>JABTTQ020001664.1:0-325729 GCA_016081115.2 Rehmannia glutinosa | reverse complement strand
ATTAGTCTTGCTTGCAAGTATGAAAATTGAGAACTAACATTTACTTTTGGGTCATTGCAGTCTTGTTATTCAAAATATTATGGTTGGGTTGCTTTTTAAGAGAAAGTTGAATATAGTTTGTTGATAGTAAAGATTAGATGCTGCAAATTGCACATCTGATAACTGCACAATGACCATAGGGTCATGTCCTGATGAAGGGGCCACATTTTTATATCCATGTTAATGTTGATGCATAAGTTCTAATAATTTCCTTCAAGCCTCAGACACCATTTTTATGGAAGATTACATTGATCCATGCACATGTTTCCTCTGATTCATCTCATTTTTTATATCTTTATGGTGTCATATTTTACTTAATCAAGATCCTTGTAGTGTTATAATTTGTTCTGTAGGTAAGTGATCTGGGAAGATTGAGGGAGTTTCCTTAGTATCATCGTTTTATTTATTTAATTGTGCTTTTGTATTTTAACCTAAATCATGAACATAATTTGGACATTTTGATCAAATCTCATAACCTAAATCATGAACATATTGTGGACATTTTGATCAAATCTTATTGATATTTTGGACTCTCCAACTTCACTGACCTGTTAGTTCCGTTCTCTAAGTTTTTCAATTCTTGGTGTAGGATCTTGAAAGAGCTATCAAGGAACTAAATGAGAAAACAGTTCAAGGACCTAGTGGGGTCCTGTGTGTAAACTCCAGGTACTTAGAATTGCAGTAGAAGCTTTGTATACGATAACTGACATTCCTTTTCTGGAATTTAGTCTGTTTTTCTGCGGTGAATATATTATGAGGCAAGCATAAATTAGATTAACACGGAGTCTTTAATTGAATATTTGACGTTATTGTATGCAAACAGGTTGAAGTTGCAAGACCTATGGACAGAAACAAGAAACGAGTCCATGAGAATTCAGAAAGTACTTCCGCTCAGGGTGATTCCAAACTTGTAAAGCCCAATCATCATAATCCCCATATCCAGAGGGTAAATTAATCTCCAAGTCATATTTTTTTGTTCACTAATCTCTCTCTCTCTTTTTCTCTCTCACACACTAATCTCTCTGTGTGTGTGTGTGTGTATTACTTCTCAAGTATCGGAATTACGGTGGAGTTTCAATATAAAACATCATGACTCATTATATTATCTTTAATTGATTTCTGAATGGAGCAGCTAAGTGGTTTGTGAAATTACAGTATTATAAGAGAGTCTAAGATGAAGTTGGAGCCAATGTCTCAGAAACCTTGGTCTTGATTTGTATTGAATATCTTGATGCACAAAAAAAAAAAAAAAAGGGGGAGAAGAAGAAAAAACAGGTCGTTTCATTTATATAATATAGTTGGTTAATTGAGACTCACTAGTACCTCTTTCAAGTTTCATCAATGTTTACCTTTGTAAGTCACACTTCTTGGTGTATGGCATCCAATTGTTTGTTTGGTTTGAATGATTTCCTCTGTTGGGAAGTAAGAGTTAACTAGATACATCAATTGCATCTGTCATTCCTCTTACTTTGAAATGTGTGTTTGTTGTACCCGCACTTTTTTGGATTAGGGGATTTATGATTGCTTTTGTTTCGCCATATTCCTTTATATGATCGCATGTTTTCTTTGTCTAACAGGAATTGGAATCTGCCGATCCTTATGAGGATGCCGTGATAGCATTGCCTTTAGCTGTTAAAGAGCGCTTACTTGAATCCTACGACTGGGATTGCTACTCGATTTGATGTAAGTTCAAAAGTTGTTACAAAGTCAGTGTTTGGTTAAACACCCAAAATATTTGGTATTGAGTTTCTGTGCTAGTGAAAATGTTAATGTTAATGTGCCCAAACTTCATTCAACTTAGTAGCCAAGACTACACCTGAATTTAGGATTGTACTTCCAGTGATGGTCTATGAGTGTTAGTAAAACTATTGCAGCCGTCTTCAGTGTTAGGACTTGTCTCCCTTTTTCTTTTCACTCTATGTTTATATGCACTAAATTTCTCTCTGTCTCCACTTACTCTTTTGGATTTATCGGCATATCATCTTATAATGTAATACCACTAAGTTTTTGTTTCAATATATACTTCAGTCACATCTTACATAGTCCATCCTTGTTGCTATATGAAAACCATGATCTGCTTTATAGATGTAAGTGGCATGAATCGATCATCAGGAGTTAAGCGGGATTACTCTTGTCTCTTGCAAATTATAAATATTCGCTTGAACTTGCTGAACTTTAACTTGTGCATTTTTTTTTCTGTTCTTGGTTGCGGCTGGGTTTGTATACAAGAATGTGACTGCCAATCGAGGGAATTGAAAAAGTAGGCATATGATCACGACATCTTTAGAGTGGAATGAATATTATGTCTGGTGGATTGCACCACTTTACCTGCTTATATGTTTCCGTGCTAAATTCACTGAGTTTGTATAGCTTTGTTCTTGTTTGTTGACAGATTGATGTCAAAAGTTTATGCAGTCTCAAGGAATTACCTTGTCTGCTGCTATTACTGTTCTTGACCAGGTTTTAGCAGATATATAGTATATTATTTTGATGTGTGTATTTTTCCTGCAAGAACATGTACTGAAATGTGATGCCTTTAACTATGTGTTTCACGTGTCAATTTTTCCCTTCTTCGCAGTTCATGTTATCTGGAGCCGCTTTGCAAAATAAGGGAGCATATCTAGATGGACTGATTTCTAGAGTATGTGACTGACCTCTATGGCTAGATGCGACTGATTTTACTTTTTTTTCTGCTGTAATTTCCATTAGCGATTTTTATCCAATGTAGCACCTAGTTGATAAAGTGGGATCGAGTCAGAGCCTTGGCAGTTTGTCAAAAGTTGCCGATTCTACTAGGAATGAATTGAAGCCATTCAGCATCTCGCATCGAGTGTCTCCCCTTGCTGTTAGTCCTTTCACTTCTCATGTGCACTCAAATGCAGCTAGGTTCGTTTTCTGGCTTTCAATGTTTTCTTGCACATTTTCAATGTTAGTCCTTTCACTTTCATGCTTTTTCCAGGAAATGGTGTATTAGTTTATCACCCACAACTATTATGGTCTAAAGTTAGAATATTCTGGTCTACTGCCTTTTCTGATTATGGACTCTCATAAATTGATCTTTAGACTGACCACTATCTCCAATTCCAAAAGAGTTCGAGGAGCAGAGTTTTAAGATCCGGACATCGTATTTTTATATTTTTAATTCACTTAATTTTCTTGGAAAGAAAGTCAATCTTTGCATCACATATAATCGCTAGGGTCTTTAGGTTATTTATATATATATATATATATATATATATATAGGATAATTAGTTAATTACAAAAAAAAAAAAAGAAAACCTTGAGGTTGGGCTAATTACAAAAATTCCAGAGATGTTTCAAAATTACAAAAGCCCCTCAGGTTTGATTGTGTCTTAAATTTAAGAGCGTAACCGTAATTTTTCTATCAATATCAGGGTTTTTTTGAAATGTCTTTTGCTTATAAAGGGGAAAAATGTAAGACGGAATCAAACCTCAATGGGTTCTTTTTGTAATTTTCAAAATCCTCGAGCTTTTTGTAACTAGCTCGAACCTCATTTGTTTTTAAAATTATCCCTATATATAGTAGTGTATGTTCCCGATTAGCAAATATGTGCAAAAAGCATCACGTTCTGGCTGACCTCTTGCAGGCCTGACATTTATATGGTACACTACTCATCACTACGCTCAGATTATCCTTTACCAAGTCGAACACTTATAGGAAGAGTGGATGAGAAAGGTCTCTCAGATTATCCTTTACCCAGTCGAACACTAATAGGAAGACTGGATGAGAAAGGTCTCTCGGATTATCCTTTATCAAATCGAACACTAATAGGAAGAGGGGAAGAGAAAGGTCTCTCAGATTATCCTTTTTCAAATCGAACACTAATGGGAAGAGCGGACGAGAAAGGTCCAGAGTCTCTTTTAGCAAATCGAACACTAATGGGAAGAGCGGACGAGAAAGGTTCAGAGTCTCTTTTAGCAAATCGATCTTTGTCCGGGTCCCAAAGCATCCAGATTCCAAGAATAGGGACAATGGAGGAAAGAAGCCTTTCTCCCTATGAGCCAATACCGTACCAACTTTATCATATGGAAGGGTTCAATTAAGAACCGAGGAACATGATCCAGCTCCTGCCCAAGCAGCACCAATTTCATCTACATCTAATTATGCTGGACTTGGTGTAAATTTGGGTTCCAATGTTTCAACTGCTGCTGGTCACCAAGAATCTCGACCTCAAATTAGGTTTGATCCTTTTGCCGGTGAGCCTTACAAATTGATCCTTTCACGGTGAACCAATTCGTCCCGTGAATAATACAACGCGTCAAATCTGATTCTTGTATTTGATTGATTACCTGTGCTGGATTAGAGGAGTAATAATGTTTTCTTTGCTTCTGGATGTAGTAGGCAAGCAGGGCTTTTGATATGGCCGTGTAACATTATGTTTTTTTTTTTTTTTCTTTTGGTTAAGGTATAACACTGTTATGTTCAAATTTATACTTTCCATAGCTATTTTTAAAACCAGTTTTTGAGGATCAATGGATTGAAGCTTATGCATGTGTAACTTGACCAAAGCAAAATGATGCTTATTGAGGCTAGCATTCATACAAGTTCCAGATGCAAATCATTCAACTGATTACCTGGTTCATTAGGCCATTGGGTGCCTGATTTAGTATTTGCTATATAGAGATTTCTTTCCCATCAAAGTATTAGTGGATTAACAGCTTAGAACTGAATATGACCAGTTAATTCAATCACAATTCCAACTTATTGACGTCGAAGTGTCTCAAGTTCGAATCCCAGTTTGTGTACCAATAGTTCGAGTTTATCACACAGGTTTGCCTAGTTCGATTGTGTCAAGCCCGGTTTACTTGAACATAGGCAATTGCATCTTTCAAAGGTAATGACTTATCTGCTTCATTGTTCTTTTATAATTATGGTTGTGATTTATAGAATCATCGTTGTCTGGAAATATTGGAAAGCATTGTTGATCAAAGTTGTTATACTTGTTTCTTTGGCACATTTTTTTTTTTTTTTTTTTTTTGGGTGATTTGTCTGTTTGCAAAAGCACTGATAGTAGTTCAGATGAAGCATATTAATTACTATTGATAAACATATTTTGTATATAAAGACCAGTCATACTTTCTTTAACATAATTTGCTATTTGATTCTACTCTTGCCTATTGGCCATTATTAACAGGGATAATAGTATGTATGTTCAGCACCATATGTGTGTTATTTCACATATCATTGGAATGGAAATTTTTGTCATTGCCCTCTGCATAATCAAAATCCATGGAATTGAAACTATGGAGACTTATTCAAACTTAAACTAGATTAGCATATTCTTGCAATACAACACATTTCCCATAATTTTCTTACACAAGCCTATTTCAGAAGGCATTATTTCACATGTTTGATTATCTCAAACTTATTCTTGAACACATTTCCCATTACTTTTCTTAGATGAGATAATAATATAAGCATGTTTCACAAGGAATTAATTATTTCAGATATCCTTGATCCACTCGACAAACTTGTTGAAATTCTTATGAGAGGACCCTCCTCTAATACTACCCATGGTTTTTGCTTGAAGATTCAATGCTCTTTTCCTTATACCCTTTATCACCCAGAAGATGTTCCAACTTATCATTTATTTCCCTCTTTTCGGATGATTCCACTTTCATCTTTGCATAGTCGTAACCCAACCTTCCACTCATCACAAATATAGGTCTCGTTAGCGAACCGGGTCTGCAAAATAAGGCCAACATATGAAAGGGACTCCATTGGCAACGCCTCCGTGGTAAATTCCAACCGCAGGTGGCTTATGAAGCAAGCGACGGAGGGATGAGATAAAACTTGTTGCCGAGGAGCCCAACTCACGCTTAACCTCTGTTGTGTACTCTATCTTTGAATCCTTTTGGATATGCATAATCTACATCCGCTATCATATCTTGCCGCACAACCCACATAAAAGGCCTATTGGTGAGTTCAACACCTAGAGCCACTTCTCAAACCGTGCCTCGATCAAACATGGTACAACCGCGAATGCAACATATATGATCGAATTAGCCAATTTGTTGATCCACCCATGCCAAGCAAGAGTCCTCCCCCGGCCGAAGTACGATTTTCCGAGACTCACACAAAAGAGGGCCTATAGATAGAAAATCTGGATATAGGAAAATGTGCTGGGCTCCAAATCATAAGACGAGTTGCAAATTACCCGATCTGATTCGATAAATGATCGTTTTGATCAATGTGTCGGAAATAGATTTTACATGTGGCCTCGTCACCAATAACCCAAAAGAAGTTGGTGGATTTCATGGGTGGCATGGTTGGTGAGAGCTGAACCATCTGGTCCTTCAAGATTCTTCCGCATTAATCATATAACATCTAGTGGTAAGAATATACTTCTTTAGAATGTGCCATTATGCATGGTTGCTAGATTTTTTTTTTTTTTAAGTTACATCTACTTAAAAGTCAAAGATAGCACAAGACTTACCATCACCGTCCATAATCCCATCACTTATTAGCTTTGGAATGTTGAGTGACACGGCCAACACAACCGGCCACGCCATGGCCCAAAAGGTCGCTCTCTCCGATCCCGGTTTCTCGCCACCTCAAGAGCCCACGCCATGGTCGCATCAGCTATAATGCATGTGATCTTGTCCCCACATTCCTCTTCATTGATTTTTACAATAAGAGACTCCAGTTCCACAGGCGGGACCCTGAAAATCGCCTCTGTGATCTTCGCCAGGTCCGATCCTCCCATGGTTCCATCCCGTGCTGGGATCGAAACCATGGTGAGGACTTCTTGTATGTTGTCGGACTCGGACAAGGATTTAAGAATCCTTTTGTGATTGAACTCGGTGTTCACAAATGTGACTTTGATACCGTGCTTTGCCAGCCATCGTGAGAACTCCAACATTGGGATCACATGGCCTTGTGCTGGATTAGGTACAACTATTACATGTGGTTTTGACATTGCGTTTTTCTTAATTAGTGTTTTCTTGCTCGTTTTCTTATTGTGTTTGCATATTTTTACGTACTTCACATCTTTTTATAGGTGATTTTACGTAGAGATTCTTCATTTTTAATGGGAGATTCTCGACTGACTTGAACTATTATTTGGGATAATTACAAAAACACCCCGGTTTGGGCTAATTACAAAAAAAAACAGAGATGTTTAAAAATTACAAAAGTCCTCTTTAAGTTTGATTTTGTTTGAAATTCAAGGGGTAATATTTCTACAAATATCGGGGTCTTTTGAAATATTTTTTGCTTATGAAGGGGAAGATATAAGTAGAATCAAACGTTAAGTTTTTTTTTTTTTTTTTTTTGTAATTTTCAAAGAAGTCTAATTTTTGTAAGTTTGAAAGATCTTCAGATTTTTTGTAATTAGTCCAAACCTTAGGAAGGTTTTTGTAATTATCCCTTAACAATATAAAAGAGATTGTGTGCTAGGTGAATAATTTGATTCTTCTTCAAATAAGTAATAAATTAAAAGAATCTTAAATGGGAGACAATATTAAATATTTTGAGTGGCGGGGTATTTGATTCTCATTAAAAAATATATTAAAATTAAAAACACGTTCAACATGATTTTACAATATAGATACAAGTAGAGATTCATTTTATGTTTTCGTTGTTCTTTAAGTAAAAATATTAATTGAAGTGAAAGTATATTGAATGGGATTGTATAAGTTAGAACAAATTGAGAGGTGGTACTTATATAATATTTTGAAAAATGCACTCTTTAAAATGAAGTGAGCAGAATCGCACTTGGTACAAACACTTTAAACAATTTTTGGGTATAATCTAATGTTGTCAATACACCTACGTTCTTTTTTAAGCCTTCCAATATTCCCAATTCACCCTTCAATTTCCCCCAAAAAAAAAAAAAAAAAAAAAAAAACTTTATGTGGCATGATCAAGTGTTACATAACTTTATGTCATGATCGTATAACACGATTGTTGGACACATAACTATGTGACACGATCATATGACACATGCGTTCCATAGTAAATACCGTAGGCGTAGATAGGGGGCCAGGGGGGCCCCCCTAAGACACCCTAAATTTTTTCTGTAAGTTTTTTTCAGTGGAAAAAATTAAAAAAATTTATATGTGTTTTTTTAAAGAGAAAAAATAATTGAGCTAGGGGAAAATGAGGGAAAAAATTTGGGCTAGGGGTATGAAATAACCAAGGCTCAGCCAGTAAATACATTATAATTTTTAAAAATCAAATCTTGATTTGATTGATTGTAACTTGCAAAATAGTATTGCACTGTGCTCCAGGTTTTCATTGCATAATTTTGTACCTTCTTCAGATTTTAAAATATAATTACTAAAATTTTTCAAAAATTATAAATTTTTAGCTGATTATCCATTTTGTCCTTAAGTGAACATTTTATAAACAAATATAACCTCATTTTTACGAATAATTGGCAAATGGAAATTACCTGGTTCATCATGCCATTAGACCAGTTAATAATGGATTAATTAAAAAACACCACGAGCTTATATCTTAAGTAAGTCCTTTATAAGGGTGTTAATCGGAGTTGGAACCCAAAGATCTTTTCGGTTTTTTGAAATTTATTCTCTCTCCTCCAAATCCGGACTCCCAATTTATTAAAAACAAAAGATTAATTAAAAAACTACTCCTCACGTTTAAGTTTTAACCTAATTAAAAATGATAAGTCAATTACATCAACAAATAATAGTAACTTAGTGGCATATCTTTTAACTCAGTAATATATTTTTAACTAGTGAGATATTTTAAATTACTGATATATTTTTAGTTATATATATATATATATGTTAATGTTTGATTTTTCTTAAAGTCAAACATTATAAAATTTCTTATTTTGCAAATTTCTGGATAATTAATGTTTCACAGTTGTAATTTTTTTTTTCAATTTTTAGCCACATGAGTTCACATTAAACATCACTGCAATTGAAAAGCTCCTATCTCGTTTATGCAAAACACACATGACTAAAATTACAACTTCAAAAATTACATAACTAATATCGAAACACTCCTATAGATATGGGACTAATTTTGCATTTTTCCCTAATAAAATGACAAAGCCAAATTTCTGAAATTGATTTTATCTTAATGTCTTAGCACAAAGTTCATTGTTCTTAGGGAGATTCTTGACTTCAACAATTACATGGATGTCCGTCCATATGTTGGGAATAGAACATGATTTTGAGGCAGGCTAAGGACAACGTATTCCATTATCTTTATGCTCTAGTCATAACTAAGATAACGTTTTATTTTTCCAGGCCTTTAACCTCAATTTTTTTTTATAGATATTCGATAGTATTGGCTAATTCTTTAGGAGTGTCATTCAAATACATGTCATTAACATATACAATAATTATATCAAATCCGGTATCACATCTTTTAACAAAATAAATGAGATTATTTTTGTAACCTTCCTTGAAAAAGTATTCATTAAGTTTATGATACCACATGCAATATATCGGATTTCTTTAATTCATACAACGATCTTTGTATTTTGATCGAGTATAACACACGAGGAGTACATGACTTTGCATTTTATGGTCCATAAGAGATTTTCATACAAATATCAGAATCCACTAGTATAAATCATGCATATAGATATGTCCACGTCCATTTGATGCATGCATGTCCAGACTCTCGTGGATCGTTGTTCTTGGGGGAGATTTGAAGAATAAAAGTATAAACGTGTTCTATTTATTTTTTTTTAATTTTTTGACTGGAATATAAATAATAGTAACTATTTTGAGTGCTAGAATATAAATAATATCAAATATTGTGTTAGGGGCATGAGGGCATATACTTATCCTTTAAAAAAATAATAAAAATTAAAGTTTCGGAAAAAAAATTGAAAATACCTTAAATGGGACTTCTTTATAATTGAGAGACAAGAGGACAATCGTTTTATGCTTAAGATGTCTCTGACTTCCACACTCATATACTTGCTCTTAAAACTTTTAAGTCACATGTGATTCAAAAATAAACTATGTTTTCCAGATAATATACACTAGTATGCTTTAGTATTATTTCACATAATATTTTTGTCTACCAAATCTTGATTTGACCATATATTCTACAAATTATTCTTGAAATCAAGAGTGTGCCTCCACGTTTTCATTGTGTAACTTTGCCCATTTTTCAATTCTTTAGAATATAGTTACTAAAATTCTTCAAGAATAATAGCTGATTACTAATAAACATATATATGGCTGTCGAATATATATATATATATATATATATATATATATATATTTCATTATCTATCATAAATTGCATGCAGATGAAAGTGCTTTGCATAATTCCATTTTTATGACTATAAAATTTAATTGAAAAAAAATCTTAGAATCATCCCATAGTTATATGAATTGTGTAAGAATTTTAAGTTATTTTGTTATCAATTATCAAATTGATTAGTTATCGTCAGTAGAGTATCTAAGAATTAGTAGTAGGGTGGGCTAAGAAGTAAATATTTTACTATAATATATAACAAATATTTTTTAAATATTCAATGAAGTTGGACCAATGAAACTTGAATCTTGAAACTGTGGGCTAGAATGTATAATGATAATTTTTTTTTGGGGAATTAGGAGGAATAATCTCCAAGCTCTATAGACTTTTGGTTGTTGTTGTTGTTGTTGTTGTTGTCCGTTAGTCATGTAAATGAACAGGGCGTTCGACAAAAACTCGTGAACAAGCTCGGAAATTATTCGCTTATTTAGTTAAACGAACATAAATGAACAAATTTTATGGCTAGTTAAATAAACAAATAGAGCTTGAACAATCCTATACTGCTTCATTAATAGGTCGTGGACATACTTATTTAGTGTTCATTTATAAATGTTCATGAACAAGCTCGTGATAGTGTTTGGTTAGAATTGTTCACGAACAAGCTCGTTAAGGGCTCGACTATTAGCTCGTATTATTCAATTAATAATAAATAAATTTATTTAATTTAAAATTTGATATTTTTTGTTTGTTCGTGAACAAAATTATTGATTGTTCACGAACACTTTATGAACACAAATTCAAATATGAACATATATATTCACGAACATTCTTGCGAACAAATTCAAACATTACAAAAATTAAATGAGCGTACACATAAGAACATGAATTTAACATTGCAAATCGAGCTCGAGCTGAGCAAGAACAAGACCAAAAAAAACTAACATTTTGGCTAACAAGGTTCGCCTCGGATCGTTTAAAGCCCTAGTTAGTCGTTGGGTCTCAATTAAAAAGAAAATTGGGAAAGTATTTTGTCTTGATATTTTACTTATTTTAAGACCATTAGATATAAAACATAGGTTGACACTTAGGTGATGTATGGTTGTGTTTCCAACCACCTTTTTCCACTTTCCAACTATTTCGGAAAATGGGTTTATGTTTGTTTCAAAAGTTTTTCATTAGAAATGAAGTCATTTCCAATTTTCACTTTTTATGGAAAATATTCTTTTGGAAACACAACCAAACAATTTTTCATTCCAATTACGCAAACCTAGGTAAAAATACACTACAATCACGCAAACCTATGTCAAAAATAGAAATTCGGACAACAAACCAAACATATTCTCATTTTCAAACAGAAATTGTGGACAACAAACCAAACATATTCTCAATTCTCACACAAAAACCAATAAAGTTTGAAAATTCATTTTCCAACACTAGAAACTGGAAATTGGACTTGGAAACACATCCATACATCCCCTTAGATTTAGTTTGGTGGGCTTGGTGTCAAAAAATCCGAGAAATTAAAAGGGGGTGGTGGGCTGGATTTAAACTATAAACACAAAATAGTACACACAACTCTAATATCCGCCCATGACAAGGGTGCATCCAATATAAATATATGAGTGAACCGATACACAAAAATAGGATGAATCGGATAAAAAATTTTTTGAGTAAAAATTCATTCTATAAGTCTTCAAAATATGTTTCGCCCCCCAAGTCCCGAATCTGGCGTCCGCCACTATCACTACGGAAAAGTGATAGCCCAATGAACAACAATATACATGCACGCCAAGATCAAAGTCACGCATGGTAACCATAAAAGATATTGATGCTTATTTAGAAAACAGAAAAATACATATATAATTTCCCTGGCTATTTTCAACTAACTGAAGTTTATGCATATATAACTTGACAGACTAAAATAATGCTTATTAAGGCTTGCATTCATGAAATTTCCAGATGCAATCATTCAACTAAAAAGTTCCAAAAACCACAAATGATCATTATTAAACAGCAAATAAGGCAGAAATTTTCACAATTATTCAAGAGTTACTTTTTTTTTTTTAAAAAAAAGTTCCAAAATACTAGTTGATGCAGAGAATATACATAAACAACTGTTCTAAGTGATAGCTAGCTACACCAAACTAGCCATTCAGCACACCATCAACAACGTATTAATTACCAAATACATGAACAAAAAAGAATATATTGCCGAGTCCATCAAGAATATAATTCACTACAAGAAATATACAAATAGGCATCACCAAAAAGACATCATTTTGTGAGTATTCTGTTGTCTGCTGTGTTCTAACAACGGTTATTAGAAACCAATGTCTATGAGCGGATGTTTTCGCTGATAGACATCGGTGTTTATGTACCGATGTCCATTAGCCAAAAAGTTGTGCTCATAGAATTCGGATTTTTCCAAGGCTTTAGATGACGATGTCTATTTATTTAGCGGAAAAAGTTGTTAGGCTTGTTTTTTTAATAAGTTGTTGGACTTGTTTCTTTGGCATATTTTTTTTTTTTGGGTGACTTGTCTGCTTGCAAAAGCACTGGTAATAGTTAAAATGAAGCATATAATTACTTATTTCTGTTGATAAACATCTTTTGTATATAAAGTCCAGTCATACTTTCTTTTAACATAATTTGCTATTTGATTCTACATTTACCCTATTGGCCATTATTAATAGGGATAATAGTATGTTTAGCACCATATGTTTCTTATTTCAGATAACCTTTGAATTTAGAATGGAAATTTTTGTCATTGTCTGCATAATCAAAATCCATAGAATTGAAACTATGAGACTTATTCAAACTTAAATTAGATTAACATATTCTTGCAATACCACACATTTCCCATAATTTTCTTACATAAGACAATATAAGCCTATTTCAGAAGGCATTATTTCACATGTTTGATTATCTCAGACTTATTCTAGAACACATTTCCCATTACTTTCTTAGACGAGATAATATTATCAGCCTGTTTCACAAGGAATTAATTATTTCAGATATCCTTGATCCATTCTACAAACTTGTTGAAATTCTTATGAGAGGACCCTCCTCTAATGCTTCCCATGGTTTTAGCTTGAAGACTCAATGCTCTTTCCTTATACCCTTTATCACCCAGAAGATGTTCCAACTTATCATTTATTTCCTCTTTTCGGATGATCCCATTTTCATCTTTGCATAGTCGTAACCCAACCTTCCACTCATCACAAATGTAGGTCTCGTTAGCGAACTGGTCTGCAAAATAGGGCCAACATATGAAAGGGACTCCATTGGCAACGCCCCTGGTAGAATTCCAACCGCAATGGCTTATGAAGCAAGCGACGGAGGGATGAGATAAAACTTGTTCTTTGAGCCCAACTCACAATTAACCCTCTCATTGTGTACTGTCTTTGAATCCTTTTGATATGCATAATCTACATTGGCTATCATATCTTGCCGAACAACCCACATAAAAGGCCTATTGGTGAGTTCTGTGCCTGTGAGCCACTTCTCAAATCGTGTCTCGATCAAACATGGTACAACTACCGAATGCAACATATATGACCAATTAGTTGGTCGTGATCCCGGCCATGCCAAGCAAGCGAGTCCTCCACCAAAATAGCCTGCTGATTTTCCGAGACGGTTGGTTGCCAAAAGAGGGCCTACAGATAGAAAATCTGGATATAGGGAAAATGTGCCCGACTCCAAATCATAAGATGAGTTGCAAATTACCCAGTCTGCCGATTCGACAGAAATGATCGTTTTGATCAATGTGTCGAAATAGATTTTGCATGTGGCCTCATCACCAATAACAGCCCAAAAGAAGTTGGTTGATTTCATGGGTGGTATTGTTGGTGAGAGCTGAACCATCTGATCCTTCAAGATTCTTCCTACATTAATCATATAACATATATATAGTGGTAAGAATATACTTTCGTTAGAAATGTACCATTATGCATAGTTGATAGATTTTTTTTTAAGTTACAAAAAACTCCATTTGGTTTAGGTTAATTAAAATCTTTTTAGAGATGTTTTAACATTACAAAAACTCCAGCAGATCTGATTATATTTTAAATTTAAGGAGTAATTGCACTATTTTTATAAATATCAGAAAAGTTTTTGAAATATATTTTTTTTGCTTATGAAAGAGTAAAATGTAAGACAAAATAAAACTTCAAATATTTTTTTGTAATTTTAAAAACCCGTAGAGTTTTTTCTATTTAACTCGAACCTTAGTATTTTTTTCGTAATATT
The DNA here is from genome assembly GCA_016081115.2 of Rehmannia glutinosa. Taxonomy (NCBI): domain Eukaryota; kingdom Viridiplantae; phylum Streptophyta; class Magnoliopsida; order Lamiales; family Orobanchaceae; genus Rehmannia; species Rehmannia glutinosa. The sequence continues at coordinate 311,232 of JABTTQ020001664.1, read as the reverse complement.
CTTTTTTTTTAAATGCAAGCTGACACTCGCCCTTAAAAGTAGAGGTGGCAAAGTCCAGCCCGATTTTGGGTCGGGTTGGGTCATAGTTTTTCAGGAACAAAATAAGTCAGGCCTATTTAGCTCGACCAAAATATTTGTACATTCGTTTTAAAATCAGCTCCAAGACCCGCCAATTCGGCCAGACCTGACCGACCCGACCCGACCCGACCCAAAAATCATGAAAGCCCTGTGGCCTCGGCCGATCCCATTGCCACATCTACTTAAAAGTCAAAGATAGCACAAGACTTACCATCACCGTCCCATAATCCCATCACTTATTAGCTTTGGAATGTTGAGCGACACGGCCAACACAGCAAACCGCCGTCCAAAGGCTGCTCTCCCGATCCCTAGTTTCTCCGCCACCTCAAGAGCCCACGCCATGGTCGCATCGCAATAACACACGTGATTTTGTCTCTCCGCCTCTTCATTGATTTTTACAATAAGAGACTCCAGCCTCCACTCGCCGGATTTTGTGGCAAAATTTAAGGAACTGCTTTTTCTTTCCAAATATTTTTATTTTACAAAGACAAATAGGGTTATTCTCTTGCATAATTAGACATCAAATAATGCATATTTAGTTATTTTGTTGGCAATCGTTCTCACGAAAACAAGACATAATTGAATATAATGTACTGCATATGTAGTTATACTACACTGCATAAATAGGTTCAATATAATGTATATTTAGTTATGAAAATGAGATGTTGCTTTTGGAAATTATAAAAATGGGATGTTACATAATGTACTACATATTTAGTTATTCCACAATGCATAGATAGTTTCTAGATAATACATAGTTAGTTGATTTTGTTGCATAGTTTATGACGTCTTGCATAGTTGGATATATTGTACTACATATTAGTTTTTTTTACGCTGCATAGATAGTTTTCAGATAATGCATATTTAGTTGAGTTTTGTTGCATATTTAGTTTTCGAACTCACTGTTCGTTATTTCTCTGTAATATTGCACCGATTTTTCTTGTTTTTTTCTCTGTAATTTTCATGAACTGTAATTTTCGAGTTCTTCATAGTTTTCTTTATTTGCGTTAATGGAGGAATGAGAGAGAGAGAGAGAGAGAGAGAGAGAGAGAGAGAGAGAGAGAGAGAGAGAGAGAGAGAGAGAGAGAGAGACGTGAGATTGGGGAAATTGGGAGATGAAGAGAGAAAGAGATTTGATTCCATTTTTGTAACTAACTTGTTATGTTATTTTACCCTACTACCCTTATATTGATTAAATTAATATTTTAATATATTTTTTATCCATTAAATCATACTCATTGATTAATAGTGATGGATGACTGAGATTAGTCCATTGTGTCTCACCTAAAGACATTGTCTCACTTGATCCTCCCCATATATATATATATATATATATATATATATATATATAGGATTTGGTTCAAATGGGACAATCCCCCTTATATGAGACGGTGGGGATTTATCCCAACCATTGGATTGATATTTTGGATGGATAAGATCATTCCCTTTATTTTAGGATGGATTTTAACTGCTTCAATTAAAAAAGGTCAAAGTGGTAATTTTCGAAATATTAAGCAAGGGGCGTTTAGTAATTTTGTAAAAGGTAATTGATTCATTCATTTAATAATTCGCGCTATTTTTGGGGAATTTCAAACATCGTATCTATGTGTGTTCTCTCTCTGATTTACTCGTCTCTTCACATTTTCTCAAACACTCCCGCCTTTCAAACTCACATTTTCTCTCACTTTCAAACCCTTTCAAACCTCCCGTTTTTTCTCAATCACCGCTCAACAACTCCCCGTCCGCCCCTCACTCCTCTTTTTTTCCGCTCCCAACAACAATCGTCCGCCTCAATCACTCCAAGCGACCGACGGCCTCGAGCATCCACAGTTTCCGGTCGTCTCTCTCATTGGGCCGGCTCAACCGCGACCGTCCAAAGTGGAGGAAAGTCCCACTCTTTTCAACCGACGACGCACCACCCCCTGGCCCTTCTCCTCCTCCTTTCGACCGTCGGTAAGTTTTGTACTTAATGTTTAATATATTGTATATGTAATTTTTACTTAAATGTTGAAAATGTTGTTAGAATCAAAATGTGTGTGTAGTTTCTAGGGTTCTATTTTTTTGTTTTTTTGGGGAAAATTGTGAAAATGTTAATTTTGAAATGAATTTTTGGTTTAAATTCTAGTATTTTCATTTTTGGGATTGTGTTTTCAATTTATAGGGTTTTTGTGAACTATTGCTATGCCATAATGTCTGTTTGGGATAAGTAATTTTTTTGTTATTCTTTTACTTGAATGTTTACGACATGTTGTTGTGGTGTAATTCATCTTGTCATTGTAAACCTTCGTTTTCACTGGAAGCTCCTATTGGGAATTAATCGTATTTAATATGATAATTTGAACAACCTGTTTATTGGGAATCAATTTTTTTATGTGCATTTAGGCAATTTGTAGCTCTGGATGATTTTGTGCATTTATGTTCAAGTTTTTATAGTTTATAGCTTTAATGATTCATTAGAAATGCCTGTTTGTTTGTGAAGGGGTGTCAGAATATGTGTTATGATAAATTATCTAGTTAGAAGCATGCTCATAAATGCAATTAATACATTTTAGTGTAAGTTTAAGTACATTTTAGTGTTTTTTTTTTATACAATTATGTTGTTTTGGCTTAGTTGTTGGGATTGTGTTTCAATTTCTAGGGTTTTTTTATCTCAGGTTTTGTTCATCGTGGTTCTTTGTTAGTCTATTGAACCTTATGGGCAGTTTTTGTAAATGATAATCTGTTGTATTCTTAGTTATTTGTTAGTGGTTAATTAATACATTTTTAATGTATAAGTAATACATTTTTGCAAAGATGTGTGTCTTGTGTAACTGCACTTTGTGCAAATTTATAAATATGATCAGAAATATGATATATTATATTGTAATCTTAAGTACATTTTAGTGTTTTATTTATACAATTAGACTGTTTTTTGGTGCAGTGCATTGTTTTAGTGTAGTGCATTTTTGCTGTTGTAGAACACTTTAATGCATAGATTGTCCTTGCATTTATGTTGAATTGGAATAATGATTATTTCTTTTGTCTTCTTAATTGTAGGTGCTAATTTGTGAGTATGGCGAGAGGACAACAAAAACGCAAGTTAATATTGGTGGTACTAGTAGTGGGGTGGGGAAGCTAATGCTCACCAAAGAAAAGGAAAAGGGGTAGTCGGGTTGTGAAGAAGAGTGTTAAGGATATGTTCCCCATTTTGACTACTAGACCTCGCCAAGTTTTGGTTGAGGCTATGGCCTCCTTTACGGATGAACAAAAACATGTTGTTGTTTAGATGGGGTTTGAGAGCTTATTTATGTTGAGAATTTCGAGTTTCCTATGTCTAATCTATTGGTCCGATCAAAATTTCAATCCTATGAGTAGTGAACTGGTGTTGGCAAATGGGAAGATCTTCATATTGACCGGAAGGACGCTCGAGGGTGTTGGGGTTCCCTAACGGTCCTTTGGCAATTGATAAGAAGTCAAGTGCCGAGAGTTCTCAATTGTATGAAGAATGGCCATCTTTATTTGGCAGAGAACACACTACGAATGACACCTATCAAGTTTGTGGTAAAATGGCGGGTTGCGTGGATGGAGGGTATGGTTTAAGAGATATTTTACCGTTTTAGTTGATCAAATTATTATTGGAGCTATGCAGGGTGGGTATATTAATCCATTGATTTTGAATTGTTTGGAGGACGTTAGTAACATTAGGAAGTTTAATTGGTGTCATTACACGTTGAAAACGCTCATTGAGAAGAGGATAAAGTGGGGGTCATCGATTAAGAAGACTGAGTTCAACGGTCCTTTGTTGTTTCTCACGGTAATTTTTTTTTTGGCTATTGTGTTGAGTGTGTTAGTTTTATAATTTTAATTTTTTTTAATATCCCGTTCTTTTTTAAGGCGCTTTACATGGATAGAGTCGTGGTTGGCGCTGGGACATGCCAAGAGAATTCCAAGTTTTTGGGTTGGAGCACCGATAAAATAAAGGAGCGCAATTGCTTTGAGTTAAACAATGGGGGATATGGATTTGGTTTTGTTGATGGCCCTTATGATGGTGAGAGCGCCTTCGCTTGTAATGATGCCATGATGGATGCTCCTACCGAGAAACATGACAATATCCAAGGTTCCAATATGCTTGATGGCGGTGTTCGTGTATTGGTCTAGTTTTGTTTATTTATGTTATTTTGTAAAATTATGTTTACATTAGGGATGAGGTTTGAATTCTTCATGTATTGTGCATGTTACTAAATTAACTGTTAGTTGGTTGTGCTAGTTAGTGTGATACTTTTGCGTAGTCATTGTTATATACATTTCTCGCTTTTGAAAAATATCAAACACCACCGAGGTGGGGCTTATTACAAATTTCTCGTGTATTTTTGAGCGGTTCATCATTTCGATATCACAAAATCATGTGTATTTAGAGCAGGTTCACTGTATAATTAATTATTGTTTAGTGTGCTACTTAGTGTGATAGTTCTACTTAGATAATAAATATTTATAGCATACTAATTACATACCTAGTTAATAAATATTTACAACATACTAATTTACATGTGTTTTTAGAGCAGGTTCACTGTATTCTCAATAAATTATTTTAATTGATTTCATGTTTCTTGCAATTGTTTACGTTTATGAAGTGATATGTAAACTAATTGTAATCTTACATGTAATTTTTTTCTTTTGGTTTTTTATGCGCATTGACATCACAAATGGCGTCCAAGTTGTCTTGTATTGCCACGATGTCGTGGATATTATTTCCATATTACGTAACGCACCATGATGTGTCTTCCGATTCGATTTTGGGAGGATGAGGGACGCTGCCAGGAACTTGATTTTTTTTAGTGGCAAGCAGGGGGATGTGCAACGTACGGATGACGTTGGTGACGGTAGTGCGACGCAGCAGAACGAAGCTTTCTGGAATAATCCTGAGAACATTGCTATACCGAGAAAATAGAAAGTCTTGGCCGGGAAGAAACGAGTTTACGAAGACGCTTTGACGGTCCAAGCTTCGAGATTGGGTTAACACAAGTTGGTGTTATGGAAGGGTGGGATTCTCAGAATGGAAACAACAAGACAATATTCGAATGTTTTTTCGGAGGTACCGTTGGAACATGAGACGGTACAGGCGATAAGCCCTCTCCGTGAGTTTGTTTTATTTTATTATTAATGTTGTAACTTTTTTAACTCGTACTAATGTTTTAGTTTGTACTAGTATACTCGTATTAATGTTTATTTTTCTTTGTGTAGTTGTTTATTTTTTACTGTATGCTTATGATTTTCATATTATGATATCTTTTTTTTTTTAATTTAAAGGATGATCAAGATAGGAATGATTCCGTGGGCATGCTAAAGAGGGAAACATACATGGGAATGAAGCGTCGGCCGATGTAAATGTTGGGAAGGAGGTTGGTAAGGCCGCACGAAAACCGCCAAAAGAAGTCAAGAAAAGTTCTCATTGTGGGCGCTCCTGGTCATTTGGTTTGTGTACTAGTTCACATGAGATAGATCCGAGTTTGGATGTTGATGAAATGCAAAGAAATGGTGGCTAAATGGATGTTTGAGAAAACAGAGCGACGAGCAAATTAACTTTTTCATTTTTTTCCTAAGTTTTACATTTGGTGACATTCATTCTTAACAATAAACTCATGTATATTTTATGACTTGTGTTAGGGAGGAGTTGGTATACAAAGTTGGTGATAGATCGCTATGGAGGAGAGAGATGGAGTCACTAAGGCATGGAAAGTATGTATCTCAGAGATGTGGTTTCCGTGTGGTCGATGATTTTAAATGCGCGAGAGTTTGAGAAGCGAAAGTGCACCCACAAGATTTTTTGCTACGGCCTACTCAACTGTAAGATATTATTTTATTCATTTGTAAGATTCATTGTTGTATTTGGGGTTTAATAAATATTTTTTGGCGGTTTTGTAGACGTATAGTATCGTGGTCCCCAAGTATAGGCTTGATGATAAGTCTGCGTTGGCAATCTTCTCTACAAGCTTTGATGCTGAAGTGGGTGTTGAGACCACTACAAAACTACAAAAAATTGAGTTGGTTAGTTTAATTGTACGTGCACTAGCATCATTTTTGTGGTTGATTTATTCATTGGTATTTTTTTGTGCGCTTTTTCTTCCCTATATGTAAAGAGTGAGCACTTATTTGTCATCGTGTTTGATATAAAGAGGAGAAACTGTCACATTTTAGACAACTCAGCTGTTGGCGGTACATCTTGCGATAAATACGAGAACACACCCGAGGATTTGGTTAGTAGATTTCCTTAGTAGCTTTTCTCAATTATGCAAAATTAATGTATAAAGTTCCACATACTTTGGTAAGTCCATGCAAAATGCATTATTTACTGTATTGTTAGTGCAATTTCAATGTATACACAACACATTATTTCTGCAATGCTCGACATTCTTGGAGGCTTCCTAGTGTGGAAATTTTTGGAAGTAATAAGTTCTGTTAAGTTCAATGAAATAATTGCAAAAAATGTTTTTGAAACTTGGAAGATTGTTTTTTTTATTAGTACATATCATTGGAGATTTTTCAACTTTTTACGGGTTGTATGGTTTCCATTGCAAATTCACTGTACGCATATTGTAGTATTACTGTGTATTTAATGCAATTTAATGTATACATGATATATATTTTTACTCAATGTCTGCTGTTCACTTGGTTTTTTTACTGTATATATAGTGCAAATCCACTGTACAGTTAATGAAGTATTTACTGCTTTACACCCATGTGTTGTTTATTGTTGATTTAATGTTGTGTTTACTTGTATTTGTTTCTAGATGCGGGTTTTTTCATTATATCTTTCTTCGAGGGGTTGTGATCAGATGTCATGGGCCACAAAAATGCTAAATTGAGTAGGTTGTCTATGCCGTGAGGACTCAAGAACAAAGTTGATTGTGGGATTTTTGCAATGCGCCACATGGAGACATACATGGGCGGGCGGAGCGCAAGAGGTTGGGATCATGGGGGCTAAAAAGGGTGGTGGGAATCTAATATCTAACTTTCGCATTAAGTATTGCTACTCGATTATTAGCCAAGAGAACAATGAGCTAAGAGAAAAGATTCGGAGCAAGGAAGTTCGGATGGGAAAGGATGTTATGTGATTTTATCGGCCTTTTTAGGATGAACGTGTATTAACTCTATGTTACTATTTTATTTTGCGCTTCTTTTGTTGGATTATTTATTTCCTTAGCTTTTCGTGTCGAATTATCTTTGTGAATGCTACAATGGTCTAGTTAGGCGATTTTGCTTTGTTGGTTGTTTTTTCATGGTCTAACCGAATATCATTTTTGTTGGAATTGTTTAATTAATGCAGTTTAATTAATTGCTACGTGTTGTATGTGTGGTTTAATGTTTGTTAATTTGTGCCCATGATAGTCGAATGTTGTATAATTAGTATTAGAATGCTGTACAATTAGTGTATTTTTACTGTAAATCGAAAACTGGATATCGTTTTACTGTATAATTAGTATTAGAATGATGTGTAATTAGTGTATTTTGACTGTAATTCTAAAATTGAATATCGTTTTGGTGTATAATTAGTGTATTTTTACTGTATAATTAGCATCAGAATGTTGTATAATTAGTATTTTTACTGTAGATTTAGTGTATTTTCACGAAGTACATTGGTGATTTGGTTCAATATTGTTTCAGTGTATAATTGTCATATTTCACTGTACTATATATATATGTTTACTGTGTATTTAATGTAGTTATTTCGTACAGCAAAAATTTGAATAAAAAAAAATTTGTAATGAGCAGGTGATAACATACTAACCAAACAGTAAAATGTACTAACGAAACATTATTGTTGATGCAAAGAAACATTGAAAACATAGTAAAACTTGACGCAAGTCTTTGTTGATTGAAAATGGTTAATATCTAATTAGGTTTTTTAACGTTTGGGGCATGTTCTACTGTTATGGGTTGTGATTTCGCCACATATACCACATCGTCTCTTCAATTTTGTGCTTGCTTTGATAGCTTTCTCCCTTTGACTTTGTATACGACTTTTCATGCGGCTGCCACTACCTTTGTTTTTTGCTTGTTGTGGTGGCAATACATTGATATCCTTTCCTGATGTTGTCCCACAATAGGTTTCAATAACTGCTTGCTTGCCAACTACGGACCTTTCATTCTCTTGTTCGAGTACTAGTTTTTGCTTTTCTTCTGATAGTAAGCGTGACAAAGATGACAATTTCTCTATATCACCTTGGGCGAGCCCAAGACAACTATGGAAATCTGACCAAAGCTTGTTGAGAGTTACACATGCTGTGTTGCCTCCATTGAATTGATACACATCACCGTTCCTTGGAAAAGGATGAATTGTTGCGTTTTTCAGCCAACGCCTTGTTAGATATTTGGATGGAATCTCCTGTTCTCCCTTTAGCAATACTAGTATATGGCGACAAAGTAGTCCGCCGTTCAAACATTTTGCAACCGCACTTCGACATTGACTCGTTCTTGTAACAAATGACATCATATACCCTACCGCTTTTGTCTCTTATTTTGTAAGAACACGTGTATGTATTATCAATCACACCAACCACCGTGCAAATCAAAACACGATTCTTCAATTTCTTTGTTTACTTCCCGAGAACACCGCATGTGTGTACACCGATCTTTGCATGTTTCTCAATCAGAATGGTGTTTTGCATTTGGGATTTAACGTTTCACATTTGTTGCCTAATTTATCGGATTCGTGGCGTTGTGAGTCCATGGCACTTTCAAAGTGCATAAAAATTCCACCAAACTTGCCGAGGGTTTGTGAAATTGCCAAACCAACTATTTGTACTTTCGAGATCTTGACGTTGTCCTTATTAGACCTCCCATTGGCACGCCCCTAAAATATCTTTGGTATCCATTTTTGTCTAAGATCGAACATTGTATTAAACCATGGATGCGGGTTAACTCATACTCAAGCATTACATCCTCGCCATTTTGTCTCGAACTCGCTCATCGTAATCATCCCATACAATGCAATTTAGTTTCGCCTGAAACTACTATCCTCGAGCAATCTTTGATGACTTTGGTGTTTACCTTCTCCATGATGTGCCACATACATAGACGATGACTGGTACTTTGGAAAACAGCTTGTATTGCATTCTTCATTGCGGGGTCTTGGTCAGTAACAATATAGCTTGGTTCTTTACCCATTGCTTCTAAGAAATTCTTGAACGGTCATATGTATGACGCTTCATCTTCCTTTATTATCAACCCGACTCCAAACGTTACACAACGCTTATGATTATCTATTCACGTAAAAGGTGCAAACACCATCTTGTACCTGCCATTTTGCATAAATAATTTCAATTCAATAGACATTGAAATAAATATGTAGTACGGTGAATATCACCTACCAATACAATAATATTAAAATGAACTAACAATATTATTTTGGAAGGATTAATAGGTCTTCATGTTTTTGTATAAATGCAATTGAAGACACAAAGGAATAAAAATAGCCTACAAAGTGAAAATTTGAAATTTACACAAAGTCAATGCTAAATATCCGGATAGTAATGTCAAATTAAATAAACACCACATGTTCGTATTATTACACGCTTAATATCACCTACAAGTACAAAGAATATTAAAATGAATGAACAATATTTTTATGGAAGAATTAATAGGTCTTTGTATTTTTTAATAAATGCAATTTTAAAAACGGTGGAATAAAAATATCCTACACAAATAAATTTTGTTATGTACACAAGAATATGGTCGATCCGTATCCAGGCGAATGTCAAATCAAATAAACAAAGACTGTTTGTATTATACGTAGCATCAAACGAAACAACGCCACCAAATACGCCATAATTCCGCGATCGACGTGGTGCGCCCAAAATAGTCGGGTCACCGATCATTCTCATCGACATCATAATTGAATGTCATTCCTGGACTTATTTCTTTTTTCCTCAAGTTCTTATCTATTACCAATTGTGCATCTGCACCACATATGTAGGCCTGCAAGTCTCTCCTAAAGTTTTTGAAGTCTATTTGAAGTGCTCCGACATTGGAGTATCATCCCACCATCTCTTTAAACACCCTGAGGGTTTTAGCAGTACCAACATTTGCCTTTGTGCAATTCAAGATGAACTGTTGGTGCCCAAAATTAAGACTCTTGTTCACCTTCATAAATTGTCTGTATGGTTCTGATCTCAGAGAATGAGTATGCCGCTCTTCAAAGTATTTTATCTTGTAGGAATTTGGTGTTGCGTATTGAAATATACACCTTGCATTGCACCCCACACGACTTGACGACCTTGTACGTGATGTTGAACTCCTATGCGGACCATCTTCTTCATTGGAACCAACTGGAGGTGAAACCTTACTATTTTTGAACCCTTCTCGGTTGCATACTATATATTGGACATGAATGTCCTTATTTCTGAACCTTCTTGTTGTACTTGTTCGAATGTCGAATCCACTATACGAGCCATAGTCCCTATAGAATTGTACGCCTTTCTGTAATGATGGAAATTCCATTCCTATGCGTGGTATTTTGTCTTGTTCAACTATTGGGATCCAATACTTTGTTAAACCAGGCGAAATCTCTAATCTTTCTCTAGTGTATCCTGCATTGTCTAAATCAATAAACAATTAATTAGTTTTCTGAAGCAAAATACCTATACATAAAGAAGATCAGTTTATTGATGTAAACGATGCAACGATGCAAGAAAATACATAAATTGTATACGAATATACAAGAACGCAGATACACTAACATATAGCATAATAAAGCGGTTGTAACATTGGTTAAAAGTATCATAGTAGAGCAATCTATTTTTCGTAGTATCACGGGACGTGTGCTATGGTTTTAGAAAACATTTTAATAGTTACAGTTACATACACCCCATTATATATAAATACACAGTAAATTGTATTTTAAAGATTTCATTAATGGCTCGTATACGAAAGAAACACACACATTAAACATACATTAAAATACAACTACACATATAGTGTTTCGCTAATAAATTTCGTTCAAAGCATCTTGGAAGGTGTTCGAGTTTTTGCAAGCAAACATATATGCAATACAATATATACAACAAATCAGTTCTAAATAAACACTAATGTCATACTATTTATACTTGTTAAATATCAAAGTAACGTTGTTTCTCATGTTTCTTCGCACACAAACAACGAGAAAGGATGGAGGCGATTTTTCCGGAATTACAATTACATAAAATTTTAAAAAATTAACAAAGTGTATAGAGATAAATATACATTCACCTTGTTGTACGTCGGAATCGTTAATATTGTCTTCCATCGCCGGCACCGATGGTGTTTTCTTCTTTTATGGGGTATGCGCAGCACTCTCTATGATATTTTGCAGTCGTCTGTTGTTAATTTGCAATTGTCTATGGTTATGTTGCGAGGTCGGAAGAAGACAGACGTTTTTTTGGGAGGATCTTGTTGAAGAAGAAGACGTTTTTTGGGTGGGGATATTGGTTGTGATTTGGAAAGATTGTGAATCCATTTCTTCCCCTTATCTATTCCTATAAATTAAGAACGGTTCCACTACATTTCTAAAAATGTCTATTGTGCCCTTATTGCCTATATTTAATAATTGTTAAATTAATATTAGCCATTAAATCTGAACCATTAATTGTAATATTTTTAAAGGCTTGGATAAATCTCCACCGTCTCATATAAGGGGGGGTATCCCATTTGAACCCTCCCCTATATATATATATATAACAAATATTTTTTTTTAATATTCAGCCAAGTTGGACGAATGAAACTTTAAGACAATAATTACAAGAATACAAAAAATTACGTACTTGAATCTTGAAACTATGGGCTAGAAATTTGTATTGATAATAAATTGAGGAATTAAGATGAATAATCTCCAAGCACTATGGACATTTTGTTGATTACAATGTTACAGAATCGGGAATGCCTTCAAAATCGCAAATTATGGAAACAAAAGATTACAAGGAAAAGTACTAGCTATTACAACTTCTCCAAAAGAACTTTCAGAAAGCCGAGTCAAGAAGAATCTCCTTCCGCAAAACAATTACGTTCCGGCTAGTGCTCACGGTCTGACGTATTGCTTCGAAACATAAAACGGCTTACGTCTTCTGTATAGTAGCACCACTAACACAGAAGCTCATTCAACTAGAAAATGTTGAAGACCGATTGTTGGACTCTATGTGTAGAATGCGAAAATTGCTTTTTGAGGTATAAGAAATGCTATGAATTTTACGTGTAAAATCAGAATGCACAACAATGAATTTATAGACCACCAACACCGCTAGAGATAACAAAAAGTAGTGGACATTAATCCAATTGTAACATCCCATATGTTACACCCCACTACTCCATAGGACCATAACATACAAGTAGTGGGCTCTCTTGGATGACGACCACTCTGGGAGTTACTAACTCCAACAATCACACACCTCTGCTACCTGAATGTCCCGATTCATTGGCTCCAACAAATCAATAGTCACTTGAATGCAACTGGTCAAACCCATTTTCGAGTGGCAAAACTTTAGTGGACCAGATTTGGGCCCAACAGGGCCGACGCGTGCATGTGGCCCACTTGTGATCATCCACTTGTGTTATAGTTTATACAACAAATAACACCTTCTAGTAAATAAACTAAGATAAACTATGATTTGTATTCCATGTGGGATAAGGCAAAAGTCTTTCATTTCCCTTTACATAATCTTTACATAATGCCCATTTATGTGGCTACCTTCGTGTATTAATTTCTCACTCACCGAAATTCGGTTTGAGAAATAAAAATACTACGAACATCTACTCAAACGTAGATTAATAATATATAATTTAATTCCTCCAAAATTAAATTCTTAGCCACCGAAAATTTGATCAAAGTCGAACGACGCCCATTTTATCAAAACCAAAATTTCCAACACATTTTGCTATTGTTGTTGCCCGTTAATAGTTAGGTCTCAATTAAAAAGAAAATTGGGAAAGTTATTTTGTCTTCATATTTTACTTGTTTTAACACCATTATATATATATATATATATAAATATAATTGGACTTTATTTTTTTTGGAATAAGAGTTAGTTGGGTTGGACACTTATATTTAGTTTGGTGGGTCTGGTGCCCATAAAATCGGAGATAGTAAAATGGTGGGTGGGATGGATTTAAACTATAAACACAAAATAATACACACATATATATATATGGTCTCGTGAGCCCAGTGCAGCCCTCACTAAGATCCATCCATGACAAGGGGGAACCTATATTAAATATAGGGATGGGCCAATACAAAACAAAATGGGGCGGGTCAATTAGAAAGACCTAATTTTTGTTATGTAAATCCAAACTAATATAATTTTTAATTTTTTATCTTAGTATAATAATTTTTTTACACTTGCCATTTAGCCTAGTTAAAAAAATAGTTATTGTTTAATATTATAATACTTACATGACATTTGTTTTTAGCTTAATAAATTATTTTCTCAAGAGGCCGGCGGATTTACTTGTTAAGTAAATACAAACTTTAGTAGATTATTTGTTATTTTGATAAGTGGAGTTTTTCAAAGAGGGGTGTTTAGGAAATAAAGAGAATTCATATATCAGTGAAAATCGGATTTACTGTTTAGGAGGGGGAGGGGGGAAATGATACCCACACCCGCTTGGGAGGTGGGTGTCGGCTGAACCGTCCCGTCTGAGAGGTGGGCCTATGTGAGCCTGGGCGGGACTGGCCCAACCCAACCCATTTGACATGTCTGGTGATAAGGGGCCTTCTTTTTCTGATATCCTTAGAATGAAATTTTTCGCCATTGTCTTATGCATAATCAATATCCATGGAACTGAAAATGTGAAGACTTATTCAATTGTCTCAAACTTAATCTAGATAAGCATATTTTTGCAATACAACACCTTTTCAATGATATTCTTACATACGATAATATAAGCCTGTTTCACAAGGCATTAGTTCCACATGTTCGATTATCTCAAACTTATTCTAGACAAGCATAGTTCTTGGATACAATACATTTCACCTTAGACAAGATATTATTATAAGCCTGTTTCACGAGGAATTAATTATTTTAGATATCCTTGATCTACTCTATAAACTTGTTGAAATTCTTATGAGAGGACCCTCCTCTGATACTATCCATGATTTTCTCTTGAAGATTTAAGGCTCTTTCCTTATAACTTTTATCTGTGAGAAGATGTTCCAATTTATCTTTTATTTCTCCTTTTCTGATGATTCCGCTTTCATCTTTGCTCAGTCCTAATCCAATCTTCCACTCATCACAAATGTAGGTCAGTTGCTTAAATCGATCGCCAAAAATGGCCAACATAGGAACGGAACTCCATTGCTAATGCCCTCAATTGTAGAGTTCCAACCGCAATGGCTTATGAAGCAAGCAATAGAGGAATGAGATAAGACCTGTTGTTGAGGAGCCCAACTTACCATCAGCCCTCGTTTGTGCACTCTGTCTTTGAATCCTTTTGGATATGCATAATCGACATTACTTGTTATATCTTGCCTTACTACCCATAAAAATGGTCTATTAGTGAGTTCTAGCCCTAGAGCCACTTCCTCAAACTGTGTGTGATCAAATACAGTGGTGCTACCATATGCAACATATATGACAGAATTAGTTGGTTGTTGATCCAACCATGCCAAGCAAGCAGAGTCCTCCTACCAAAAGTAGCCTGCTGATTTTCCAAGACGGTTGGTTGCCAAAAGAGGGCCTACAGATAGGAATTCTGGATATAGGGAAAATGTGTCGGGCTCCAAATCGTAAGATGAGTTGCAAATTATCCAATTTACTGATTTGACCGCAATGATAGTTTTGATGATCAGTGAGTCAAAAAGAATCTTACATGTGGCCTCATCACCAATATTAGCCCAAAAGAAGTTTGTAGAGTCCATGAGTGGTATGTTTGGTGACATTCTACCATCCTGTTTTTTTCATGATTCTTCCCGCATATATACCAAGTATTGGTAAAAATATATTTCTAGGGATAATAATGGAGATGATTGGTTCGACCACACAATTCATGGGGTGGGCGGACCTAAGATCCATGTAATATACAATTTTATTATTATAATATTTTTACCTCTTATATTTGTATTATTAATAAGTTGTTTTATCTAAAATTTGTATATTGTCAATGTATATATGTTAGATATAATATTAGGCATATAAGAATTATATTTTTTATATAATATATATGGACAATTACAAAAATATCCCTAAGATTTTAGGCTAATTACAAAAAAACCAAAAAATGTTTCAAAACTACAAAAGAACTCATCAAGTTTGATTCTGTCTTGAGTGTCTTAAATTTAAAGGGTTAATTATGATTTTTTTTTATAAATATCACGGTGTTTTTTGAAATTACATGTGAAGGAGAAAATTAAGATGGAAACAAACTTCAAGGGTTTGTTTGTAATATTTGAAAATCCCTGGGTTTTAGTGTAATTAGCCTAAACTCGGGGAGGATTTTGAAATTATATATATATATATAATATAACAGTCGCTTTTGGAAATAGTATGAAAATATTTTCCCGCCCTTTTGCAGTTACTATAAAAAAATAAAAAATATATGTGTAAAAATAAAAAAGTGATAAATATTTGTTATTTCATTATATTTGGTACGTAGTCATTTTTTAAAATAATATAAAAATGAAATTATTTAAAAAATTAGCTTTTCAAATCTGTGTGTGTACTGAATTAGTTATTATGATTATGTTTTTCTTTTTTTTAAAAAAAATTAATAACTTTTTATTTTTGATCTGTTTTTTATGTATAATATATTGAATTAATCAATTTTTTGTGACCTTCAGTTTGACGTCCATATTACATATATAAAATATAAATAACAAAAATATAATAAAAAAATATATAAAAATATCTACTCATGATTTTGTAATTTGTAATTGGCTTTAAAAGTTATACATTTGAGCTATAGGACATCAATTCATATATTCATGTATTTTGTTGCTATTTGTGATTTTATATATAGTTCTTATTTTGGCCCATTTCTTAATAATTATTTAGAATTATATTTAAATCCATTAATTTTAATTAAAAAAATATATCAAAATATGTATCCAACTTTTATATATCACATGTATCTATGCATAACATTATATATATTTATGCAAGAAGAAGTAAAGATTTATTTAAAATGAATTATACTCATAATAATATTTTATATATTGAAATTACTTTTTATATAATAGCACACTTTTCATGTTGATTGAATTTTGTTTTTAATATTTATCAACGTATTTTAAAACTCAAGTTTTAAAGTTGTACATTTGGAATTAGATATGAGTTTATATGTTTGATAATTTTTTGAGATATGTGTATATAAAAATAAAATAATTTTAGTTTTTTTTTGAAATATTTCGTTTTCTCTTAAATTGCGTTGCTAAATATAAAACACGGTTTTTGTTTAATTCCTTTAACAATTTTGATATTTGATCAATATTATAAACTCCAAAAAATATTATAATTTCAAATGATTTTACTGTTAATTTTATTGAAAATATAATTTATTAAATATTCAGGATTATGGTGTAAAAAGGTTCCACATTGGACAGTTAAAACATTTTTCAAATTTTTACTTTCTCATAGATAAACATGTTCCATAAATAGATATAATACATGATCACACAACAAAATATTTCGTATTTAAAGATATTTTCTTATAGTCTATAGTTATTAATTTTTATTGTTTAATCGATGATTTATAATCAAATTAATTGTCTTTAATTTTAATTATTTTTTGAAAATTTAAACTTTTTACAATCACTATTCTTTTAAAACATAAATAACATAAATCAATAATTTGTGAAATAAAGAATAAGAACAAGTAAAAATAAAAAATATTCTTAGGTTTAATTTTTAGAATTAATAAAATATACATTATAAATAGATTTAATATTATTATATATATATAATATACATATTCGGGAAATAGGGATGAGAACACAAAATTCTCTTTTTATCTAATCGAAATAGGAAGGGGGATGGGCTAATGTTTCTATTCTGTTCCCGATTCTAAAGAAGCAGAAATTTCTCATCCCAAGTCATAACCTCACATCCCCGAATTAACCAGGAATTGCCCAATCCATTCTATTTGGTTACTAATCTGGATGATGCAAGAGATATAATTAATTGAACTATTAGATAAATGTATACGTAACAATACAAAATAGAGTCTAACAAATATATACTCTGTGCATCGCAGTAAAAGACTAGTTCTTAATATATATGCATAGCATGAAATGGGATGTTTGCTCATTAGACAACGTGGGAGGCGATTGGGTTTCAATGGATATATGGATCTTTCCTTCTCTTCCAAGAAGGTGTTCCAGTTCATATTATACGGACAAATAATTGACACGTGTATAAAAATAGTTTTTATCAAGTTTAATTATGTTTTCATTAAAAGATCTATGAGGATCTCCAACTGGGATTCATGGAATATTAATCAAAACCTTAATTTGTGGAGGAACTAAAGTGTACAATAATTTTTATTTATTTACTTGAGTGCAAGTGTACAATAATTTTTATTTATTTACTTGAGTGCAAGTGTACAATAATTTTTATTTATTTACTAAGTTGGATACAGATTTGCGGTGTTTCTAGGTATAAAATTGCTTTTCTTCAATGTCATGTGAGCCAAAACATAATTATTTGTCACTAGTAACTTTGACTTTAATTAGATTGTTTATACTGACAGTAAGATTTTTATTTAATTTTGATTGATGGGTGGCTTGCACGAGATATTCTCATGGGTTGGTATATAAAAAATAGGCTCGTGGTTTCTTAGTTACAACCAAAAGTCAATTCCTTAAGATGTGCGATATAATTAATCATGGACAATAATTTATCACTATCAGTTAAATAATTACAAAAACGGCACCATATATACTATCCTTTTTTTGTTTGTTTAGAAAATGACCAATCAAATACATTAATATAATATTACTATTCTTTTAAAACATAAGTAACATAAATCCATAATTTGTCAAATAAAGAATAAGAACAAGTAACAGTAAAAATATTCTTAGGTTTAATTTTTAAAATTAATAAAATATAAATTATATATATATAATACACAGGAAATAGGGATGAGAACATAGAATTATCTTTTTATCTAATAACATGACTTACTGTTACTGTCAATAACCCCATCACTCATTAGCTTTGGGATGTCGAGCAACATGGCCAACACGGCCGCTGGCATCGTCCAGAAAGCTGCTCTCCTGATCCCTAGTTTTTCTGCCACCTCAAGAGCCCATGGCACGGTCGCATCAACAATAACACACGTGATTTTTTCTTCTCCGCTTCCATTTATATTTTCAATTAGAGACTCCAGCTTCGCAGGCGAGTCCCTGAGCGTTGCTTCGATGACCTTCCTCAGGTCTCGCTCCTCCCATAGTTCGAGTCCATCTGGGATCGAAACCATGGTCAATGTTTCTTGTATGTTGTCGGACACGGACAAGGATTTAAGAATCCTTTCGTGATTGAACTCGGTGTTCACAAATGTGACTTGGACACCATACTTTACTAGCCATTGTGAGAACTCCAACATGGGAATCACATGGCCTTGTGCTGGACATGGTACAACCATTACATGTGGTTTTCCCATTTTGTTTGCTTGTGCTAATTATCACAATTTACGTTCTTCACTAGATCTTTTTATAGTGGTGTAGTGATGATTCTTTGTTTTTTGAGGACATTGAAATTAGGGATAATTACAAAAAACACGCATGAGCTTTGGACTAATTACAAAAGAGACCCAAAGAATAATCATAATTACAATATGACATAATATTTTATATTAGCTAATACATCTATACATTTAATTTCTTATTCATCAGAAACTTAAAATTATATAGTATAAATGTAATTATTTTATATTTTAATTAATTTTTTATGTATTTTAGGCATACACCAAAATCGACCACACACCAAATACGAACCCGACCCGATAATCCAAATTGCCACCCCTCCACACTTATATATTACTTTTTGAAACTTTATTTTCCTTGTGATCGTAAAATAATCTATGCTCTAATGGCTAAAAATTGTGTTAATAGGGTGATTGACTTGGTTCAATCTTATACGAGTGTGTATTTAAAAAAAATTATATTTTTCATCTAACTGAAGAATCTTTCTTTTTATGTTTTTTTTCTTTTTGGAAGCATTTGATGGGTTTCTTAAGAAAAATAAAATAAATCAGTTACTATACTGAATTGGGGAAGTTGCCTAATCACGTCATCGTATTTAATATAATATTTTTTCTGTAAATAATTTTGTTCTTTTTTAATTTTTAAATATATTATTAAATATCCTTTGGTATACGTGCTGATCACGTGCAGATGCCGTCCACTTGAGTGTGGCAACTGGCAAAGGTTATACTTTAATACTCAATTTAATTATTTTTTGTGCACAAAATTCTTGATTTGATTGAATGTATATTACAGTGTTCTGCGGGTTTTAATTGCAAATTTTGTCCTTTCTTCATTTTTTTTTTATCGACCCGCAGATCCCCACACTAATCGGCAAAAACTTCACACTTTCTTGGATTCCTTCCTTTCCACGTATGGTCATCATCTCTGGGAGAAGAGAAACAAACCAAACTCTAACACTCCGCTTTAATTAGTGATCGAACTCAGGGGCGGAGCTAGGCGTATAATTTTGGGGGCCGACTAAGTAATTTTGGGGGCTAAATCAACAAAAAATAATTATTTAGTACTAAAAAATAATATTCTAAAATAAAATATATATAAAAAAATTAATTTTCAAAAATTTTGGGGGGCTTTGTAACAAGGAGGGTACGCTCGCTGCCCTGACCTCGGGACCTCGGGATTACAACCCCTGCAACCCACCCCTGGCCAACCTCCTGGGTAACCCTTCTTCATTTTTTCAAAATATAATTACTAAAATCTTTCTAAAACCAGTAGAAAATATAATTTATAGTTGATTATCCATTTCCTCCTTAACTGAAAATTTTATAAACAAATAAAATTTTATTTTTATGAATAGTTGGCAAATGAAAATTGGAGTTTGAAAACATAACCAACTTTTCAGGACCAGTGGATTGAAGCTTATGCATGTGTAACTTGACAAAAAGCAAAATAATGCTTTCCCTAGCTATTTCCAAAACCTGCTTTTGAGTTTTGATGATCAATTGATTAAAGCTTATGCATATGTAACTGGACAAAGTAAACAAGCTTATTGAGGCCAGTGGCGTTACGGATGTTCAACGGGTTGGTCTTAGCGGTTTTGGGCTAGTTCTAGCAGATTTTAAAATAATGCAGACTTTGGCGTAGAATTAAAAATAGAACACTCACTTGAAAATGCTCTTAAAACTTTAAGTCACATGTGATTGAAAAATAAACTATGTTTTCCAGATAATATATTAAATCACCGAGTAATATGCTTTAGTATTTCACTTGATACTTTTGGCAAATCTTGATTTGACAATATATCCTACAAATTATTCTTGAAATCAAGAGTGTGGCTCCACGTTTTCACACTACAAGAAAATTTCAAGTTACCGACAGAATTTACCGATATAAATGATTTTCTCACTAAATTTTACAGTTACCTACAGAACACCTACAAAGCAAAAATATTATTTTTCCCTAAATTATACCGACAATTTTTCAATTTACCGACAAATTTTCTGTAGGTATTTACCAACAATTTTAGATTATGTAGGTAAATATTTTACCTACAAAGATTTTATCTATACTTTACAATTTTCTTAATACTTACCTACAAATTTTTCTGTAGGTAAACTAGATTTTTCTTGTACTGTCATTGTATAATTTTGTCCCCATTCTTAATTCTTTAGAATATAATTTCTAAAATTCTTCAACATATAATAGCTAGTTTCCAATTTTTTCTCCTCAAGAGAGTATAATACGGGCACCAACAAATCCCCAATGCCAAAAATAATGTCATATGAATATTAATAGTGAGTTCAACGCAAAAACGTTTTATTAATAATTAAACATTTGGCTGCCTAATTCATATATTTTTTTCATTATCTATCATAAATTGCATGCAGATCAAAGTGCTTTGCATGATTCCATTTTTATGACTATAAAATTTGATACAAAAAAAAAAAAAAAAAAAACTTATAACCATCCCATAATTATTTGAATTGTGTAAGAATAACGAATTTGAAGTAATTTTGTTATCAATTATCAAATTGATTAGTATGTAAAATTGAAAACATAGACGGGGCAAAATAGTGTATATACCAATTGGGCCTTAAAAGTTAATATATCGAATTATTCCGAATATTTTTCTTATAAGACTTTTGGGTTACGAAAATAAGGATAAATCAATCACCAATATCCATATATTGTTTTTAATATTTAATTTTACAATACCTAGCTCGCTACTTCTCTTATGCATATTTATTTTGTCACAGGATCAATTATCATGTAAATAATTATGTCAACTTGTTTCGCTACTCACAAAGTGTTTGAATTTCAAATGGATTCGGATTAATAATTTAGCAATTATGTATTATCGTTGCTTTTACTATATATAAAGAATTCTGATTCTTGTATTTGAGAACGCGTATAGGGTTCACTGCTCCTGAGATTTAGTCTAATTACAAAAAAAACTCACTTTATCTTTTAAAATTACAATTACAAACACCTCGGATATTAATTTTTAGCTTACAAAATTGTACCCTCAAGAGGTAATTGTTATGTAAATACAAACCTCGAGGGGGTATTTGTAATTTTTGTAATATTGAAAGATAACTAGAGTTTAATTTGTAATTAGTCTAAACTAATGAGTAGTTTTTGTAATTATCCCACATATATATGTTGTTAATACGGACAAGTGATGCCCAATGAACAACAATATATACCCACCAAGATGATCAAAACATACCTAGAAAATGATTAATTTTGGTAGCCATAAAAGATATTGATGCTTGTTTAGAAAACATAAAAATACATATATAATTTCCCCCAAGGGAACCATAATGTTCAAGCAATCCAACAACCTACAAACATAAATCATTATTAAACAGCGAATAACGCAGAAATTTGCACAGTTATTCAAGAAAGAAAATAAAAAAGTTAGTCCAAAATACTAGTTGAGACACAGAATATACATAAAGCCCTGTTCTACATGATAGCTACACCAAACAGGTCACTTTGAACATTCGGCACACTGCCATTGCATAGTTCAAAATAGTAGTCCCGAAACCGTCAGCTGTCGGCGAACTGCTCGAGCTGCTCCTGCGCGAGAGCGGGTCGTAGTGTTCCGGCGACGGACTGGGAGCGGCTCCTTTGGATATTCACTTCCAATCAAGCATGTCAAGGAGCCACAAAACTTGGTCCTCTGTGTTGGCAGCATCACAGAAATCCAGTTCAATCCCAAATACATCAATGGCCCCTTCATTACCATGGTCCATAAAAAGCAAAGAGATCCATGCCCTTATACCCGACACAAAAGGGTGTGCCGGTGAAAAATCAAGATAATCAAATGCCATGGCCCGATAAGTGGAGCGATCGATGTAATCAAAAAGAGATTTGTTTATTACGCAAGCAACTTTCTTGGAATCTTTTCGACTGACGAGCACAGAGACACTAAGAGACTGACCCAAGGGAATGTTAAACCGTGGTTGCATAGGAAAAGTCATCTTGTAATCTGGACTCGACAAGTGATACCTAAGGACATCAGAAATCCCACTTGGCGGGGTCCAAGTTCCCTTTCGGAGAACAGGCCCTGGTACCACTTCTGAAAAAATAAGGTTTTCCTCGGCCCACATGTCAATGTAAAACTCCAAGTCGTTGAAGGACAGCCTTGGCGGAAGAAAGGGTTTGCTGTGTTGGCGTTTATAAAAGGTTTTAAATAGCTTGTGATAAGACAAAGTAGGAGGAGAAGCCTGCTTGCAGATCGATGGCCATCTTTTTGCACATAAGCATTTCCAGAAATAATCGTCCTGAGCAATCTCCCGCCACTGCTTACAAACTAACATGCATGTCACTAGGTCTATGCCTTCTAGAAAAGGGAAAACAGCCTTCAAAATTTCTTCGTTCGACATCTCCACTTATTAAATACTTCCTATGGCGATGATTTCTATATCAACAACTTCTACAGCATTAATAGTATTAGGGGTAACTATTTCACATTGGTTCCTGAAACAAGTAAGGCCAGTTGAATGTCAGATGCCACACACACATGCGCATCAATAAGAAAACAAAAAATTAACAATCGTGATGCACAAACAGGACTAAAATTTCTTTACACATTTTTCATTACGATTACAGAAACACAGAAAAGATCTCAAGATGACATGTATTTGTGTATTGAACTAAATTATGCTCTTTGACACATGTATATAACGATGGCGAAGAAATATATTTTAAAGCAAGGATCACCAAGATTATAATGTTTTCATCAACATTTTTAACCACATATGACACACTTCAAAGAATTGTTATGACTTACACACACATTTGACAGGTTCTGACATGCTCCTACCACAAGAATTCTTGTTATTTACCAAATCCTCCTAAAACGCAGTTAGAAGCGAAATAATTCTGTTGTCAAACATTGACATACCATCAGAATTCATGAGAAACGGCAGTTTGGAACACATACGATACAGAAGATTCAGATCACACCCAAAAATCATCCAAAATCAACACAAATTCACTAGTAATTCAATCACAATTCTAACTTCTTTACCACGGATCAAAAACTTTCAGCCTTAAACTGATACGAAAACCTAAATTAGAATAACACAAGATAACCATTCATCTAAAATAACTAAAACAATTCCATCAACTACAAAACAAATTACAATAAAATACTACTAAAACAATTAGGCAAACGAATCAAACCCTAACGGATACTAAAATTAAATTCAAAGAGAAGGTAAAAGAATAACTTTACCATTTATGGATTCACCACGCTGAATGAAACTATTAATTATTTCAGTGGAAAAAGGGGAAATAAAGAGCAATTATATATACTCTGAATCGGGTATCATCGTCTGCTGAATGCTGATTAGTCTGCAGAGAAAAGAAAAATCTACGAAGAAAAATTAGGAGGAGAGAGAAATGAGGGAGGTGTTAGGATTTAGGTGTGACGCGAGGTATTATACTATGGTGGGGATGAGGTCTTTTGTGGGTCCCAAACTAATTTTTTTTTATTTAAATATATATAACGAAAGTGACAAAATATTTGGACTATAATTGTTGGGGGAAATTGCCTAACTATGGCAAATTTGAAACAAAATCACTGAATTGAGGTATTTTTTGACGAGTTGCGATTTTTCTTTTTTTTGTCGCACACGTGTCTTGGCCAGTAACTATTATTGGCACACATACCCTATGCGCCAACTTTTAAAAGTATTTTTTTTTTCATTTTCGGTTGGCGTGCGCCATCCATGAAGAACAATAAATTAAAAAAAAAGCATGCTAATTAATTGTGTTAGTCTAACTAATTAGTTACAATTTAAGTTAATAGATATATATGCTCTTCTTGTGATAATTTGATTACGGGATGACACATTTAAATATCATACCGGTGATAAAATCGGCTAAGCCAACGGTAAGCGGTTCAACCGGTCGGACCATAATATTGAATATTTGATTTTAAATCTTATTTGGTTTGAATTATGAGATAAATATGTTAAACATTAAGTTTATAATTTCAATTTTAAAAAAAGATTGAAAAAAATAAAAAGTAAAAAAAAAAAGTTTTGGTCGGTATGGCAGGTTTTGACCAGAATAACCGCAAAAACAGTATTTAGAGCCTTACCGATCATTGAAATAAAATAGTTTAGGCTTACCGTTGAAATTATATAAATTCTCTTTTTATATCAATATATTGCATTAAGAAATAAAATTATATAAATTCTCTTTTTATATCAATATATTTCATTAATATTTTATATAATATATTTTATTAAAAATCGATAAAATCGGTGATTGAATCGGTCCGAGCGGTTGAACCACTTACCGTTAGCTTAGCCAATTTGATCACTGGTATGATATTCAAATGTGTCATCCCGTAATCAAATTATCACAAGAAGAGCATACATATCTATTAGCTTAAATTGTAATTAATTGTTAAACTAACATAACTAATTAGCAAGGCTTTTTTTTTTTAATTTTTTGGCTTCATGGTTGGCGCACCTTTTTTTTTGTATTTTTTTGTATTTTTTTGTTAATGTTTTGGGCTTAATGGTTGGCGCGCACCTACAAGGTGCGCCAAAAGTGTTTTTGTATTTTTAATAAGCCGGCGCATTGACAACTGCAAATGCACCAATTGAAAAAAAAATAATTTTTAAGGTTGGCACACAGGGTATGTGCGCCAATAATAGTTTTGGCGCACATTACGTGTGCGCCAACAAGTAAAATCGCAATCCCGCCAACAAGTAATAATTCAGCAATTTTGTTTCAATTTTGTCATAGTTAGGCAATTTTCCCATAATTGTTGCCCGGTGCTTTTTTTCCGCTTAAGAAGGCTGTCAAATGAGAAAAAGCGGATCACTTTGAATCTAAGGAATGGAAATTTAAATAAATTTTTAAGAAAAGATTCCATTTTTCATATTAAAATTTATATTTTAACCTTTTGATATGTACATATATAATGTTGATTTTAATATGTCATGTACATATATTATAAGTGACATATAAATGAAAAAAAAATGAAATATGTAATTCAAAAGTCGTTTTAGATAGGGGTGACAAATCCATCAGAATCGTATTTTATTTTGTGTCGACACGATAAAGACACGACACGATAAGGTCAAACGTGAATATGACATGATAAAAATCTGCTCCGACACGAACACGAAAATTTTGGGGCGACACGATTTGACATGATAAGTCAAAAATAAAAAGAATTTGATTTATATATTAATACACAATAGCAAAACACGATATTACATGATAATACAAACATAAAAAATAACAGGTTATCGTGTCACTATTGGGTTCTTATTGTGTCACTATCATGTTTACACGAGCAAAGTACATCTTATCGTGACACGATATTATCGTGACACTTATCGTGTCATGATAAGACTAAACACTAACCCATTATTTTCGTATCGTTTTCATATTGTGGTATCGTATCGTGTCAAGAGTCCTAGTTTTAGAGAGCCCTTCGGCCGTTAACACAACTACTTCTATAATATATGACTTTGATTAGATTTAAAAATTAATTTGAACAATGTCAAGTTCTTTGTTTAAATGCAAAAACCATCCTTTTCTTTTTCAAAAAATATGAAAAAACGTGATGAAATTGTTTCATAATCCAATCTCATTTCGTAATATATGCATCCTGGGCTATATAAAACCGGAGGGTAGGCTCAAAGGATCAGTTAAAGGTTAGTGTATGGCCCATAAAGTAGCCCAAATCCCTCCAAATCTGAACATCTGATGGCCCATAGTTGTGCAATGAGACAATACAATGCTGATTTTTGCTTTTATTATAATCTTATTGCCATATGTTTTCTTGAAGTTAAATTAGACAATCTTTTGACTAACTTTGGTAACTAAAATTGGAAATCAAATGACACTTAATTAATAGAAAGACCGAAAGTACATTAAGGCTTCATTAGGATGAATAAATTTGAAGTTGAGGATTTCAGTAATAACAAATTTTTTGAGCTTATTTGGACACAATATATTTTAAACTATTTTTCGAGTCATTGTGGTAAACTTCAAATCCACCTTAAATAATATCATTTTAAATCATTTCCCCAAACTCTCACCTCAAATTCAAATCTTGGTGTCTAAATCCAACCAAAAGACATAATAACATGGCACATTGACACATTGGGCAGGCGATGTCGTTTCATTTAGATCATGTGAAAATTACCACTTTTATAAATCACAAACTTATAACATTATATACTCAGTTTTCAAATTCATGGACCACTTAATGTCAACTTCAATTAAGTATTAGTCATTCTTTTATTTTTTATTTTTTCTGCTTTTTTTTGGATATATCAAAGAAGGGAACTAAAAATTAGTACAACTACCTCATCGAGGATAATTTAAAAGGGAGAAATTGTTTGACCTTTTGTTCCACTCTTTTTAACTTTTAGAGAAAATAATGTGAAAAATTATTTTAAAAAAATGAGAATGAATTTTGATAGTTTGATTGAATATAAAATTGAAATATAATGATGATAGTTGATGTAATAATTTCTTAAGTATAATAATGATTAGATGTGATTGATTTATTTGTGATATAATTGTATAAAAATGATAGTTGATGTGATTTTTTTTGTTTAAATTATAAATAGATGTGACTGGTGATTTAAAAAATAAGAAAATAAATAGTATATTTTTTGAAAATTTTTCACAAGCAATCACATATTCATGCAAAATTTTGTCCAAAAAATGGAAGGGGTGAAAAAAATTCACAATCAAGCACTCCAAAAGCCACCTCATTGAGAATGATTTAAGCTAATTATTGTATGTATTTTTATAAAGTATTCTTGTTTTCAATTTATTTTCTCGAAATATATGGAAATAATCCTCATAATAATCACAATTTTTAATAAATTCATTCTTCCTAAATACTTTGCTAAAATTCCTGAAACACATCATCCAAATATGGGACACATGTCATTTATCTGTCCACCAAGTGTAGGACATTGGGTGTAGCATGGATAATAGAGAGGGAGAGGAAATGTACAAATGTAGCCCATTTGTATAAAATAAAGGGAAAAAAAATTATCAGCAAAAATACAATAATTTCTGAGATTCAACCTCATTAATTGATTGATTCTCCCATCCCTCAACCACACACAAAAAAAAAAAAAAAAAGAAGAAGAAGAAGAAACTCATCTACTCAATTTTATCATAGGAGAAACATACATTTTTGCCATTAATTACTAATTAACTATACTAGCCAAGGAGAAAAATAAAAAATAAAAAAAAACAGCAACCTTTTCTTTTTCTTCTTCTTTGTCAAGTTTTTTCTCTTATATATTTTTTTCTTTTTCATTTTCATATGGACGCCAATTTCTACTATACATCATCTCGATTTTCCTGGGATTGTGACCCGTAACAATCAATTAATTTCTGCAAAACAAAAACCTGCGTTTTCAGTTGTACGATGTAGTCGGCGGTTTCGCGAAACAGCTGGTCGGGCTTTTTCTCTGCGTCCTGGGACGGAATGAGGTTCCTGAGGGCCTCCAGCTTGTCGGAAACCGCCGCGCCGCCGGCAATGTGGGTGGACCTACGGTGGCAGACTGGAGGTTTCCTATTTCTTCTGTTTGAGTTTGATAATCTTCTCCTCAGGCTTCTGACGGCGGTGGGGTCTGAGATTCTACGCTTTGAACCCATCGCGGTGGTCGAAGTGGCGGCGGCGGCGGAGGGGAGTTGGTGGAGGAAATACGGGCCGACGGTGTAACGGGTGAGTGGAAATGGCGTTATTGGGATATAAAATGGCGTTACGGGGGTATGAAATTGTTACTCCTATGTGGAGGAATTACAAGAATGCCACTTTTGGTTTTGATTAAAAACTAAACCAAAATGTAAGTCCAAACGGCTACGATAATCTAGAGGGGGGTGAATAGATTATCTCCATCTTTTCGATTTCGCCCTCTTTTTCGAACCGAATGCTCAAAGACAATAATAAAGGTGCGGAATGTAAACAACATGTGTCGATTTAAAGAGGTTCAACCCACCTAAGGCCTAATCCTCTACCACTTCAGTATCTTCGGGATGGATTTCAAAAAGAAAAAAGATTTTATTAATTACCACAATTAATACAGCATCTTACAACATCACCTTGAAGAAAGCACCACACTCTTCTACAACACCACCTTGAGATTACCACAATCTCCAATCTCACGCACCTTGTGAAGATTACCACAATCTTGGCCTCAAGAATACCAAATTCTTCAATACCTCAAGAGCACCACACTCTTGAAACATCTATCACCTAGATCACCCAAACAGTGTTCTTTCCACAGAATACTCACAAGTATGTCTTGTGTTGAATGATGACAAAAATCAAGATTACAACTCAATAATGAATATTACAATTTGAGTGCAAAGTATAATCAAGAAATAAAGCCTGCAGACCTCAAGATGTGAAAGTGAAATACTTGGCTATAAATACAACAAAGAGTGTTGAATATGAAAGCTTGGATATTTGCGATTTCTTGTTGTGTATTTGCTTGTGTTGTTGTTCTTTTTTTTTGTGTCTTCAATTCATCCTCTATTTATAGGGAAGCTTCACCAACATAGGCTCCCAACATAGGCACTCTATCTTCACTTTTGTCTACAAAAAGAAGATCACAAGATGTAGAAATACTTTGTACAAAATCAAAAGCAAATCTTGCATCACACAGACATTACAATTTGGAATTTTCTTTGTCACAAAAAATAGCATAGAGCGACCAGGTTGCCCTGTTGAAGATTTCGACCGTTTGAAAAAATAGTGCGATCCAGGTAGGGATTGCGGGGGGGCGGCCACGGGAGGAGGGGGTCGGCCGGCCGCCTGTGGTGCGGCCGGTCGGTCC
Source organism: Rehmannia glutinosa (assembly GCA_016081115.2). NCBI lineage: Eukaryota > Viridiplantae > Streptophyta > Magnoliopsida > Lamiales > Orobanchaceae > Rehmannia > Rehmannia glutinosa. The sequence continues at coordinate 281,667 of JABTTQ020001664.1, read as the reverse complement.
TCCCCCTGGACCGGTCCCCTCTCATTTTTTTCAAACCCGCATGTTCTGTTTCGAGTTTCTTATCTTGTACGGCCGACCACTTTGGGCGGCCACGTCGACCTCCCTTTGAAATGTTGTCCGATATTTTTCAAAAATTAACTTCAAGAAATACTCCAAAAAATTAGTAAAAACATTTTAAATCATTTAGGAGTATTTGGACAACATATAAAAACATAAGTACAAGCACACAAGGATAGGAGCAAAGATTTTTCAAAATCATTTTTTTGCACAAGCTCCCCCTATCAACATGCATATCAAGAACAAGTATACAAGAACAACTAAAAGCTAAAAGCTTAGCTTTCACAACTTAAGCTTGAATTCCATGAGCTTATAAGCTCCCCATCACAAGACATTATTAGTCAAGCATAAAAGTCCACAATACATCAAATGGACTAAGCAATATTCACAAACATGGCTTTTAAGAGCCCTAGCTTATAGCTTTTCTAGCATGCTTTTTTTTCGCTTCTTTGAGCGTATGAGCGTTCTTTCTGTTTTCTCCCCCTTTGGAATCATCAAAAAGAATATTAGCACGATAAAAACAGCATATATTCAAATCAAAGTGCGCAAATTTATCGATTTATCGAGCTTTTTCAAAATATAAGCTTAAATACCAAATAAAAGGGAAAAGTTGATCAATTTGACTTGCAAAAGCTCATTTGATAGATAAAACATGATCTCTATAAAGTTATAAGACTTTTCAAATCGAGAGAATCATGTAGGTGATGGATTTTTCATTGAAACATTTCGTCGAACACTTGGCGCGTGCATCGAATAAAACTAGAAGAATATAACGCCTTTGCGATTCATTTAAGCCAAAAATTTTCATCACCAATTGCAATACAACAATATTCATCTATCAACAATAATCATGCACACCACAATTATACAAGAATTCCATCAAAAAAACAACATAAGCATTTTCTCAAGGGTTCAACCCAATTGAGATTAGAGGAGAATTAAACTTACCAATCAATCGGAGAAATTCGAGTAATACGGATGATATACTCGTACTATAAACCCAAAAATATAGAATATACAAGAAAGAAATCATTTTGGGTGAATTGTGTGTGAATTTTATGAAGGGTTCGATTTTGGAAGAAAATAACCAAAATAACGAAATAAAGGACAGAAATAATTTTATTGCTGAAAATGATTTGGGCGACCGGTTGGGGTCATGGGCGACCGGTCGGCCTTGCCCCAGTCAGCCCAGTGATTCATCCTGTTTTCCAAAATCCGAAGTTTGAACCAAAAATCCGATTTTTCGCCCCTAAATTTTAAAAACGTGCAAAATGCAAACATAGACCTCATTAAATATACATTATGTCATAATCAAGCTCGAAATGAGGTAAAAAGACTCGGCGGTAAATGAACAAATGTCCGCGAGTTAACTTTGAGACGGAATTAAACACATCTCAATTTTACGTTTAAGAAACGCAATCCCTTTTTAAAACGAACATAGAATCTCAATATGTTTAGTTTGATTATAACAAACCATATTTGAAAAATTATTTTCACCGGACTTGTTATGCCGAAAAATGTAAACGTTTAAGAACTTTGGATACACAAGTCATAAGAAGAAGTGCCTTTCAAACATTTGAAAATTTCTTTTAACGGCACTTTAATGAGATTCGTTGGGATAGTGTTTTTTTTTTAAGTCGAGCATATAGACATAAGGCATATAGAATGTCGAGTCTATGAGAATAATAAACGAAAACATACCTCTAGCTTGTTTGTAAATCAATATGTCTTCCTCAATCTTTGTCAATCTTTACATTGGTAGCCATAGAGGTTGAGATAATTATTCCTTCTTCAATGCTTAACTTCTTCAAAGATTCTATTGTATACTTTGATTGTGAAATATAATCACTTTCTTGGCATTGTTTAACTTGAAGTCCAATGAAGAAATTCGGGCTCCCCCATCATGCTCATCTTAAGTATACCTTGCAACAACTTAGAGAATATCTTGCACAAATATTCATTAGTAGCACAAAAATAACATCATCAACATAAATTTGCACAAGTAAACAATTTTGCCCTTTTTCAAATAGTGTAGTATCAACTTTACCTCTTATAAAACCATTTTGTAAAAGAAAAGAACTAAGTCTATCATACCATGCACGGGGTGCTTGTTTTAAACCATACAAGGCCTTTTTAAGTTTATAAACATCATTAGGCCTAAAAAAATTTCAAACCCCGGAGGTTGTTTTACATAGACTTCTTCTTGAATAATACCATTTAAGAAAGCGGATTTAACATCCACTTGGTAAAGTTTGAAATTTTTTTAAAACAAGAATAGGCAAGTAAACATGCGAATTGCTAATAAATGTGCTTCGGGTGCAAATGTAGAGCTGTCAAAACGGGCCAGGCCGTCGGGTACCCCCGCCCGCCTAAGGTAGGGGGTGGGTTAAGTATTTAGTAGCCCGCCAAAGGGCGGGCTGCCTAACGGCTAGCCAGCCGCGGGCTTGGCGGGTTGGGTCGGCGGGCTAGCCCGCCTAAAAAAAAAAAAAGAAAAAAAATGAAAAATTAGATAAAATAGACAAAAAAATAGGATAATTGATTTTTATATTTTTATCTCTTATAAAAGTATATATAATATTTTTATAAAATATGTACTTGTTATCCATTAGTATATTTAATTCATTAAAATTAATAATATGAATAAAAAAATTTTTTTTTATTTTTTAAATTTTTATGGTAAGCCCGCCCAACCCGCAGGCGGGTTGGGTTGGGTTGGGTTGAGGTTTTCTCGGCCCGCCACCTTGGCGGGCCGCCCCGCCAAGTGGCGGGTTTTGGCGGGCCACGGGCCGGCCCGCCCCGCCGGCCCGTTTTGACACCTCTATGCAAATGTATCATCAAAATAAATACCTTCTTCTTGACAATACCTTCGAGCTACTCACCTTGCCTCAAGCTTGACCCGGAATACCAAAAATAATTTCTGCAAAATCTTAACAAGATATCTTGCACAAGAGCATAGTAATATCGAATAATAGAGACACAATAATAAGTAAGACATACTATGCGGAAAAATCATCAAGAGTTCAATAAAAACATGCAAGTTCAAATATGCTTATAGAAAGCTATATAAGGCCTCTTTTGAAATTTGAAAATCCGAGAGCATATAGTTGAGACCTCATTTATAAGAAGCATATGATCAAGAGCTTTGACAAAGCAACCAAGAATAATGACGTTTATGTGAGCAATAAAATGCATAACTAAGAGATGGATAAAAATCAAATGTCTTATCAAAATAAAGTATAATCCCTTACTAATCTCGGATAAAACAAGCTAAGTCAAATAATGCCTTTCAAAAATCAAAACATCCTCTTAATGGCACTTATGTGAAATACTATGAAATATCTTGAAAATCAAGCACATAGGCATATGGCAAACATAATATCGAGTCTATAAGATGAATACCGGAGTGAGAAGCGTGCCTCGATAGTTTATGGTCCTCTTAACACATTATGATATAAATAGCCATTGGTGAGGATACATGAATCCTACACAATTCTTAAAACAAGACTAGCACAAAACATAGTAATGGAGGTGTAGGCTAAAGCAATAAGGTATATCACAAGTATGCCTATGCTATATAAATCCATAAGAGATAATAAATCAAATTTTTAGTCATAGTAAATGCACAAGAGTTTATATAAGCATCATACAAGGTCTCCTTTTCAAGATATTTTAAAAACACAAATATACATTGAAGACCTTAATTTTAAAAAATATTTGAAACTCATTTGCAATTAAGACACAAATAAAAACATGCATAATAACAAAATAAAATGCATATTTAAATGGAGAGATACGATTTACCAATTTCGCCATTTCCACGGGTTATGTCTCTCCCTTTGTAGATAGTATCTTCCTCTTGAGAAATCATTTTGATGATGTCTTCTCCAATTTTGCCCATTTCTCGAGTTTTGTCCTTCTCATTTTTGATGGTGTCTTCTTCTTTGAGAATCATCTTGTTGATGATGACTTTGCCATTTCTAAGGATTGTGTACTTCCCATTTTTGATTATATATCCTCTTCTTGGAAATTTATCGTGATGGTGTATTCTCCTTTGATCAAATGACACGGGCATTTGATATATTCTTGGCGGTATGAATTTTCCTTTACTATTACGCCGGGTACCTAATATGACATTATTTTGTGGTACCCTCAAGTGTTTGGGTCATTGGGGATTAGCTTTGAGATTTTTAGGCCTCCAATAGAAATTAGAGCTATTTCTAGCCCAACAAGTATTAACCGTATGACCCTTTTTACCGCAATAAAAGCAAGTAATAATTCTAGGAGCATAATGACCAACATGCTTATAGACTTGATTCCTTTTCATATGATTAACAACATTAGGCTTATGATCAAGTCCTTGTTTCAATTTATCACAACTATGAACAACAATAATATCGGTCATTTTATCGGTACTCAAGTTGGATTTTGATAAATCATTTTTCATGCAATTAATATCCTCAACAAGAGTACTATTTTCTTTTTCAAGGTTTCTAACCTTGTCAAGTGTGGTGGTGTGATCACATGAAAGTGATTCATAAGAGGAAAATAAATTATCCTTATCAATTTTCAAAATATTGAATTCATTTTTCAAATTTTTGTAACAAGTAAGCTTTGGAATTCATTTTGAAGTTCATCAAAATCATTTTGCAAATCACTAAAATCATTTTGTAATTCATTATCATAAGAAGTGGAGGGTTTAGAACTTACCTCGTTTTCTTATTCAAGCCCATAAGACATCGTTCGTTTTCATCGACGTCGGAAGTTGTAGGAAGCTCATCCCATGTTGGGTTTGTATCCATTTGAGAAGTAGATGCTTTTGAGTGGCTCCTTTCATTTGCATATACTTCTTCTAATTTTCTCCATACTTCATGAGCCGATTTAATTCCTACAAGATGATCATATTCCAAAATGGTAAGTGAACAATAAATAATATTAAGAGCTTTACCATTTAAGGAGATGCTTTTCTTCTCTTCATCATTGAGCTCTTTGAGGTCTTTGTGTAGTGTGCTTTACCATTCCAAAATGGCATTGGAATGGATTCTTCATTTACGACCGTATTCCAAATATCGAACCCGCAACTTTGTAGATAGCATTCCATTCTTTCTTTCCAAAATGTAAAATTTTTGGAATCGAATAGTGGTGGCTTGGTGGTGGAGGCGCCGGTAAGGTAGACTTCATTCGTAGCCGATGATCGTTCCTCTTTACTCGCGATGTGGAACGAGCTTGCCAAAGAGTTTGGCTCTGATACCACTTGTAAGTCCAAGCGGCTACGATAATCTAGAGGGGGGTGAATAGATTATCTCCATCTTTTCGATTTCGCCTTTTTTTTCGAACCGAATGCTCAAAGACAATAATAAAGGTGCGGAATGTAAACAACACGCGTCGATTTAAAGAGGTTCAACCCACCTAGGGCCTAATCCTCTACCACCCAAAGATCTCCGGGATGGATTTCAAAAAGAAAAAGATTTTATTAATTACCACAATTAATACAACATCTTACAACATCACCTTGAAGAGCACCACACTCTTCTACAACACCACCTTTGAGATTACCACAATCTCTCTTGAAGATTACCACAATCTCCAACGGCACCTTGTGAAGATTACCACAATCTTCAACCTTGAAGAATACCAAATTCTTCAATACCTCAAGAGCACCACACTCTTGAAACACCTATCACCTAGATCACCCAAGTGTATTCTTTCCACAAGAATATTCACAAGGATGTCTTGTGTTGAATGATGACAAAAATCAAGATTACAACTCAATAATGAATATTACAATTTGAGTGCAAAGTGTAATCAAGAAATAAAGCCTAGACCTCAAGATGTGAAAGTGAAATACTTAGGTTATAAATACAACAAGAGTGTTGAATATGAAAGCTTGGAAATTTGCAGATTTCTTGTTGTGTATTTGCTTGTGTTGTTCTTTTTTTGTGTCTTCAATCCATCCTCTATTTATAGGGAAGCTTCACCAACATAGGCTCCCGACATAGGCTCCTCTATCTTCACTTTTGTCTACAAAAAGAAGATCACAAAATGTAGAAATATTGTACAAAAATCAAAAGCAAATCTTGTTGTCACAGATTGCAACGGTTGGAATTTTGCTGTCACAAAATAGCATAGAGCGACCGGTTGTCTGTTGAAGATTTCGACCGTTTGAAAAAATAGTGCGATCCAGGTAGGGGTTGCAGAAAATATATTATTCTCTCACTTTCACTTTTTCTTATTTTTTCTATCACCAATCACATTTACACATTTTTTCACAAAAAACTAATCATTATTACACATTCTTCCACAAATTTCACTATTCATTTACTCACACATTTCTAACTACCAATCATTATTTTACTATTCTTAAATCAAATCAACTTTCATCATTACTTTTTAATCTCACATCCAATCACAATCTCAAAATTCATCTTTTTTCTTCTAAAATATTTTTTACCACTATTCTCTAGCAAAATGAAAATTTTCAAAATGAAAGTATATCCAATCGCGCCCTAATTTTTGTAGAAAAATGAGATTTTTTTTCATTTTTTTCACAAACAATCACACATCCAAAAATTGCTTCACTCCAAAATGAAAATTTTGGAAAATATTTCACAACCAATCACAACCTATACTAACAATTTTTTTGGCCAGCCCCTACAAATTATTATAAAATTAAATTAAATCACCCCACATATTTGATTGGACAGATAATTTAAATGCGATTTGCTGTGCTTGAACAATTGGAACAATGGGTCCAGCTGGCAGTGATTAATTGGCCCAGCCCTTGTGAAAAGATATTTTCATGTCTGTAGGGGTATTTATGTAATTCAATTCAGAAGACAACACCATTTTTGTATTCTCACTTGAAAAATGGTTAGAGCGGGAAGATAGCACAACTTGCGAGCAATACGAAATTTAAGCAGAGAGAGCCTCTGGCCATCTTCCTGCCAATAGCACATGCGAGACCATGGGACCCTTCAACCAATTTTTCCAAAAAGGCCCTGCATAGTGCATAGCCAATATTTAGTGAAGAGTTGTTATAACACAACTAATCTTTATTTTCAAATTTATTATTTCCCTTTTGATGTAGTTTTTTGCACTCTGGTATATTATTCTCAGAATTCAGAATCAAAAATCGGTTCGAACGATAAAAGGTTATATTAGATTGCAATTTCATAGACCTGAAAGGGACCAAACCTATTTGGCCTAACCCACTTGAATTGTGAAGTCGGCCCGATCCGATGCATTTTACAAGTATTTCCATAGCATTCACTAGGTTAGGCTCCAAAAATGATGGCCCAATGCAATTTCGGTCTGGGCAGCGGCGGACAAAGGGGGGACAAAGGGGGCGCTTCAAAAAAAAAAAAAAATTTTCCAAAATTATTTTTTCCCCCAAAAAAATTTTTAAAATTATTTTTTTATAGCTAAAATAAAGGAATTTTTTACAACTGCCCCCTCAAAAATTTGATAAAAAACTTCAAATAGTTGTGTTTTACTCTTACCCCCAAAAATTTTTTCTCATAGTTTAAATATATGAACTCGGTCCGTTTTTCGCCCCCACAAAATCGAAATCCTGCGTCCGCCACTGGGTCTGGGCCAACACAATTTCTCTCTTTGACTCGAAGTTCAGCTCCAACCCATCCCATTTAACAACTCTATTTGCAGCTAATAAATTTTGACTGACAAACACTTTCTAATAGTACAAAAAAAGTCGAATAGTATTGTTCGACATGAGAGCCAAGAACTCTCATGATTCAAAAAGGTTAAGAGAACAATAAAAAGGCTAATTCATGAGAATGATTAAAGAATTAATAAGCCCCGGGGCATAGCTCAAAGGCTTGATCAATCCATAATAAGTGTTTGGCAATGACAGAAAGGAGGTTCGAATCCCACTGGAAGCCTAGGTCACAACGTTCAATTGGAATTTGATATTTTATGTATTCCAAGAATCTTCTTTTGTAGACTTGACTGATGAGGCACATCCCATAATATACCTCGTGTACAAGGGCTTCAGGAGCCAGGTTGGTGGGGGCGCCAGTGATGTGTAATCCAAAAAACTAAAAAAACAAAAAGAATTAGTGAGAAAGTGTCTCAATGACAAAAGTTTATCCAATTAATTATATTTTGAAAATCAAAGGGCATTTATGTCATTTCACCCATAAAAAGTTGTGAACCTTCATGACCTAGTTGTTTTTTGGGGAGGTGTAGTAGCCTCCCAAAAGGGTACACGTGAATGTGTCATGGGCCACCAAAGGGGGCTCAAAAATAGAAGAAAGAGAGAATTGAAGAAAAGGGAGAGAAATGCACATGGGGAGCACATGCAACCATGAAAAGAAGATTGTACCTTTGAGAGAGATTGCATGTGACAGAGGTGAGACAGTGAAGCAGCATGAATTGTACACCATGTTCTGCACATTCCCTGCATGCCTATTAATCCAATGCCAGCCCTTCTTTTCCCTCTCTTTTTTCTTTTAAAGACAAATATCCCACTAATTTAATTAATTATTTATTTAGTCACAATATAATATTGGAGGAAATGATTTCAAGTCAATCCATGACTTCATCATATGCCATCATATATACATCAAGAAAATCTTTTACCTATGTTTTTGGCTAATCACTATTGAATGAAAATTAATTAACTTGAAAATTACAAGATAATTTATTGATAAGCGATTTATACAGGGAATTGAGTAACTTTAAAGAAGACAAGAAGGTTAAAGACCAATCTTTTATATCCTTTCAAAATGGGATTTTATACTATAGAAGGATGTTTCATCTCATATTTCACCGTACGAATGATTATCACGTTTACAGAAGTTACCATATAAAAATTCCACAATTTAGGCTTGAATTATGCTTCAAAATTAATATGATAACTTTCATTCGCTCGGCATGCCTTCTCCTTTTCGTTTTATCTTAGGGGGTAAGGACCACCACGTCTTACACGCGATAATTATCCATGTAGTAGAATTGAAAATGAAATACCCTTTTTGGAATATAAGATCCCATTCATTCCTAATATTTTTTTTTATTTCTTAAAGTGAGGATATCAAATACTTCTTAAAACTCTTGTATAAGTGACTCAATTTCACAAGAAAAACTACAAGAACTAGGTTAAACAAAATTTTAATCAATGAACTATAAATGACATTATCAATATTTGTATATTTAGGTTTGGAACCCAATTATATCACATGTTTGCATGTGAGCCAATGTGACAAAAACACGTGATTGCATTATGATAATTAAATAATGGGAACTCAATCTCCATTGTCAAGATTTGCATAAAAGTATTATTTCCAACTCATTCGCCAGATCCAAAAATAAAGATTCACCATTAATTTTTTTCATTATCCAATTCTGGTCTATTTGATATTCCCCATTAACATACTATAATTTTAAAATTAAAAAAAAAGTTATCTTATTCTTATAATTTTATTTTCCTAAAAAGTACGTAGAAAGGTACTTCTCACTTGTCAGGGATGTCAGAAATTTCATTGCACACAAATTGTTGATTATAATAGTAGATGGAATTATGAACACTTATGTACTTCACTAAAAAAAAAAAAAAAGAGGATCAACCCCATTCTTGAGAGCCCTGCTGTCCTTGCCCTAGAGCCTCGTGGAGAATGTGAAGCACGGGTTATCACTCCAACTAGTCGAGTCTTTGGGCCGGGGTTAGATCGAGTCACCACACAAAAAGTTCTCCTCCACCCTAAATCGTTACTGGAGGGATTTGAACAACCACACTGCGTGGGTGCGATGTAGCACATCACGTCACCTAATTCCTTTACCAGTTGAGCTATGCCTCGGGGGCATGTACTTCACTACATATGCTTCCATTTTGAATTCTAGTGAATAAGATACTAAAAATGTAACAATTCTCAGTGATTTTGAAAATGTGAAGTGTTAGTTTTTATTTAGGGATAATTATAAAAAGTACCCCTGAGGTTTCACCTAATTACGAAAAAACCCAGGTAACTAGTAAAATTACAGAAATACCCATGAGGTTTGATTCAGTGTTAAAATTAATGGATAATTAAACTGCAATATTCTTATAAATATAAAGGGGGATCTTGAAATATTTTTTTGCTTATGATGTATTTAAATGTTAGACAAATCAAACCCCGAGGATATTTTTTTAATTTTGAAAGTTAGTTGGGTTTTTTTGTAATTAGGTGAAACCTGAAGGGTACTTTTTGTATTTAACCCTTTTATTTATTGGTTAAAACTTAAAAGTGCCTAAGTAACTATTTTATAGGCGCAAACTGCAGTTTACTCAAAAACTTAGGTCAGCTGCTATACATATATTTTTCCAAAAATTCGGCCCAAGAATTTTTAAATACTCTATAAGATGTTAACTTAGTTTTCTCTAGTAAAAGAAATATTACTTTCTTGATATTCGAGTCTTTTAATTTCCTTTTTCTTCTTTACTTTTTACTTTTGGATGGGGAGGGTTTGCTTTTCAAACTTCATTAAATATTGATTTACAAAATAAATAAAATTATTAATAATAATAAAAATAATAGTAAATAAGGATACATTATAAGACTATATCTTTATAATTATCAAATATTACAAAACTTGTTGCTTAGAAATATTGTCATAAGTTTGACAAATAATTTATTTATTTATAATTTATGTAAGTATGTATTTCTCTTTTTAATATATTAATTACATATATAAATTATTTATTTTAATTTACAAAACACATGTTGATATTTCATACACGAGCATGTATATAATTTATACATATAATTTCCTTCTCTTTATATAAGATAGGTAATTACAAGAACTACGTACTCCTAGGTTTTAATCTAATTGCGAAAAACAGTTATCTTTCAAAATTATAAATACTTGTCGACATTTGTTTGTATTTACGATCTGCACCGTTTGGATTGGGTATTTGTTAAGTATATACAAAATTAAAGAGGTATGAGAAATATTTGTAATTTTGAAAAATAATTAAACTTTCTTTTAATTAAACTAAATCTCCTGTATTATCCTAGGACACTTTTAAGTAAGGCGGCGTGGATCGGTTTGAGATTGGACAATGGACACGGGGAATTGTCATCGCAACAACTTATACGCACACAGACGACATACGCATGTACTTATATGTTTAGGAATTTTCAATTTTTTTCCCGAGAATCAAGTGAATTTCGTTCATTCACCTGTAATAAGAAACTTACAATATATAATAACATTAAGTGAAAAATAGTTGCAAGTCATACATGATCATAAAACTATATAGATCTAAAATAAAAATTTCAAACATAAACTAACAGAAATGCAAAATAGAGAAATGTTTCATTGATTGTTTGAGAGGAATGTTACAATATTTATAGAGAAGAGAGGAAAGGTTGTTAAGCTAAAACGGTTGTAACTAACTTTGTAACAGATTTAACAAACTAACTACCTCTACAGTTAATTCCAACTGTCAGCATATCACAATACTTCCCCAGTTGTACTTCTTCGAAGGATGTCTGCAGTACTTAAAGACAGCTTATTTCTCAACATCTGAAATCTGGAAATAGACAAAGCTTTGGTGAACACATCGGCAGGTTGATCTTCAGACGGGATAAATCGAATTTCAATTTCCTTGTCAAGCACCTTTTGTCGAACAAAGTGTACGTCGATTTCAATGTGTTTTGTACGCGCGTGAAACACCGGATTGGAGGCCATAGTAGTGGCACTCATGTTATCACACCAGAGTAAGGATGGAGCTTCTATCACCACACCAATTTCCTTGATTAAAGAGTGTAGCCACACCATTTCTGTAGATGTATCAGCCAATGAACGATATTCTGACTCTGCTGAACTACGAGATACTACAACTTGTTTCTTTGGAGCTCCAACTGAGCAAGTTGTCTCCCAAAGATACACAATATCCCCCAGTGGATTTCCTGTCATCAAGGTTGCTAGCCCAGTCCGCATCCGAATAACCTTCAAGCAACATTCTCTTTGCAGGTTTAAAGAAAAGACCAAGTTGGATAGATCCCTTCAAATATCTGAGTAAGTGCTTGCAAGCTAGCCAGTGATTTTCAGTCGGAGCATGAAGATATTGGCTTAACTTATTGACTGCAAAGGAAATATCAGGTCTTGTGATTGTCAAGTACTGAAGGGCACCAATGGTACTCCTATAAAGAGCGGGATTTTCAAACAACTTGTCATGCGTCGAGCTAATTTGTGAGAAGTCTTGAGAGGAGTTGCGATGGGCTTGCTTTGTTGAGCATATTTGTTTTACCAAGAAGATCGAGACATACTTAGACGAGTAAGAACCAAGCCACGAGATGTTCTTGTAACCTCCAAACCAAGAAAGTAACTCACCTCCCCAAGAGTTTTAAGAGCAAACTCATCACCAAGTAGTCAATAAGCTCAAAGATTGCGAGGTATTGCCACCAGTAATTAGGATATCATCAACATAGACAAGTACTATCAAAAGATGACCACCAATGTTCTTGAGAAACAAAGTCATGAGATCAAGAACAAAGCCCTGACCAATCAAAAACTGCTTTAGCTTATTGAACCAAGCCCTTGGAGCCTGTTTCAACCCATAGAGGGATTTATTCAGTTTACAGACATGTGTAGGCTTGGATGAATCAGTGAACCCCTCTGGTTGAGACATAAAAACAGTTTCATGAAGATCCCCATTCAAAAAGGCATTATTCACATCTATTTGCTGAATTTGCCACTGATTTGTCACATCAAGTGTAAGAATTAGCCTGACTGTACAAGGCTTGATAACCGGGCTAAATGTTTCAAAATAATCAATCCCAGCCGTTTGTTGAAAACCCCGTGCAACTAACCGTGCCTTGTATCTATCAATAGTTCCATCTTGTTTGTGTTTTACCCTAAACACCCACTTATTGCTGATCACATTCATATCAGGGGAGTAGGGGACCAAAGACCAAGTATGCTGTTTCATCAAAGCATCAAATTCAAGTTGCATAGCCTCTCTCCACTTAGGATCAGACATAGCCTGTGAAGTAGATAATGGTTCCAAAGAAGGAGGAGAAAGGGCAACAGCAGAGATGGTTTTAGGTTTATAGATCCCATTTTTGGACCTAGTGACCATAGAGTGATGAGGATGAGGAAGAGGGAGAGAATCAAGAGGGGCAGGAGGCAAAGGAAGACTAGGGAGTGGAGAGGATGAGGGAGAGGATGGTGGACTGGGAGATGAAGGAAGGATAGAGGAATTATTTATGGCAGAATGAGGAGATGAAACTGCAGATGTAGAGGGAGGTAAGGGTGCTATTACAGGAGGATTAAAAGGCAGAATGGTGTGAGAAATAGCAGGAGTTGGTGACTGAGAATGGAACATTTGAGCATAGGGAAACTCATATTCATTGAATTCAACACTGCTGCAAATATATAGTCTACCCGAGCATCCAAACATTGATATCCTTTGTGAGAATCAATAGCCAAGAAACACACACTTGGAAGATCTATATTGGAATTTATGACTGTTGTAAGGTCTTAGGAAAGGAAAACATGCACAACCAAAGACCTTGAGGAAGGTGTAATCAGGGGGCTGTTGAAATAAAAATTGAAAGGGAGAGGAGTGCTTGAGAACAGGGGTGGGTAATCTATTGATGACAAAAACGGCAGAAAAGAAGGCGTGCCACCAATATTTGAGAGGTAGCTGAGCTTGAGCAAGCATAGATAGTCCAACTTCAACAATATGAAGGTGTTTCCTCTCAGCTTTTCCATTTTGCTGATGAGAGTGAGGGCAAGGATGACGAAAATGAATGCCAAGTTGAGCAAGAACTGGAGCTAAGGATCGAAATTCTCCACCCCAATCAGTTTGGAGACACTTTATTTTGGTGTTAAATTGTCTTTCTATGAAATTATTGAATTGAATGAATTTAGAGAGAGCCTCTGATTTTGTTTTAAGAGAAAAAATCCAGGTAAACCTTGAAAAATCATCAACAAAATGAATGTAATATTTGTAGCCATCAACAGATAAAACATGGGAAGGTCCCCACAAGTCTGAATGTATAAGCTGAAACGGAGAAGAAGTTTTAGTTGGCTGAGGAGAGTAGTGCTTTTGATGCATTTTACTAATTTTACAAGCATCACAGAAATGTAAATTGGATAAGATTGGCTTGACATTAACAACATGTAAAACATGAGACAAAATCACAGGACTTGGATGACCAAGTTTCTTGTGCCACAAATTGACATCATTGGTACTGTTACATTGAGATGAACTTGATACAACAGAAAAGACAGTAACAACATTATTTGAAGTATTATTGAAAGAGGGAAATTGTTTAACACTAGAAATAGAAGAAGGACAGGACTGAGAAGCAACAGCAGGGACATCACTATGCTTGAGGGATTTGAGATGATGAAGATTGAGCTGGTAGAGACCACCCTTGAGCCTCCCTGTGAGAAGGACCTGAGAAGTCACTTTGTCCTTTACCAAGCAACAATCATGATAAAATTCGATTAGCACATTGTTGTCCTTGGTAAACTGAGATATGCTTAGTAAATTCTTAGTGATTTGAGGCACATAAAGAATGTTGTTAATAAGTAAAGAAGTAGGTTGAGAAGAATTTGAACAAGGAAGAGTATTAGAACCTATATGAGATATGTGGAGTTTGGATCCATTACCTACTGCAAGGGTGTCTTTACCATGATAAGGAGCTTTGAGAGACAAATTTTCCAGATTAGTGGTGATATGATTGGTAGCACCGCTGTCGAAATACCAATTTGAATCGATTAATACGCGAGAAGTGTTAGAGGTCGTGAGATGAGCTTGAGGACCACCAGAAATAACACCACCATGTGCATCATGTTCAGGCCCTGTGAAGCTCACATCAAAACGTTTATAACATTTTAAAGCCACATGCCCAGTCTTCCAGCATAACTGACACTTTGGCTTTTGAAAATTATTTCTGTAGCCAAAACCTCCATTACGACCTCTGCCTCTGAAGAAACGACCTCCACGATTGTTATTAGAAAAATTTCCAGGATTTCCATAAGCAACATGTGCAGATGGAGTAACAGAACCACCACTTATACTAGTTTGAAGAGCGGATCTGAGGGATAAGCCACCAATTTGACTTTGCAATCTCATTTCATGAGTTTGCGAGAATGAATTGAACCTCTTGAAGAGATCTGATTCAGCTCGAGTTGTAAGATTAACAATCACGAAATCATAGTCAACACCAAGACCTCTAAGTATGTACATCACTAATTCATCATCACTGATTAAATGTCCGACTGAATTTAGATCATCCGCCATAGATTTCATCTTTAGAATATAAGTATCTACACTAAGATCACCTTTCTTAAATGTTTGCAACATAAACCGAAGTTGAAGAGCTCTAGCCTTTGACTGAGATTGAAAAAGGTTTTCAAAAATCTTCCATACCTCTGCAGCAGATGTACATCGATTTACATGACCAAGCATCGATTCGCTTATTGAAGATAACATCCAACTTATGGGGAATTGATCCTTGCGCATCCATGTGACATACTCAGGGTTTGATCTGAGATTGGAACTGCCAGTTGAATCAGAAGGAAGAAACGAAGCTGGTGGTGGAGAAGATCCAAACAAAATATCTTCAAAACCATGCGCACGAACGGTGGATAATACATGCGCTTTCCAGAACGAGTAGTTGTTGCGATCAAGACGCAAAACAATCGGAGTAAAATGAGGCAGAGAAACAGCCATGGATGAAAAAAAAATCGTCTAAGAAAAAGATAAGAGAGAGCACAGCTGGGAACCAGCTCTGGATACCATAACATAAATGCAAAATAGAGAAATGTTTCATTGATTGTTTGAGAGGAATGTTACAGTATTTATAGAGAAGAGAGGAAAGGTTGTTAAGCTAAAACGGTTGTAACTAACTCTGTAACAGATTTAACAAACTAACTACCTCTACAGTTAATTCCAACTGTCAGCATATCACAATATAAACAAATCTAACTGATCTGTAGAATAAAAACATCGCAATGAAAATGCTGGACAGAGCACACACCAAAGAAATTGATATCATTTATGTCAACTATCGGGTAATGACTCATCTAGTATTCCAAACAAAATCCCACATATGAGACAAACTTATTAACTAAAAAAAGTCACTATATCGGAGACAAATACAAGTCACACACTGAGGACAAATTTATTGAGACTAACAACAATGAAATTATTCCCCGCATCCTCCTAAGAAGAAAACGAGGAAGAAGATAGAGGATCAAGTATTTTCAAATTATATATAAGTAATGTTGTTTGTAAGTTTTAATTATTGATTTTCAAATCATTCTTACCAATACTCACTATGAGTGCAGGAAGAATCTTGAAGAACCCGATGATTACACTATCACCATTCACCGAATCGCATTTACTCATTAAGAGTGGTCGGGATTTGGTTATAGTCGAGGACAAATGGTATGTTACTTTGTAAACAGTCCGTGTTCGAATCTCATCCTCTTTCCCACATCAAAAAAAAGAAAATATGAAAGTGAGTAATGTTAAATAAATTTTATGGTGACATTTAATATTTGTTATAAATTACATATTATAGTTTTGTTCCCTAAACCGTGTTTCATGCCCATAAAGGTTTTCTCATTATTTAATTTATTTTCAACGTATTAAAATATTTTCATAACTTGGTAATATTAATAAAAAGAAAAGAGAACACAAAAATGATATCGAACTGGAACTGTAGTTTTGTCACATGTGATTGAAGAATAAACAATGTTCTCCATTTCATTGATTTTTATTTTCTTGAGGATGTCTCATGTAAGATTGTCTCATGGATCTAAGTCCATGAGACGGATCCTAAACACATGCAAAAATATGGATTATTTTAATGAGTATAGATTTGGATCGAAATTCTAGCTATTTAAATATATGATCCGTCTCATGCATGGATATAATCAATGAGACCATCTCTGACAAGTTTTTGTATATTTTCTTTTAGTCGTTGTTACATAGAAATTGTTGTCCCCCTAGACTATTGATAAGAGTCTTTTTATGCATGTTTTATGTGTATATTTGAGTAGAATTCGAGTTATTTTATTGTTAGTTTTGTAAATTTTTGATTGTACATAGTTCATATTACTCCGAGGTGATTTTATTGATGTAGATTGACCATTCGGGGCTAATTTTGGTGAATTTCGGACCATGGATTCATGTCAAAACATACCGGGAGTTTAAGGATGCAAAAACGCTCGAAATTCCAAGCCAAACGCGTCATTTTCGGGGCCTTTTGGTCCAACACGGGCAGGGTGTCGGGCAACACGGCCGTGTTCGCGGAGCCAAAAACTCGAATTTTTTGCACAAAACAGCCTCCAACACGGCCTGGCCGTGTTCCCAACACCGGCCGTGTCAGGAACACGGCCTGGCCGTGTTGGGAAGCACGACCATGTCGAGACGAGTGCTGCGCAATTGAACAAAGCCGGCCTGGCCGTGTCGGGCGACACGGGCGTGTCCGGACCTCTTTTTGCAACTTTTCCATGCGAAAATTATGGAAAACTCACCTACCAAGCCTTTTGACCACTTTTATACACCTTTAACACCCAATTTTGCTGCAACATGTCCCCATATTCCCTCAATCATCATGTGTATACAATGATTCAACCAACTCAACCATGGATGTGCACACAATGATTCAACTAACAAGCATGGAAATGGGGCATTTGTTAATATGGTATTTCACAAGATGGTGCTTATAAAAGCCAAGAGTTTGAGTTGGAAAATGATTCATGTAATATTCATTCATAGAGAGATTCATAGTGTTTAACATTTTGAGTGGAATTGGGATCAAGAGGTCTTGGAGAGTAAGCTTAAGGCAACATTGGGAAGAAGGCTTGGAGCAACATCATCAAGTCAATTGAGATTTTGATAAAGATAAGTACACCATGTCTACAATGTTTACATCTTCTTGTGTAATTTATTCTTTGGTCAAAATCATGTGTAGCTAAACTCCTAGTGTTTGAATGTAATGAACTCTAGAATGGATTTGTGATTAAGGTGTGTATGTTTTTAATAAAATCTTCATATTTTGTGTGATTCACTTATATTATGCTTCGTTCATTCGAATTGATATATGCGCATATTGATTTGAAGTTTATTTTTCATCCGGAAATCGAGAGATTCATGGTGAAATAGAACCTATATAAGTGAAAAGAGTTGCATGCAATCCTAGATATGACGACATAAATCTTCCGGATTAGGGTCAAACCTAATATGGGAATTCATAAATCGTTATAATGCAATCTTGAGGGTTTTAACTAGAAAGAGATTTCAGTTAATCAACTTGAGATTAGGAGTTTTTCGCCTTGAGAAAGGGATTAACTTAAATCGGGAATTTCTACGGTCCACATAGCATGAGATTTTATTAAAAGAGGTTGGTTTTTGCTTAAGGGCTTATGGTTGAATCTTTTAACTTGTCAAATCACAAAAACATTCTAGAGGGATTTACATTCAAACACACTTCTATCTCTTGATTTCTTATTCTACAAATTTTACTTCATTTTTACACTTCGATAATTTAGATTCTTTATCAAACAAAAACTCTGAAAATTGTTAGATTAAATAACAAAAAGACGGTAATTATTAGTACTTATAATCCTCGTGGGAATGACACTCGGTACTCAATAATCTATACTATAAAACGATAGGTGCACTTGCCTACGGTTTTAAAGGTAGCTTTTGAGCCATCAACTATAGATAATATTGAATATTTCGAATGGTAGAGGCATTTGGTTCTCATTCAATAAAGTGTGTTGATTCTCATTCCATTTGAACAATAACTCAATAAGTAGAGACAAGTAGAGAATCAGATCGAGTCACTACTAAGGGAATCTGATTTTCATTAAATGGAAGCCTTAAGAATATCCATTTGAAGAATAAACTTAGTCCCCTTTAAATGGAAGTGGAAAAAATATTTTCTCATCTAAAACACGAGATTTTTTGCACTTTTTTTTTTATATATACTTTGTCATATAAACTATGCGGATTTGCACATTGCCATTTGGATCCCACCAGCAACGTAATATTAGGTCAAAATCCGGTTATGTGCCCCATATATATTAAAGTTGTTGCACCTTTTCATTTATAATTTGCATATGTAATTTTGCGCTTTGCACCAAATCAGAATAAATAAAAAAAATTTATGTATATTTCTTTTGCATTGTCCATACTTAATATATTTATATAATTAACATCTATTTAAAAATATATTAGCAAAGAAATTAAATTTTTGAAAAATTCTATTTTAACTTTTGTGTTTAATTATAACTTCTCTTGGCCAATTTCTTTTATCTTTTTTAACTAACATTGAAATTTAAACTATTAATTTTTCAAATTTGAGGTGAAATTATAGTTATGCATCCAATGTAAATTAATAAATTTGAACATATTTATCCATGTTCAAAAATATACAGTCTAAATTAAAGTAAAGTGAAAAGTAAAAATATTAAGGTAATTCAATTGGTTACTTTTACACTTAAATTTTTATTATTGCTCCATATTTGTATAGGTTTTGCTAATGTATAAATATAATAACTACATATCCTTTTAATTTAACGATTTGATATTTTTTATTTTTATTTCATGTTGAACTCACTATTAATCTGACATGTTCCATAATTTGTTCTTCTTAAGAACCCCTCAAAGAAAAATTGGAACAAAAGAAAAAAAAAAGTTTGAAGGAGAATCAGATGCCCCAGCTCTGAAAATCTTTAATATTATATTATTTATTGGAGGACAATGCTTTTACTTTATAACAAAAAAAAGTTTTTCAATCACATGGAAAACACAGTTTACTCTTTTTTTTTTTTTAAAAAAAAACACAGTTTACTCTTTTAATTACACGTGACTTAAAGTTTTAAGAGATATTGTAGCTTAGGAAATTATGGATCCAAACAAACTCATGACAATAATAAAATGCGAAAAAATATAGATAGAATGGACATGAATATTATAAGAGGGAAATCTCCAAAATATTTGAGTTAGAAATCAAGGGCAAGTGTAGAGTTGTCATTTCTATTCATATTTATATTCCACTTTTATTCCATCTCGCTGAGATGGATGGCGTAGAAATACATTGAAACATTCAACAACATATATTTATGATATAGACATGCGTCATTCATCTAAAAGTAGAATGTGGATAGTATAACATGAAATCTGGTAAAATAAATGGTAGGAGCAATTCGCGATAAAATAGGAACTACAATACAATTTCTCTCTAAATACAAGGAGGGAATGATGCCACAATATATCTTGAAATAAAAGAAAAACTAGCATGAAATAATTGGAAAAATGAAAGAAGACTGAATGCCATCACTATTTCTAAGTTCTGATGGTTTGCTTGGTTTGTTTTGTTTTGCCCAAGACATAGCTAGGCAAATGAATGGTAAAACAAGCCTAATAAATTGTTTTGATGGATTTCTCCCACAAATTATATCCATGAGGCAGTTTTATTTTTTTTTATGTCGACCAAGAGTATCCCCACATTAGCTAGGGATACGACCTCACACTTTCTTTTCTTGGACCATGGGACATCCGTCCTTCCTACGAATCGTCTGTCTAATCTATGGGGATGAGGTCCGAGGACAAACTCAACCCCAAAACTTCGTTTTAGTCGGGGAATCAAACCTCGAGACATCGGGTTGCCATTGCAATCCCTAAGGATTTCAAATACCATTCGAATCGCAAAGTTTTTATAGACCAAATGTAACACAAGTAAGGTCTTGTTTGTTTATGTTTCTAAGGACCCATTTTCAAGTTCCAACTATTCATAGAATGAAATTAAATCATATTTGTTTATAAAATTTCAAATAAAAATTATCATTTTCACTTTCCATTTTTCACATAAAACATCTCAAATATATAACTTTAATTCTCAACCCTATATACTACCCTGCATTACTCATCAATCAATATTCTCATTTTTTATCTAATTATTTATGTGGGATCCTCCATTACCAATTTTATCTACTTAAAATATTATTATTTTTAATTATATTTATATAATGAGACCCATCACCTACAATCTTACAAATATAATATTATATATTCAATTAAAATATTCAACCACTATCAACTTTTCAAATTATTATATACATAAAATATTATTTCAAAACTACTCAACCAAACATAATCTTATTTCCAAACCTACATAAAACTTATTCTCATTCTATCATCCAAACATAATTCTAGTTTTCAAACGAAAACCAATAAAATCTTAAAATTCACTTTCTAATATTAGAAACTAGAAATGATGCATGGAAACATAACCATACAAGACTTAATCTTCCACCAAACATTAGTTTGTCATCAAATATTAATTTGTCATCTATAGTGACGCACAAAAGATGACTTAAGCATTCAGATAACTGACTTAGGTCGCATCCGTTTGACCAATTGGTGTTAGTAGAAATTAATTTTTAATTTACAATATTTGGTTGTACCAGAAATTGATTTAAAGAGATTGTACAAAGTGTAACATAGAAGTAGGACAATATATGACATATGAAATATTGATACGGATATTTTTACATATATAATATGAGTATGAGAATACTACATATTTTAACATTTTAAGGATACGGGTACAATATATATACATATAAAATTATATATTTTTATATTATTAAAAATACAGACGTCTTAAGTATAATTAAAAAAAACAATATTTAAAGTATAAAAAAATAAATTTTCATAAGTACTCAAATATGAAATGTGATAACTCGTATAAACACAAAAAAATGCTGAAAAAATGAGCAACAACATAAATTCTATCTATTTCCATGTGTAGATATAGCCATGGAGTATTATTTTCCCATTTAATACACTTTGCTTTTTTATTATTTTTTAAAAGAGAATCCAATGCCCATATATAGATACTCAAAATCTTTAAAAGAGGGCATCTATTTCAGTCCACAAAAATGAAAAAATAAAAGACTTTTGATTCTTCAGTCAATTTGCCAAATTGGTAAGATAAAAAGTCAAGAATGTTCCCAACAATAATCCAGCGACACACATGATCACCTATAAAAGGTAGAAGATTGGTGTGTGCAAAAATATTGTGAGCATAAGAAATTAATTAGACGATATGGCAAAAAAACCACATGTAATAGTTGTAACATATCCAGCACAAGGCCATGTAATTCCCATGTTGGAATTCTCACAATGGCTGGTAAAGTACGGTGTCCGAGTCACATTTGTGAACACCGAGTTCAGTCACAAAACGATTCTTAAATCGTTGTCCGAATCGGACAACATTCAAGAAGTCGTGAACATGGTTCCAATCCGAGATGGGTTGAAACCATGGGAGGATAGAAATGACCTTCGGAGAATAACCGAATCAATTTTTAGTGTCCCGCCCGTGGAACTGGAGTCCCTTATTATAAAAATCAACAAAGAAAACGGAGACGACAAAATCGCATGTGTTATTGCTGATGGGGCCATGGCATGGGCTCTTGAGGTGGCTGGAAAACTAGGGATCAGGAGAGCAGCCTTTTGGACGGCTCCGGCGGCGGTGTTGGCCTTGTCGTTCAACATCCCAAAGCTAATAAGTGATGGGATTATAGACAGTAATGGTAAGTCAACTATGTATGCATATGGTTCACTCTCTCTCTCTCTCTATATATATATATATATATATATGTGTGTGTGTGTGTGTGTGTGTAGGCAAGGCCGCTCCTCATGTAAGGAGTAGTCGGTTGACTCGGGCCAAAAATAAAAAATTATAAAATTTAGGTGCCCAAATTTTTTGTATACCTTTTATTTATAGAAATATAGAAACTATAATAGAACTATTTTATATATTACACTATTTTTTATTGTTTTGTGTTGTCTTTAATTTTGTATTTAAAAAGGGGCCCAATTTTAAAGTTCGACTTAGGTAAAAAAATAGATAGGAACGACTTTGTATGTAGGAAAATATATTTTGTCATCCGAACAATTCAAGTTTTTCAACTTTGCTATCTAATTATTTTTGGTATATTTCCTCCTAAAGTCCATGAGTTTTTTTTTTTTTTTTTTTTTTAAAATTGTCACTTCCGTCTCATTTCTAGTGGAATTTTTTACCAGAATTCCATCGTTAATGATGTATATGCAGGATTCTTAAGGTGACAATTTGGATTATGGTGTTCCACCAAAAGTGAGTCGGATGAGGCAATTTGAAAAACCAGTGAACTTTAGGAGGTGAACTAACCTATCCCAGAAAAAAAAAATTAGGTAGCAAAATTGAAAAACTCGAATAGTTCGGATGACAAAAAAATATGTTCATGTATATATATATATATATATTTATGCATGATAAAAGTTTTTATCATAAAATGCAACGACGTTTCATCAACAACAGGGAAAATTACTTAATGGTATTGGGAGATACATGTATCTAACTACATACATGCAGGAAGAATATTGAAGAATCAGATGATTCAGTTGTCACCAAACATGCCACTCATGAACTCTACGGACTTCATTTGGGCCTGTGTTGGTGATGAGGCTACACAGAAAGTCTTATTCGACGCGATGATAAGATCCAACTCTTCGATCAAATCAGCAGATTGGATAATCTGCAACTCATCTTATGACTTGGAGACAGGCGCATTTTCCCTATTTCCGAATTTTCTATCTATAGGACCTCTTTTGGCGAGCAACCGTCTAGGAAAATCAGCAGGCTATTTTTTGCCGGTCGACTCAACTTGCTTGGCATGGCTGGATCAACAACCAACTAGTTCTGTCATATATGTGTCATTTGGTACCTCAACCATATTAGACCAGACACAGTTTGAGGAAGTGGCTCTAGGACTCGAACTCACCAATAGACCATTTTTATGGGTCGTTCGAACAATCGATGTAGATGATGTATATCCAAAAGGTTTCAAAGACAGAGTACAAAACCGAGGACGAATGGTAAATTGGGCTCCTCAACAACAAGTCTTATCTCATCCCTCCGTTGCTTGCTTCATAAGCCATTGCGGTTGGAATTCTACGATTGAAGGCATAGCCAATGGAGTCCCTTTCATATGTTGGCCATATTATGCGGACCAGTTACTTAACCAGACCTACATTTGTGACGAGTGGAAGGTTGGATTAGGACTCAGTAAAGATGAAAATGGAATTATTAGACGAGAAGAATTAAAAGATCAATTGGAAAATCTTCTGACTGATAAAAGCTACAAGGAAAGAGCTTTGAGTCTTCGAGAAAAAGTCATGGATAGCGTTAAAGAAGGGAGCTCTTATAAGAATTTCAATAAGCTTATAGATTGGATCAATGATAATTGAAATAGTTGTATCGTGAAACAAGCTTATATTATCTTATCTAAGAAAATAATGGGAAATGTGTTGTATTGTAAGAACTATGCTTATTTTGAATAAGTGTGAGATAATCAAACAAATGTGTGGAATAATGCCTTGTGAAACAGGCTTATTTTATCTTAGGTAAGAAAATAATGGGAAGTGTGTTGTATTGCAAGAATTATGCTTATATTGAATAAGATTGAGATAATTGAATAAGTTTCCACAGTTTCGGTTCTATTCTTTTTTGATAACTCAACTTTCATACTTACACCTGAGGATATCTCATCGCTACCACCAAGGTAAACTAGGTAAACCACGGGATGTGCGCGGACTGACCGGTGTTCTTGTGAGTCTGCTGACGTACAACTAGATCCTCTCAAGTAAAGAAATCAAGTATGCTCAATTCCCCAAATATAATCATAGTTGATCTTTCCCCGAATCTAATCACATTTTCAGTTATATGGATTTTGATTTAGCCTATGCAGAGGACATTAAGACAATAAAATAAAATTCCATTCCAAGGGTATGTAAATGTAAAGACCTAAACTATATCAGTATATCAATGGTACAAAAGGTCAAAAACAAAAATATAAGAACAAAAATCACATAAATGACAAAAGGAAGAGCCCGCCTTTGCCCAAGACCAAACGCATGGCTCCCTAGTCCCTAGCACGGCCGCCCAGGATTTCGCCGGAAAAGCTCGCTCAAAATCGCGACTGTCCGCCCTCAGTCGCCGGCCGTCCCGTCATCATTCTGTCCACCCACAATCTGGCCGCCTCGTAAGTTGTCTTCAATCTCCCGAATCAATCTCGAATGGGTATCATCAGAATCAGTCCAGCCAAATTACTACGAATTTCACAAATTGGCTTATGATCTTCAAATTTAAAGAAAGCAACGACGACTGATTTTTTTTTAAGGCAGTGATTTAATCGCTGTTAAAATGAATGAGTTCAATTTCAACACTGAGTTCAATCACGAGCGAATCGTGAAAGCACTGCAAATGCATATTTTTAATGGGGATTAATGCCAGTGAATTTCAAGCTTAAGAAGCATTAGTTCGTTTCTCGCGTAGGTCGTGAAAAAGAGAAGGATGGATTATGTCATTGAGCAAATAATATTTTATAGCTTCCGAGTCAATCCCTTGATCATGCAGTATAGTAACTTCAACATGTTATGAGCCACATGAATCTCACACTAAACATCATTTTAATGGAAAAACACTTCTCTTGTTTCCTTAATTTATGTCACATACATTTCTGAAAGGATTACTGTGGATAAAGTGACAGCCCATGATTTCAAATTGATTTGTTTCCCACAGTCTTAGCACGATTCAACTCTGCTTTCATAAGGAACTAGTTTTCTTTAATCCAATCGACGAAGATTTGGAAATTCTTTTGAGAGCACCCTTCTTCTTTGACACTAGCTATGGTCTTTGCTTGAAGTTTCATTGCTCTTGTTTTGTAACTTTTATCAGTTAAAAGCTGTTCCACCTTATTCTTAATTTCCTGCTGTCTAATGATTCCACTTTCATCTTTTTCTAGGCCCAATCCAACTTCCCATTTATCAACAATGTAGCACTGGTTAAAGAACTGGTCTGCAAAGTAGGGCCAGCACAAGAAAGGGACTCCATTGCTTATACATTCAATGGTAGAATTCCATCCGCAATGGCTCAGAAAGCAGGCAACAGAAGGATGGGATAATACTTGTTGTTGAGGTGCCCAATCGATCATTTTCCCGCGATTTTTTACTCTGTCTTTGAACCCTACTGGGTATGCTTCATCGATATCTTGAGTTATATCTTGCCTTACAACCCATAGGAATGGCCTGTTAGTGAGTTCGAGGGCTAGAGCCAATTCTTGGAATTGAATTGCATCAAAAACAGTAAAGCTTCCAAATGCAACGTAGATGACAGAATTGGTTGGCTGTTGATCAAGCCACGCGAGGCAAGTGGAATCTTCAGGCCAGAAGTAGCCTGTTGACTTCCCGAATCGGCTGCTTGCAAGGAGAGGCCCTATTGGCGAACAATTAGGGGTAAAAGTGAGTGCCCCAGGCTCCAACTCGTAAGATGAGTTGCAAATTAGCCGCTCAGCTAGTTTTGCTGATTTGTTGTTTTCGATCATAGCCTGAAAAATAATTCTCTGCATGCTCAAATCAGGAAAGCATGCCCATGCAAAGTTCATAGGGTTCATTTCAGGCATGGATGGAGACAGCTGAATCAGTTGGTTTGTCAAAGGCGTTCCTGTTGAAGAAGACTTGGAATAAATATTTGTTAGACTCTTAGTTGAGTAACACACACACACACACACAATAAATTCACACTCATATAAATATGTATGTATATGTTTATAGAAATTTTCAAATTGTGGTATAACTACTGCTGTTTGTAGGTCTTAATTCTTGAATTTTTATGACAATGATAAGCTATATAATTAGACCATTAATGTGCAGGAATATGCAGATAATTATGTGTGTGATGGATTATACTGTAAATTCTAGTTGTCCAGAACATAATCTGTTTCTTATTTTAGGATTTATCCTTCATTGTGTTATTATTGATTGCGATTTAACGATGTGCAATTTTTAGTATTGCATTGTAAGTCTGTATCAGAATATGCAGATAATTATGTGTGTAATGGATTATATTGTAAACTCTAGTTGTCTAGAAAATAATCTGTTTCTGATTTTAATTTATCCTTCACAATATTATTGATTGAGGATTAGCAATATGCAAATTGCATTGTTAGTCTGTATCAGAAAAATGAAACGAGACTCACCATCGCTGTCTATGATCCCATCATCAACTAGTTTCTGAGCATTGATTGTTAAGGCCAACATTGCTACTGATGCTGGCAAGAAGGCTGCTCTCTTGATGCAGAATTTTTCTGCCAGCTGCAATGCCGCTGCCATGAAAAAGTCTGTGAGAACACATGTGACTTCATCACTTTGGGTTCCTTTTATCTCTTCAATTAGGGCCTCCAGCTTCCCAGGCATGACCTTTGCCATTGCCTCTGCTAACTTTCCGTGGTCATTTCTGTCCTCCGAAGATTCTAAGCCGTCCGGAACTGAAACCATACTTAACAGTTCATGCATGTATCCGGTTTGTGGAAATGACTTCATTACTCGCCTGTGATTGAACTCTGTGTTAACAAATGTGACTTTGACACCGTTGTTTGCTAAACATTGGGCAACCTCCATCATGGGAATTACATGGCCTTGTGCTGGGTATGGTATAGCCAGGACGTGCGGTTTTCCCATTTTTCTTCACTCACTGGTTATATGATTACTTCATGCCTGTTTACGTTACTCTTATAGGTGAAGTTGGTGATGAAAATGAAGAATTCAAAATCAACCTTTTGCCTGGAGGCTTTTGTCTCAATACCAAGGTTGGAATCCGTTCAGGATCAATTCTTCTTTTCCATCGTTTATACGAGGTTTGTTGTATGTTTTCATTTTTACCTTTTGCAACTTGCTATTTCCACTTTGCTTTCTTCTTGTCTGCTTCCTTCTTGTACTTAGTGATGATTATGACATTAATTCACTATTTTATGTTTCCATCATCTCTTAGAACTTTGCATAATTGTTTGTTTGTTCTGTAACTTTGTGCTCTCTTGGGCTAATTTGTTTTAAGCATCTGATATGGGTTTAAAATTTTGGCAGCTTTCATTTGTATTCATCATTCCTTCTGATAACTAGAGCTATACATATAAGTATCTTAAGGCCGGCATCCAGAGAAAATGGAAGACATGGTTAGATAATTTCTAAATTTCTATTACCAGGTCAACTAATAACATGCCCTGTAGAATTTTTATTTTTGTCCTACTTGAAAAATGATTACGACTTGTACTTTTGAACAAGTTCATTTTCTTGCGCTGATATTACAGATGCATTGGTTATATGCCCACTTGATTTTTTTCTTCAATTTCATGCAGTGTCCAGTGATGGAGTGAGTCATGTATGTTTACTGAATATTACTGGGTTAATTACAAAACATACCCTTGAGGTTCAGTCTAATTACAAAAAAAATCCAGCTATTTTTCAAAATTATAAATATCCCGTTGACACCGGTTTCTATTTTACAAATTGCACCTCAACACGGGTGTATTTTTTAAGGAATACAAACCTCAAGGGGGTATTTGTAATTTTGAAAGACAACTGGAGTTTTTTTTGATTAGGCAAAACCTCTGGGGTAGTTTTTGTAGTTTACCCATTATTGTTTGTGTTTGCCAAGAAAGTCTATTATGTGAAAGAAACAAGAAGTTGATAGTGGGCCAGAGAAGACTTGGAATACATGATTCATTTTTGTGCTTAAATTCTCTTACGTGTAATTTTTATCAGATGCAGTTTGATGTAGGTATTTGTTAAGGAATACAAAACCTCAAGGAGGTGCTTGTAGTACCTCATGGGTTTTTTGTAATTTGAAAGATAACTGGAGTTTTTTGTAATAAGGCAAAACCTCTGTGGTAGTTTTTGTAATTTACCCAATATTTTTTGTGTTTGCCAAGAAAATCTATTATGTGAAAGAAACAGGAAGTTGATAGTGAGCCAGAGAAGACTTGTAATACAGGATTCATTTTTGTGCTTAAATTTTCTTACGTATAATTTTATCAGAACAGTTTGATGTATAAGATCACTGCTGAGAGATCCTGTAGATTCTCAATTTCACAACACATCTGTTCTGGGAAATTTTAAATGAAATTTGATTGATACACTCTTAAATAATAAAACTTAGTTTTTCTTGATCCAATCAATAAAATTATTGAAATTCTTCTGAGAACACCCTCCTTCTGTGGCACTAGACATGGCCTTCGATTGAAGATCCAAGGCTCTAGTTTTGTAGCTTTTATCAGTCAGAAGAAGCTCCACCTTCTTCCTTATCTCTTCCTGTCTAATGATTCCACTTTCATCTTTGTCTAACTCTAATCCAACTTCCCAATATTCAGAAATGTAGCTCTGGTTGAGAAACTGGTCCGCAAAGTAAGGCCAACACAGGAAAGGGACTCCATTGCTTACACCCTCAATGGTAGAATTCCAACCACAATGGCTCAGAAAACAAGCAACAGAAGGGTGAGATAAGACCTTCTGTTGAGGCGCCCAACCGACCAATTTCCCGCGATTTTTCACTCTGTCTTTGAATCCTTTTGGATAAGCCTTATCATTGTCTTGAGTCATATCTTGCCTGACAACCCACATGAACGGCCTGTTGGTAAGTTCAAGCCCAAGAGCCAATTCTTGGAACTGGGTTTGGTCAAAAACAGTGAAGCTCCCAAATGCAACATATATGGTGGAATTCGGTGGCTGTTGATCAAGCCAGGCCAGGCTGGCAGAATCTTCTGGCCAGAAATGTCCTGCTGATTTTCCGAGACGGTTGCTTGCCAGAAGAGGGCCTATTGGCAAGCAATTAGGAACCAAGGTGAGTGCTCCTCGCTCCAACTCGTAAGATGAGTTGCAAAGTATCCAATCTGCCAATTTTGCTGATGTGATATTCTGTGATATTGAGTGAAATATGACTTTTTGCGTGGTAAAATCACCCATGCACGTCCATACCAAGTTCATAGTGCTCATTGTGGGCATATCTGGCGACAGCTGAATCATCTGGTGCTTCAAGGGTGTTCCTGGTGGAATCAGATTAGAAATAATATTTCTGTTAGTTGTAAATTACAAAGAGGGTTAAATTACAAAAACTACCCTTCAGGTTTAGCCTAATTATAAAAAACTGCAGTTATCTTTCAAAATTACAATTACCCCATTAAGGTATTACAAATACCTGCTTGAGATTTGTACTTAACAAATATTCCCCTCCTGAGGGTGTAATTTGTAAAGTATATACAAATATCAAGGGGCTATTTATAATTTTGACTAAACCTCAAGGGTATTTTTTTGTAATTAACCTTTGCACAAAATAACAGTGGTAATAACGTTCACATAGAGGTATACTACTTGTTAAATTTTCGACCTGATTGCCATGAATTATTGATGAAAATGATATGTTGCATCATAGCACTTTCAAATCAAAAGAATATGCAGATGTTGGACCATGGACATAGCTTGCACTATAGTTTTCCCAAGACTCAAAATGAAAACTAATTACTATGAGTTTTGTCATTTACAGTTAGTCGAATAATCATTGCTTGTGTGTTAAGATGGAGTTTTGGTGTATGTATTACATTGTAGGAGAATGCAAAACAAACTGGGACTCACCATCACTGTTGATGATCCCTTCATCAACCAGTTTCTGGGCATTGACTGCCAATGCCAACAGAGCAACAGCTGCTGGCACGAAGGCAGCTCTCTTGATTCCCAGTTTGTTTGCCAACTCCAATGCCCATCCCATGCCATAATCTGTAATAACACATATGATTTTATCACTCTCTGTTTCATTTATCTTTTCTATGAGAGCCTCCAGTTTCTCAGGCATGACCTTTAACATTGCTACTGTTAACTTTCCCAAGTCATTTCGATCCTCCGAGGGTTCTAACCCATCTGGGATCGAAGCCAGTTGTATCAATTCATTTATGTTTCCAGTTTGTGACAGTGCTTTCACGATTCGCTTGTGGTTGAACTCAGTGTTGACAAAAATGACTTTGATACCGTCTTTTGCTAAACACTGGGCAAGCTCCATCAGGGGAATCACATGGCCTTGTGCTGGATATGGTATGACTAATACATGTGGTCTACCCATTTTCACCCTCAAAATATTTTGTTAATTGTTAAACTTTTTCTTTACCTTATTTTTATAGGTAGCATGGGTGATGAAAATAAAGAACTCAGCATCAGAGTCTTGTCAGTTCCTCCTGGCTTACGTAAATGCCAAAGCCGGAATCACCTCTCCCCTTTTGTCATTAGTGTGGTTTGTGTTCTTATATTTTGTTTTTTTACCTCTTGTATCATTGATATTGTTTAGGTCTTTGTCTCTACCCTGCTGCATTGTTCTTCTTGGTGATGATTAGGACTTCATTTACTCTATGTTATTTCCTATGACATTAAATTTATTTATGCATTTTTTTTCTGTTGATTTTACAACTGTATGCTGTATCAATTCTGGAAGCAGCAGAGAAAGGATTAATTTTTGTTAGCTTGGAATTAATTGTTCCTTCTGATGAAAGACCGATGGCATCTAAAGTATTTCCAGCCGGCATCCCACATCAAGCGTCGCATGCTTTTTTGTAGGGTACTTTCTGTGACCAATTACTTCATGCATAATTATGACTAGTCATTCTGATTTGTTGCAATGAGAATCATGATCATAACAAAATTATGCTTTTAATTATTATAGAAATAAATTTGGCACTTGAATTAGGCGTAATTATACTTTGGGATAATTACAAAAGAACCCCCGAGGTTTGGTGTATTAACAAAAAAGCGCATAGAAGTTTTAAAATTACAAAAACTCCCTTAGGTTTGATTATGTCTTGCATTTGACCTCCTTCATAAGCAAAATATATTTCAAACACCCCCTTATATTTAAAGGTTGCAGAAATCGCTAGGCGCCAGTCGGGCGGCAACCGGGCGCCTAGCGCCTAGGCGGGCGCCTAGACGGGCGCCTAGAAAAGCCCAAGTTTTTCTTATTTTTTTCATTTTTTTTTGTATTTTGGCCGATTTTTCCCCATTTTTGGCCGGTTTATTCCGACTAGACCGCCTAGACCGATTTTTCCCGATTTTTTTCCGATTTTTTTGCCGCCTAGGCCGATTTTTGCCCCAGACGATTTTTTTGGCCGATTTTGGGAAAATCGGGTCGGCCTAGGGGCGCCTAGCGCCTAGGCGGCCGCCTAGGCCGATTTTTACAACATTGTTATATTTACAGAAAATATTACAATTCCCCCCCACATTTAAGACAAAATCAAACCTCAAGGAGGTTTTGTAATTTTGAAACTTCTCTAGGTTTTTTTGTAAATACCCCAAACCTCAGGGGGTTTCTTGTAATTATCCCTTATACTTTTTGTTTTATATATATTTGCTTTTGATACTCTTCATTTTTAACGGTTCTGCCTTATTTTTGGCTTATCTGCTTCATTGTTCTTTTTTATGAATTATGAGTTCAATTACATCAAATCAACCTTGATTTTAATGGTCTCCATTCTCTTTTAAGAACTGCTAAACTTATTTAAAAGATCCTATAAGCTCCTACATCTTATAAGATGTTTTAAGAGCTTATAAAATGTTAGATCTTATTTTAAGAATAAGTTGTTGAGGTGCTTGGATAAAATAAGATGGTGGAGCTTTTAAGATGTTAGTAATGACAATTTTGTAATTAAAATAATCAAAATTAAAGGAGGTTGTTCAAATAAGATCTTATTTTGAAAATAAGTTGGGGTTCCCCAACTTTTTTAAAAACAGCTTATAAGCTACTAACATCTTATTTTTGAAGCTTACAAGATCTTTTATAAAAAAGTTTACCAAACAAATTTAAACAGCTTATAAACTCTCAAACATCTTATAAGATGTTTTGAAGAGCTTATAAGCTCAGCCAAACACCCTGTTATTCATTGATTCTCCACCGTTGTGTTACCTTAATAGAACTGTGGAAGCAGCTTTGAAGATAGAGTTACAAGTGAAGCTTTCTATGTACTTATCATTCTGTCTGATAAGAAATCCACATAATTTTTTATGGCCAGCATCTGGAAATATCTGAAGGCATTGTCGATAACTTCTACCACCTGATTAAAGTTGTTAAATTTGTTTCTTTGGCAGTTTTTATACATTTATAACTTGTCAGTTTATGACTTTATGTTTCAGGTGAAGCATACAAATCACCATTTTGTGCTGATAGTATATTTTGTATATTTTCATGTCCACATAGTTTACTATTTGATTGTATTCTCACCACATCGGCCATAGTATGTTTATCACCATATGTATGTGATCATTGTCCAAATCCATGGAGCTGAAACTGTGGAGACTTGTTCAATTATCTTGAACTTATTCTAGATAAGCATAATTCTTGCAATACAACACCTTTCCCATAATTTTCTTAGATGAGGTAAACATAAGCTTGTTTCACATGAAATTATTTCAGTTATCCTTGATCCACTCTATAAAGTTACTGAAATTCTTATGAGAGCACCCTCCTCTAACGCTATCCATGGTTTTTACTTGAAGATTCAAGACTCTTTCCTTATAGCTTTTATCACTCAGAAGATGCTCCAACTTATCCTTTATTTCTCCTCGTCTAATGATTCCACTTTCATCTTTGCTTAGTCCTAATCCAATCTTCCATTCATCACAAATGTAGGTTTGGTTAGCGAACTGGTCCGCAAAATATGGCCAGCAGATGAAAGGGATTCCATTGCCAATACCCTCAATGGTAGAATTCCAACCGCAGTGGCTTATGAAGCAAGCAATCGAGGGATGAGATAAAACCTGTTGTTGCGGGGCCCAACTCACCATTAGCCCTCGCTTGTGTACTCTGTCTTTGTAACCTTTCGGATATGCTTCATCCATATCGGCTATTATATCTTGCCTTACAACCCACAGAAATGGCCTGTTGGTGAGTTCAAGCCCCATAGCCAGTTCCTCAAACTGTGTCTGATCAAATACAGTGAAACTACCGAATGCAACGTATATGACGGAATTAATTGGCTGTTGATCCAACCATGCCAAGCAAGCAGAGTCCTCTGGCCAGAAGTAGCCTATTGATTTTCCTAAACGGTTGCTTGCCAAAAGAGGGCCCACCGGTAGAATATCTGGAAATAGAGAAAATGTGCCTGGCTCCAATTCGTCAGATGAGTTGCAAATTATCCAATCTGTCGATTTGACTGCAATTCTAGTTCTGATCAGCATGTCGAAAATAATTTTCTGTGTGGCCTGATCAACGACACAAGCCCATACGAAGTTCGTGGAGTTCATTGGTGGTATGGTGGGTGATAGCTGAATCATCTGGTTCTTCAAGATTCTTCCTGCATAGCATCAGTAAGAATAAGGTTGAATTAGTTATGCAGCTAGCATAGATCCTAGAATTTTTTAAGGGATAATCACAAAAATTACGACCCCCGGTTTAGCCTTATTACAAAAACCTACATTATCTTTCAAAATTACAAATACCCCCCTTAACATGTTACAAACACCCCTCTGGTTTGTATTTACCTAACAAATACCCGACTCTCAATTTGTAAAATAGTGGGTATATGTAATTTTGAAAGATAATTGATTTTTTTTTGTAATTGGGCTAAACCTTAGGGGTAGTTTTTGTAACTAATCCATTTTTTAAAACAATCTGATTTTGGCTTGGTTTTCAGTTTTGCAGTGTTATAGAAGAAGAGTGCAGATAACACAAGACTTACCATTACTGTCTATAATCCCATCACTTACTAGCTTTGGAATCTCGAACGTCAAGGCCAACGACGTCGCTGCAGCTGGCCAGAAGGCCGCTCTCCTCACCCCTATTTTTGTTGCCACCTCAAGAGCCCATCCCATGGACCCATCAGCAATAACACAGACGATTTTGTCTCCTTCTTTTCCATTTATATTTTTCTCAATAATAAGAGACTCAAGCTCCCCAGGCATGACTCTGAAAATCGCTTCACTTAGCTTCCCCAGGTCATTTCTATCCTCCCACGGTTCCAATCCATCTGGGATTGAAACCATGTTCACCACCTGTCGTACGTTGTCCGAATCCGACAACGATTTAACGACTCTTTCGTGATTGAACTCGGTGTTCACAAACGTGACTTTGATACCGTGGTTTACCAGCCATTGTGAAAGCTCTAACATGGGGATCACATGGCCTTGTGCTGGATAAGGTACGACTATTACGTGTGGTTTTCCCATTATCGTCTTCTTGTGTTCGAGCTTTACGTTCTTCGCTCTTTTATAGGTGAGATTATTGAATTCAATGATTACGTATTTGCTTCGTATGCTACCTATGCGGGTTTATTTAAATTGTTGTTCCTTCACATTGTGGTATGTTTTGATTAAAATTAGAGTGTGATTGGGATATAAAAAAACTGCATTTTTTTCATATGTTTGTTGTATAATTCATTACCTGCAATTATATTGGCCAACAAATACGTGCATAATCTTTTCTTGTGCCAAAATGAAAGCGAAGGGTCACCTTCTCTTGTTTTCATAGCTGTATAAAACAGATAGGTCGTTTTTTGGTAGATATCTTTCTTTATTTTGTGCTAATCATTTGATACGATTCGTTTTCAAGTACTTTTCTGTGTTTATATTATGGTATTAAAAAAATAGGCCTGGATCTACGTGCGTTGCTATCACTGAAATTGTGAAAATTGAGTGAGTAATGTCAAATAAATTTATACTAATATTTAAAAATTATTACAAGTTTCATTTTACAATATTTGCATCCTAAACCGTGTTTCATGCCAAGAATGGTTTTCTCATTATTTAAAATTATTATTTATTTATAACAAAAAGCGCTAGGCGCTAGTTAGGCAGTAGACTGGGGCCTAGCACCCAGACGTAGGCTTGGTGGGGTTAGGCGGGGCCTAATCGGAAAAAAAAACGCAGGCGGACAAGGGGAGCCTAGCGCCTAGGCGGAGACTTATCGGAGGATTTTTACAACAGAGATTTCTAATATCTTGAGGTGATCTGGGTCAAATATTGTCCTACTTGTCAGTCTCCTAAAACCAATTTTTAGCATAATCAACTATCATTCTTAAGCATAATCAACTATCATTCTACTTGGTATGGTCTTATACATGAAGAGTACCCAATATGGGAGAGAGGCCAAGCCCATCAAGTGAGGATCCATCCTATAACCAATTGGTAATAGGGGGAGTAGCTCACTTGACTTATAAAGTAAACTCTCTTCCCCTAATTAATCGATGTGGTACAAATCACAAGTGAAATATCTCAACACGCCCCATTCATTTGTGAGTCCTTCATTAATCAATCATCACAGGATCTTTCACGCTCAATCACATCATGTGATACGGTCCACCTTAATTGGGCTGAGCATGGGGCCCGCTTTGATACCATGTTAAATTCGGGAGGGCTTGGTACGGTCTCACACATGAAGCGTATCCAATATGGGAGAGAACCCAAACCCACCAAGTGAGGTTCCATCCTAAAACCAATTGGAAATATGAGTAGCTCACTTGGCTTATAAAGTGGGCTCTCTTCCCTTAATTAATCGATGTGGAACAATTCACAACTAATATACCTCAACAGTTTGGGGTTGGTTTTTCAAATTGTTGTGAATTTTGTTGATTGTAGAGAATTTCCCCAGTTAATGGCTTTCTTCCTCTTTAATGTCCACAATTGATTAATTTTTTGTCCAGTCTGCATTATCAAATTCACAATATATAGATAGTTGAAAGGCTTAGTGAAACAGAAAGTGAATTAGGCTTAAATTTTCTGTCTTTAGAAATACAACCTCAGCCATGCACCTAGTAGACACCAGACAAGACTTTTATTATTAGATGGCAACTCTAATTATTCAATTATCTTAAACTTATTCTAGATGAGCATAGTTCTTGCAATACAACAACTTTCTCATACTTTTATTACATATTACATAAGATAAAATAAGCCACTCTCACAAGGATTAATTTCAATTATCCTTGATCCACTCTATAAAATTATTGAGATTCTCACGAGAGCGCCCTCCTCTAACGCTATCCATGGTTTTTGCTTGAAGGTTCAATACTCTTTCCTTATAGCTTTTATCACTCAGAAGATTCTCCAACTTATCCTTAATTTCTGCATGTCTTATAATTCCGCTTTCATCTTTATTTAGTTCTAATCCAACCTTCCACTCATCACAAATGTAGAACTGATTAAACAAATGGTCAGCATAACAGGGCCAACACAGAAAAGGGACACCATTGCTAACACCCTCAATAGCAGAATTCCAACCGCAGTGACTTACGAAGCAAGCAACAGAGGGATGAGATAAAACCTGTTGCTGTGGGGCCCAACTCACCATTCGCCCTCGGTTGTGTACTCTGTCTTTGAAGCCTTTCGGGTACGCTTCATCTATATCGGTTGCTATGTCTTGCCTCACAACCCATAGAAATGGCTTGTTGGTGAGTTCAAGCCCCAGAGCCAGTTCCTCAAATTGCGTCTTATCAGATATGGTCAAAGTGCCGAATGCAACGTATATGACGGAATTGATTGGCTGTTGATCCAACCATGCCAAGCAATCTGAGTCCTCCGGCCAGAAATGGCCTACTGATTTACCGAGACGGTTGCCTGCCAGAAGAGGGCCCACGGGTCGAATATTTGGAAATAGTGAAAATGCGCCGGGCTCCAAATCATGAGACGAGTTGGAAATATTCCAATCTGATAATTTGCTTGTGATACTAATTTTGCTCAACATGTTGAAAATGATCTTTTGCGTGGCCTGATCATCGATGGAAGCCCATATGAAATTCGTGGAGTGCATAGGTGGTATGGTTGGTGAGAACTGAATCATCTGGTTCTTCAAGATTCTTCCTGCAAACCGAAATATTGGTAAGATATGTTTTTAGAGAAAGTGAAATTAAGACTACATTTGGATGGAATGATTTAGAGTTATGGATTTCAAATCCATAATAATAAATCCATTGAGGTTGTTTGGATTGAATCATCCTATAATGAAATTTCAAATCATTGAAAGCTATTTTTGGGGTTATTTTGGAGTATTTCAAATCCAATGTTTAAATGAAGTTATTGAAAATCCTTCCCCCAAATCCTCTCTCCAAATTTAAATCATCTCATCCAAATGCAATCTAAAATTAGTTTAGAGAATTAGAAGTTGAGAGTGTTTGCAAATAAAAGCTAAAAGTTGAATTAGTTAAAGAGAGTGTCTGGTGAATAAGCTCTAAAAGTCATTATTTGTTTATAAAAATCTAACCAGCAGCAGAAATATAAATCTAAAGCATTCATCTCCTTACGGGTGGAAAGCCCATACTACCCAACTCAATTGGGTTTTATGGTCTGACCGAAAATGGGCTTGGTTTGGCTTTACCTATTTAACTATTAGGTCATATTAAGGCCTTTTATAAAATCTAATTTTTTTTAAATAAAGTCTATTTAAATAATTGAGTTAGACCTGGTCCTTTTGGAAAAACCTTTTATAAGCTATATATATAATATTATATATAATATATAACTTATGTAGTATATACGTGTCTTTTTGAAGCTATGTATAAAAATATTATACATGTCTTATATGTGAATATAATATAACACACTAATCAAATAAATAATAGTTAATTACAATCAATTATTATTTTTCAAAATACTGATTATCATAGTCCTATCGTAGATAATAGATCATGTGTGGGCCTAAATTTAGTAAAGTAGTCCTAGACCGTCCAGCATAAATACTTCATGTTTTTAGATTTTGATTAAATCGTGCAGAATCAGAAGTAGATGGTGACGAAAAGACTTACCATTACTGTCTACAATCCCATCACTTACTAGCTTCGGAATGTTGAGCAACGAGATCACCGTCAACGCTGCAGCTGGCCAAAAGGATGCTTTTTTCACCCCTATTTTTGCCGCCACCTCAACAGCCCATCCCAGTAGTCCATCAGCGATAACACAGGTGATTTTGTCGTCTCCTTCTTTTGTATTTATCTTTTCAATAAGAGACTCGAGCTCACCGGGCATGACTCTATCCATCGCTTCCGTTAGCTTCCCAAAGTCGTTTCTGTCGTCCCCCGGTTCCATCCCGTCCTTGATCGAAACCATGTTCACTAATTCCGTTACGTTGTCTGAATCGGACAACGATTTAACAACCTTCTCGTGGTTGAACTCGGTGTTTACGAACGTGACTTTGATGTCGTGGTTTGCTAGGCATTGTGAAAACTCCAGTAGGGGGAGCACACGGCCTTGTGCTGGATATGGTATTACTATTACGTGTGGTTTTCCCATACCGCGCTTCTTCTAAATTTGTAAGTAACTCGCACTCTTCGTTCACACGCTTTTATAGGAGAGGTTATTGCAAAATAAATAGATGGATCCAATTGTTGAGATGTAGTGACATATATGCATATATATGTTGAATGACATTTCATGATATAGCTAGGGACACATGTGAGGCGTGGTCCGTGGATGCTTAAAATATTGGGTCCTAAACCGTGTCTCATGCCAAAAAATTGTGTTCTTATTATTTCGTGTGTGGTTTTAT
This sequence comes from Rehmannia glutinosa, assembly GCA_016081115.2. Lineage (NCBI taxonomy): Eukaryota > Viridiplantae > Streptophyta > Magnoliopsida > Lamiales > Orobanchaceae > Rehmannia > Rehmannia glutinosa. The sequence goes on along the minus strand of JABTTQ020001664.1, from coordinate 242,263 downwards.
TTTGATACTATGTCTTGTACGAAATGATTCACTTGTATTAAAATATTTATAATATAGAAAGAGACGTGGAAACCATGTTCTCTCTGTACAAAACAAAACATTGTGGACCTCATATTTAACTTTAGGACTATTTATTCTAATTTGATTTTCATCTTATATTTTCTCACTATAGCTGGCAAAAGCTTGGTCTGGGCCAACCTAACCTGAGCCCATCGAGGCAATGAACAAATTCGGGCCACGCCAAGCCGGACGGGTCGGGAATCACTCGGGCTGCTATTTTCCTAGAGGTGTCAATTTGGGTTGGGTCCTAGTTCGTGGGTTGGAAACTGCTAACTCGAACCCGAACTGTTTAATTATTCAATTGAATAAATTTAAACTTTCTAAAATCAATCACCATAACACACTATTTAATCCATAAAAAATATCACAATTCACAACATACAAAAAGAAACAATATAATTACATAGATAACATAACATGCTAATCATATTTTGAGGACAACATACAAAACGATAACAACATAAATAATTAAGGAGGTTTAAGCATTTATGTTTTAAGAATATATATGTCTTGCTTTTTATGTTTTCTTAGAATTAATTATGTTTCTTTTAATTTCACAAACGGGTTATACGATTTAAATAAGTCATAGCAGGTACCCGAACTCGACATGTTTAATTGGCGGTTATTTTGGGTTGGGCCAAAATAGGCACGATCCATTTCGAGCTTATAAACAGAGCCCAATTCGCGGGTCGGGCTGGAAATTGCCATCTCTATTTCTTACATCTATATCTATGGTATATTATATATTTCATATATTATTATTATTATTATTATTATTATTATTATTATTATTATTATTATTATCATCATCTATAAAAGTGTGAATCAATGTTAAATTGGTTTTATACCATTTATTTGGATATCCTAGACTAGAGTTTTGTGAAAAAACTTCTCTCTCTCTCTCTCTCTCTCTCTCTCTCTCTCTCTCTCTCTCTCTCTCTCTCTCTCTCTCTCAATTTTTTCTCCCTTACCTTGATTTGGAAAAAAATCCCTAACCCTAATTTCTCTTCCCCTCCCCCCCATCTCGTGTATTCGCCTTTGGTCTCCCCACCTCCTCCCCCCCCCCCCCCCCCCTATACAAAGCCCCTTGAATGCTCCCCTTCCATGCTTCCTATTGGAGGGCCAACAATGGTGGTCCCTTGGGAGTCCGAAGGTTGCCGGAATTTTTGGTCCAGGGTGAAAACGGGTCGGAGCTTCACGGAGGTGTCTTTGAGTTGAATAGACGATGAGCTGTGACAGTAGATTTGGGAGAGAGAGAGGCATTTTTCTCCTTTATTTTTGTTTTTTTCTCTTTTTTTTAGCTATATGTTGTATTTTTCTTGTTTTTTTGTTTCTTTTTTTTGTTGTTTTCACCTAAATCGACTTGAAGGGCGAAATTAAAGTGGCTATTTTTTTTCTATCAACGCAATGTTAGGTGGTTGCTCGTGACCAACTTTTGTTGTAGTGTTGCGGTTTCTTAGTGTTTTACATTCTCCATTAAGGAGTGCTGAAGTCTCCCAGCGTGGGAGTGGTCTAGTTTTGGGTGTGAGGTTTTTAGTTTGTGAAGTGGATCTGAATTGGTTTTGCCAATTCCCCGCTTAGCTTTTATTTAGTCAAGTTGGCTCATAGCTTGTTGGCTACGTTTGTAGTTGTAATTCCAGATTTTTGAGTTGTTCTAATAAAATACTATCGTCGAAAAAAAAGACTAGTGTTTTGTGTTGTTTTTAAGTTCTTCGAGTTGTTTTAACCTGTGTGGTTGGACTATATTTATATTTATACAAAGTCCATTGAATGCTTTCTTCTCTTTCTGCCCATGTCATAATGTGTTCCCGTTTTCACCCCCAAATCGAGTTGGGGTTCTTTTCATATTTTGAACATTTAAGGTTGTAAATTTACCTTTTTTTTTCGTGTTCTTTTTTTTTTTTTGGTTTATAGTCTGCAAACGTTTTTTTTTTCTTTCTAATTTAACCACCATAAGTAGTTTGGAACAATTGAAATAACTTAAGTTGTATTGGAAGAGGTATTACATATTGCTGGGGACTGGTTTTTCAAGTTGTGAATTTGTTGATTGTAGAGAACTTCTCCAATATACGGCTTTCTTCCTCTTTAATGTCTACAATTGATTAAATTTCTTCTGCATCATCAAATTCACAATATATAAAATAGTTGAAAAGACTTAGTGAAAGAGAAAGTGAACCAGACTTAGGGCGCGATTGGATATACTTTCATTTTGAAAATTTTCATTTTGCTAGAGAATAGTGGTAAAAGTAATTTTGGAAGAAAAAATATGAATTTTGAGAGTTTGATTGAATGTGAGATGGAAAAGTAATGATAAAAGTTGATTTGATTTAAAAGTAATAAAATAATAATTGGATATGATTGGTAGTTAGAAGTGTGTGAGTGAGTGAATAGTGAAATTTGTGGGAGGATGTGTAATAATGATTAGTTTTTTGTGAAAAGATGTGTAGATGTGATTGGTAAGAGAAAAAATGAGAAAAAGTAAAAGTGAGAGAATAGTATATTTTTTGAAAATTTTCATAGACAATCGCATTTTTGGTCAAAAACAATTCTCCAACGGAACGAAAATGGATTTCCTCCCACATCCAATCGCAGCCTATTCTCTCTTTAGAAATACACCCTCAGTCATGCACCTTGTAGACATCAGACAAGACTTATATTATTAGGTGACAAGGCTAATTGTTCGATTACTCAAACTTATTCTAGATGAGCACAAGATAAAATAAGGCAGTCTAACAAGGATTTATTTCAGTTATCCTTGATCCACTCCACAAGCTTGTTGAAATTCTCACGAGACCGCCCTCCTCTAACGCTATCCATGGTTTTTGCCTGAAGATCCAAAGCTCTTTCCTTGTAGCTTTTATCAGTTAGAAGATTTTCCAGCTTATCCTTTATTTCTCCTCGTCTAATGATTCCATTTTCATCTTTACTGAATCCTAATCCAACCTTCCACTTATCACAAATGTATGACTGATTGAAAAAATGGTCGGCAAAATATGGCCAGCACAGAATAGGGACTCCATTGCTAACACCCTCGATCGCAGAATTCCAACCGCAGTGGCTCACGAAGCAAGCGACGGAGGGATGAGATAGAACCTGTTGCTGTGGTGCCCAACTCACCATTCGCCCTCGGTTCTGTACTCTGTCTTTGAAACCTTTCGGGTATGCTTCATCTATATCGGTCGTTATGTCCTGCCGCACAACCCACAGGAATGGTCTGTTCGTGAGCTCAAGCCCCAGAGCCAGTTCCTCAAACTGCGTCTGATCAAATACGGTCAAACTACCGAACGCAACGTATATGACGGAATTGATTGGTTGTTGATCCAACCATGCTAAACAAGATGAGTCCTCCGGCCAGAAATGTCCTGCTGCTTTTCCGAGACGGTTGCTTGCCAGGAGAGGGCCGACGGGTCGGATATTTGGAAAGAGCGAAAATGCGCCGGGCTCCAATTCATGAGACGAGTTGGAAATATCCCAATCGGCTAATTTGCTTGTGATGCTAATTTTGCTCAGCATGTCGAAAATAACTTTTTGTGTGGTCTCATCACCAACTGAAGCCCATATGAAGTCCGTGGAGTTAATGGCTGGTATGTCTGGTGAAAACTGAATCTTCTGGTTCTTCAAGATTCGTCCTGCAAAGTTAAGTATTGATACGATATATGCTTTTAGAGAAAGTGAAACTAGAAGTCGTTAGTGTTTGCAAATACAATCTAAAAGTTGAATTAGTTAGAAGAGATTGTTTGGAAAATAAGCTATAAAAATACTTATTTGATTATAAAAATCTCACGAGAAACAGAAATAAAAATCCAAAGCACTCATTTTCGTGCTAGGGGTGGGAATATATAGGTCAGACTAGCCAAGTGGGGCCTGTGGTCTGGTTTACCAAGGACTTGGTTTGGCTTGACCTATTTAGCAATTGAGCCAAATTAAGGTCTTTTATAAAACCTATTTAAATAATCAATCTAGGCAGGCCTTTGGAAAAACCTTTTATAAGTTGCATATATAATATTATATATAATACATATACTTATATTATTTAATATATACATGTCTTTTTTAAGCTATATATAAAAAAAATATTATACATGTGTTATATGAGATATAATTTAACTCACTGATGAAATAAATAATATATAATTTACAGTCAATTGTTATTATTTTTAAAATATTGATTATTGTAGGTTTAATAAGACTTTAATTTCCTATCACATGTCATGTTTGAGCCTAAACTTCGTAAAGTAGGCCAAGATCGGAATAAACCCTAGCTTGGCCTAGCACATTTCCACCATATTTCCTGTTTTTAGATTTTGATTAAATTATGCAGAATCAATAGTATGTGTTGACGAAAAACTTACCATTACTGTCTACAATCCCATCACTTACTAGCTTCGGAATGTTGAGCAACGAGATCACCGACGACGCCGGCCGCGAACGATGCTTTTTTCAAACCTTTTTTCCCGCCAACTCAAGAACCCAACCCAATTGCCCATCAGCAATAACACAGGTAATTTTGTCTCCTTCTCCATTTAATTTTTCGACGAGAGACTCGAGCTCACCGGGCATGACCCGATCCATCGCTTCCGTTAGCTTCAGGAAGTCGTTTCTGTCCTCCCCCGGACCCATCCCGTCCCTGATCGAAACCATGTTCACCACCTCACGTTGTCGGAATCGGACAACGATTTCCGAACTTCTCGTGGTTGAACTCGGTGTTCTGAACGTGACTTTGATGTCGTGGTTTGCCAGGCATTGTGAAAGCTCCAGTATGGGGAGTACATGGCCTTGTGTTGGGAATGGTATGACGATTACGTGTGGTTTTCCCATATCGCGCTTTTTTACTTTTAATTTGTGTATAACTCGCACTCTTCGTTCACCCACGCTTTTATGTTATTCTTGAATGCTAAATAAGTAGATAGATCCAATTGTTGAGATGGAGTAACGTGTTTCATATATATAGACTAAAATTGAACCCCATAATTTTACGCGAAATTAAAATGTAAGAATATATATCTTGAATGGGATTTCATGATCGAGAGACACATGAGAGGCGTGGTCCGTGGATACTTTAACAATATTGTGTCCTAAACCGTGTCTCATGCCAAGAATCGTTTTCTTGTTATTTTGTGTTTTTTTATTACTATGTTTTTGTCCGAAATGATTCATATGTATTAAAATATTTAGGGATAATTACAAAAAGTACCCCTGAGGTTTGACCTAATTACAAAAAAACCCGTCTAACTTTAAAACTTACAAAAAGTACCCTGAGGTTTGAAATATATTTCAAAATCCCCCTTCATATTTGTAAAATCATTGCAGATTACCCCTTAATTTTAACACTAAATCAAATCTCAAGGGTATTTTTTGTAAGTTTTAAAGTTAGCGGGGTTTTTTTGTAATTAGGTCAAACCTCAGGGGTACTTTTTATAATTATCGCAAATATTTATAAATCGAGAGACAAGTAGAAAGGTGCGTGGAAAACATTCGTGTATTATGTGTATTGAAATTAGTCTAAATGTAAGATTATATGTTCAACTATTTTTTTCAAAAAAAGAAAAAAAAAACTATCCAACTATTACTCTTTTTTTTCTTTTTTTTTCTTCATAAATATTCAACTATTAATCTTAAGCAATGTTCTAAAAAACGCTAGGCATTAATCGAGCGGCAGAAGCCTATCACCTAGGCGGGACTAGGGAGCCTAATCGGAAGAATAACATAGGTGGACAAGAGGAGTCTAGCGCCTATGTGGAGATTTATAACAATGCTCTTAAGCATGAAAGATAGAGCTATGCTCAACTAAAAAGATGCCTTTGGCACTTAGTAATATGTTTGACAATTTTATGGGCCTCAAACTAATATATTCCATCTTAAAATCTAAGGCCACATGTTTTGTAAGTTCTTTGTACAAAACAAAATTACATATGGACATAATACCATTGTGGGCCTCAAAACCCAAAATTAAGATTTCATGACAAAGATAACCAAGGACAGATGCAGAAATTGTAGCATGAGGGGGACGAAAATTGAAAATATTTGAGAGATGGTGGCGAAATTGAAAATATTTAGGGGTAAATCTCACTTTACCCCCTTATACTTTCATTGAATATCACTTTACCCCTTTGTACTTTCAGTTTTACCACTTTATCCCATTGTACTTTCAATTTGTATCATTTTACCTTCTTATACTATTAAACTACCACATTACCTCATTTTCATTTATTAAATGAATCAATTGTCCCTACAATTATTTTAAATTTATTTAATGGCATTAAACTCATATAAGTTTTTATTTGAATATTTTTGCTTTTTATTAACTTTGATACAATTTCTATTAAATAACTATATTGTAGGTTATATTCCATTAACTAATATATTTGTACATATTTATATTTATATTATAAATCGAAAAAATTGTGTATTATATTGTAGATAATATTTTGTAAAAGTAAACTATTAGTATTGAGTTTCTCATTATAAATGAATGATAATAAAATAATTTTAAACATATATCATTGTATAGCCATATTTAATATATTATGTTAAATGTAGGGGTAGCAAATTGTGTTATCGTATCGTGTTTCGTGCCGACACGATAACGACACGACATGATAAAGACAAATACAAACACGACACGAACATGAAAATTTTCGTATTGACACGATAGTAACACGATAAGTAAAAAATAAAAATAAAATAATTTACACATTAATACACGATAGAAAATTGCACGATATGACACGATATTACACGATAATATACGATATAAACATACAAAATATCAGATTATCGTGTCACTATCGTGTCATTAACAGGTAAATGTGTCATTATCGTGTCCTTATCGTGTTCGTGTCGTATGTCATTATCATGTTACTAACAGTAATCGTGTTATTATCGTTCATATCGTGTTCGGTAATGGGTCATTATCATTATCGTGTCACTATCGTGTTCGTGTCATTATCGTGTAAACACGACAAAAACACGAACACGACACGAAATTTTCGTGTCCTTATCGTGTTGACACGATAAGGATACGAACACGATAAAGCTAAACACTAACCCGTTATTTTTGTAACGTTTTTGTGTCGTGCTATCGTGTCATGTCAAAAATGCCACCCCTAATTAAATGTAAGAATATTTCAATTTTGTATTAAAAAAATTAACCACTAAAACTTATATCATTTCTATTTAACATAGTTTTTATTATTCAATCAAAAATTGAAAAATTGTTAATAATATTTCACATCTTTAAATAAAAATGTATTAGATATATATATATATATGTATATTATATATAGTACAAGTTTATTAATATTAAATACTTTTAAAATAATTTTTTTATTTTACTAAAACTAATAAGTAAGGGTGAAATGGTCACTTTTTTGATTATATAAATACAGAATAATATTATAAAGGTATAAGGGGTAACGTGATACTAGTTAAGAGTATAAAAGAGTAAAGTGATACAATTGAGATTACAAGGGGGTTATGAGATAATCAAGAAGATTATAGTGGGCAAAATGATAAACACTATGGGCCATTTAGTTGGGCTACGTGTAACGAGTTGGATTATGGATTTGTGTGGCAAATCCATAGGATTCATAACGGCCCATTAATATGATTTGCTGTCAAAATATGAATAATGAATGGGTGGGCTAAGTATTAACCTGTATGGTTGGACTATATTTATACAAAGCCCATTGGATTATGGCTGTATTTTTTTTCACCCCCAATCCAAGTTGGGGTTCTGGGTGGGGGTGGTTTTGATGTGAATGTGTCCCTTGATTTCGTGATTTTCTTGCGAAATATTTTGTTTCGAAAATTAAAATGGGGCGCGTCGTTTGAAATGTGAAAAGCGAAATACGATGTCGTTCGAAGCATTCTCTGGAAAGCATTTTCTTTTTCATCCTTCTGTCAACAATGGTCGCCTGAAAACGTATTTGCCGTCGTCCGACATCCAGCATCACCGATCGTTGCTTCGGAAAAATAGTCAAGGTACCTTTTGAACATTTAAGGTTTTAGGTTTACGTTTTTTTTTTCTTTTCTTTCGTATGTTTTTTTTGTGGTTTACACAGTCTGCAAATGGTTATATTGGATTTTTTTTAATTTAACCACCATAAGTGGTTTGAAACAATAGAAACAATTTAAGTTGTGTTAGAATGGATTAGTACATGTATCCGTGGTATTGTTGGGGGCTGGTTTTTCAAATTGTTGTGAATTTGTTGATTGTGGAGAACTTCTCCAGTTAATGGATTTCTTCCCCTTTAATGTCTAAAATTGATTAAATTATGTCCAATCTGCATCATCAAATTCACAATATATAGAATAGTTGAAAAGGCTTAGTAAAAGAGAGAGTGAATCAAAACTAAATCCATGGAACTGAAACTATGGAGACTTATTCTAGATAAGCATAATTATTGTAACACAACGCATGTCCCATAATTGATAAGATAAAACACAAAATAAGCCTGTTTTCACAAGGAATTATTTCAGTTATCCTTGATCCACTCTATGAAATTGTTGAAATTCTTATGAGAGTTCCCTCCTCGAACGCTATCCATGGTTTTTGCTTGAAGATTCAAGGCTCTTTCCTTGTAGCTTTTATCACTCAGAAGATGTTCCAACTTATCCTTTATTTCTCCTCGCCTAATAATTCCAATTTCTTCTTTGCTTAGTCCTAATCCAACCTTCCACTCATCGCAAATGTAGGACTGATTGAGAAACTGATCGGCGAAATATGGCCAGCAGAGAATAGGGACTCCATTGCTAATACCCTCAATCGTAGAATTCCAACCGCAGTGGCTTATGAAGCAAGCAATAGCCGGATGAGATAAAACCTGTTGTTGCGGGGCCCAACTCACCATCAGCCCTCGGTTCTGTACCCTGTCTTTGAAACCTTTAATATATGCTTCGTCCACATGAGGTGTTATATCCTCCCGCACGACCCACAGGAATGGCCTGTTCGTGAGCTCGAGCCCCAGAGCTAGTTCCTCAAACTGCGTCTGATTGAATAAGGTGAAACTACCAAAAGCAACATATATGACGGAGTTAATTGGCTGTTGATCCAACCATGTCAAGCAAGCAGAGTCCTCTGGCCAGAAGTAGCCTACTGATTTTCCGTTGCTTGCTAGAAGTGGGCCCACAGGTATGATATCTGGTAATAGTGAAAATGCGCCGGGCTCCAAATCATAAGATGAGTTGCAAATTACCCAATCTGCCAATTTGCTTGTACCATTAATTGTGCTCAGCATGTCGAAAATAACTTTTTGTGTGGCTTGATCACCGATAGAAGCCCATATGAAGTTCGTCGAGTTTATGGCTGGTATGGTTGGTGAAAACTGAATCATCTGCTTCTTCAAGATCTTTCCTGCAAAGCGAATTATTGGTAAGAATAAGGTCGAATTATATATTTAGCTAGCAATTAGCATACCTGATGAAACAAATCATTTAATTTCTATGAACAAAACTTTTGCATTGAATATAATTTCTAAACAGACCATATGCATTGTTATTAGGGATAATTACAAAATCCCCCCTAGGGTTTGGGCTAATTACAAAAAAAAATCCAGAGATGTTTCAAAACTACAAAATATCTCATTAGGGCTGAATATAACTGTAGTATTTCTATAAATATTATTGGGATTTGTAAAATGTTTTTTTTATGAAGTTGAAAATGCAAAGACAGAAATCAAACCTCAAGGTTTTTTTTTCTTTTTGCAATTTTCAAAATTTTGGATATTTTTGTAATTAGTTCGAACCCCAGAGATTTTTTTTGTACTTATCTCTTATTAATTAAGGGGTTGATTGCAAAAACATGTGCTTTTAGAAAAAGTGAAACTAAAAGTAGTTGAGAACCAGAAGTTGATAGTATTCGCAAATAGAAGCTAAAAGTTGAGTTAGTTAAAAGAGAGTGTCTGGTGAATACGCTGTAAAAGTGCTTATTTATTTATAAAAATAAACCTGAAGCAAAATTAGAAATCTAAAGTACTCATCATCCTACTTTTAGCTTCTGATTATATTATAAGACTTACCATTACTGTCTACAATCCCATCACTTACTAGCTTCGGGATGTTGAACAACGAGATGAACGATGCAGCAGAAGCTGGCCAGAAAGCTGCTTTTTTCACCCCGGTTTTTTCTGCCACCTCAAGAGCCCAACCCAGTTGCCCATCAGCAATAACACCGGTAATTTTGTCTCCTTCTTCATTTATCTTTTCAATAAGAGACTCTAGCTCACCGGGCATGACTCTAAACATCGCTTCAGTTAGCTTCCCGAGGTCATTTCTGTCCTCCCAAGGTTCCACTCCATCCGGGATCGAAACCATCGTCACCACTTCTTTGATGTTGTCCGAATCGGACAACGATTTAACGACCCTTTCGTGAGTGGACTCGGTGTTCACGAACGTGGCTTGGACGCCGTGCTTTACGAGCCATTGTGAAAGCTCCAACATAGGGAGGACATGGCCTTGTGCTGGATATGGTATCACTATTACGTGTGGTTTTCCCATATCGAGCTTCTTCTCTGGTACGTAACTGAACACTTATGCTTTTATAGGTGATGTTATTCTTGAATGCATAAAAAATTTGTGGATCCAATTAATGTTGGGATGGAGTAAGTAATTGTTTCATTTATATTGTGCTAGCTAGGAGTTGACTGAAAAATTGATTGGTTGGTTTTAAGTTGCAACTTTCATGGGCCCTATAATAAATCTTTTCTCGTCAGAATGTATATGGAAGGATATCTTTTCTCGTCAGAATGTATATGCATAAATCTTTTCTCGTCAGAATGTATATGGAAGGATATCTTCATCGTGCATCAAATTAAAAAACAAACCATGCTTTCCATGTGATTGAGGATTTTCTTTATGTTTTTTTTTCCTACTGATTCTCCTCGAAAAATAAAAATAAGAAGACTTTATTGTTTTTGATGGGAATCATGGGATGGCATATTTCGGTCATGTAAATTTCCTATGTAGAAATTAGTGTCTCATAAGTTTTTAGTTTTGCGCAGTTTTGGTCCTATAAGTTTAGGGGATGGCGTGTTTTGTCATGTAAGTATCTCATGCAACACTTTTCGTCCTGTAAGTTTTGATTTTTGTTCAATTATGGTCCCAAATGGATATTTGAATATTTCACCTATGCGGGACCAAAATACTACAAGAAAAAACGAATTTATCAATAGAAAAAATTGTAGGTAAGTACTAAGATAACTAAAAAGTGTAGGTAAGTATTTTCAAATAAGATCTAAAATTGTTGGTAAATATGTACAATATTTGTGTCTGTAAATCTAAAATTGTTGGTAATTAGTTAGTAAAGTTTGGGGAAACATTATTTTTTATTATGCAGATATTTTGTAGTTAACTGTAAACTTTATTGACAAAATCATTTCTGTTGATATATTTTGTCGATAAACTGGAAGATCTTTTATAGTGAAAATTGCACACTATTGGAACTTATGGGACCAAATTTGAGGAGAAATCAAAATTTATGTGGCCTAAATCGCTATGTATCTTAGAGGACCAAATATGTCACCTTTCGTACTTACATTAATGCAACCTCTTATATGTTGACTTTTGAGATTAATTTGGAAGTACTTTATAATATGTTTAATAAATGAGGCTTATATATATGTATATTTAGTACTCTAGAGTCTAGCATAAAGTATTACAGCTGTAGATATTCAAGCACCACGAGTAACTCTTGTGAAGTGAGCTGGGATAAATATTATATTTTAGTGATGATTATGAGTTATGATATCAATTCACTATCTTATGTTTCTTTAGTGTTATTACCCATGCATCATCTCTTTCTATCATCTTTGTGTTGACTAAATATGGGGAAGAGTGGTTGGTATATAAAACTTGCATTATTGTCATCTTTTCTGAAGTTCACCTTCTATTTTTTTTTTTTAAATGATTGTATAAAATAAATAGCTTCGTTTTTTTTTTTAAATTAGTCGTTTTCAAGAAATTTATGTGGTGGGGTTAGAGATCTTTTATATGGATGTCTTTATCATCGTATTTGACCCTATTAAAAGGTAGTGACTATTTGGAGATTTAGTTCAATCTTTATATTTTGGTCCAATAACTTTGAAAATTCTGTATATTTAGTCTGATTTTAACCATAATTATATATTTTAACCCTAATTGCTAACTAGGACTGATGATTGCTAATGTGTCTAAAAAATTTAGGGATTTTGGTGATTTGATGCAAAAATTGACATGTCAAATCACAAAAAATTGACTCACAAATTTGGGGATTTTAATAGTTTTGTGGCAATTTCTACACCAAAATCCTAATTTTTTTGACATGGTTGCACTTAACCGGTCATAGTAAGCAATTTTTGATATAATTACACAATTTCGGTCAAAGTAATGTTTAAATTTGTACAACATATTGTACTAAAGTTAAAATGTGACTAGCTAGAGAACTAAAAATAGTTCTAGTTACAATACCAGATAAATGTTCCCCTTCAATATTTCATCACAGCAGGGCCAAAATTGTTATAAAGAATACACCACATGTAAAGGTTTTTTTTTCTACTTTTGGGATTAATTGGAAGTACTTTATTTGATATTTTTAATAAATTACTCTATTATATATATATATATATATATTATTCAAGCAATCAGTATTACAGTTGTAGATATTCAAGCCCCACGAGTAACTATTGTGAAGTGAGCTGGGACAAATATTATGTTTTAGTGATGAACTTATAGCGTGGGTACACCACATTATTTTTTAAATAACTGTATAAAATAAATAGTTCGTTTTCTTCCTTTAGATGGCTTTTCATTATTTTGTGGTAATCATTTAGGACTAGTCGTTTTCAATAATTTTCCGTGGTGGGATTACATATCTTTTATATGAATGTCTTTATCGTATTCGAACCTATTAAAAATTTGTAATAACTTACATATATGTTTGCAAACACTAAAAAAAAAAAAAAATTAGTTTTTAGTTGAAAAAGTTCACTTTGTGGTGTTTGCAATTACCAATTTTTGTTTCTGATTCCGATTCCTTTAATTAGAATATAAAAGTAGGAGATGAGTCTTTAGATTATTCTTATGCTTCGGTTTGAATTTTACAAATAAAAAGTATTTTTTTAGTTTTTTCAAAAATACTTTCAACTTTTGATTCTATTTTTAAACGCTAATAACTTCTAATTCTTAACTATTTTTACTTTTGCTACAATAATTCATTTATTTTAAAAGCATAAGATTTTGCAAACACTCCTATATGTCCTCATCCGTGTTTCATGCCCAAAAATATTTAAAAAATGCATTTCTCATTCGTTAGATTTAGAGTCATCAAAAGCACGGTCGGGCCAGACACCAAAAACTTACTAGGCTTTTCGAAACAATTGGGCGGTAGAGCCAAACAAGAATGTAACTAGTCCGCCAATTTGGGAGCCACCTGGCCGACCAATGAAAAATACACGATAGTATCGGGCCGAGCTTATGAGGCCCGGCGTTTTTTGGGCTTGGGATATTAAAGCCCACCAAAAAATATTGGGTTGGTGGTTCATCCATTCACGTCAGTCAATAAAATGACAAAATAGTTAGCATGTATATTGTTTTTTCCCAAAAGAATATGTATTGAAAAAGCTTAATGGCAAGGTTTTGCGATTTTAGTCCTTTAAATACAAGGAGAGGGGGATTGGGTGCGCGTCAGGACCAGCCCGTCTAGTTTGCATGTATATTGTTTTTCCCAAAAGAATATGTATTGAAAAAGCTTAATGGCAAGGGTTTTGCGATTTTAGTCCTTTAAATACAAGTTTAAATACAAGGAGTGGTAGAAAATCGAGAGGGGGGATTGGGTGACTACTCAATTGATTAGCATCGAACAAGTCCAGAAATAAATTACAATTTTCGCTAGAAATAAGCATGTGCTTTGCACGGGATCTCATTAATTTAATTTGGGGATTTGTTTGGATTCTATGGCATGATTTATGGTTATCCTACGTGTACAAGAAAAATTAAATGGACTATCAAGAAACCTGAAGTGAAAATTTTACTTTGTTTAGCAAACCCCACTTTTCTCTTTTTCCCCCCTCACTTCACTTATTAATCTTTTTCACCTAAAGATCACAAAATTCCCAAAATTATAGTGTCATGTGCGACATGCCAATTTTTCGAACAAAAAAAAAAGAAAGAAAGAAATTCTGGCTAATTTTGTCTTCAAATTGTGAAAAATTCAATCAAGTATATTTACATGGTTGGCGTGGTTTATAGGCTATTGCATCAAGTCTGATAGTTTAACCAACGTGCACCTAAATGATATTTCCTTATTTTAAAAAAATAAAAATAAAAAGGTATTTAGGCCAACCACGATCGCTTAAAACAAAGTTTAGCCTTTAGGTATGAAATTATTTATCCTGAAACCAATCTTACGCGTAAGAGATAGAGATAGGCCCATTCAAAATGATGCAACTTCGGCCCACAACATCACTGTGACATTTGTTTGGGCTCCCACTTAAAAACCTCAAGCCCATGTTGTATAAGTTTGAATCCAAAACAAAAGAATGGATATTAACTGGACCCTCAAACACACAAATGAGAAAAAAATTGGTAAATTGATAGCACCGAAAAATAATATAAAAAAAGAAAAGAAAAAAGAGAGTAGATAAATAATGATATATAGTTAAATACTACGTTATCAGTTGTTTATTATAACCCTTACATTTATTTTAATTTAATAAAATTAAAATTTTGAAGATATAATTGATGTTGGTTAGAGTTACAATCTGTAACTTCACAAAGTGTTGATTCTTATGTGTGACTATTTCAGAAGTAATTACATTATTTAGATTTTCAAACCAAAAAGGAGTATACATTTAGATTGCTAAAAAAGGAGTATACATTTAGATTGCTAATTAACTTGAACAAAAAGGAGTATACATTTAGATTTTCAAACCAAAAAGGAGTATACATTTAGATTGCTAATTAACTTGAACAAATGTGATTTCTGAAACTCCAATACTGGTTTGATTTAAGTTCTAAAAACTTGTTTTCAGTTCTACACATTTTTTGAGTGTGAGATTCTTAATTCCAAACTTATATTCAACTAAGACCCTTTTGCAGAGCTAACTTGTTAAAGTGGCTAATAAAATTCCCCCTCTTTTTCTTCATTTTCCATTTTTCTCTACAGAGGAAGGGTAAAAGGTTGTTAATTTGTTATATTACTTATAGGGATAATGACAAAAAAAAAAGTTGAGGTTTGGGCTAATTACAAAAAATTAGAAATATTTCAAAATTACAAAAAGACCTCCCCTCGAGTTTGCTTCTCACTTTAAATTGAAGGGGGAAATTGTTATATTTCTATAACTATCGGAGAAATAAACGATTTGAAATATTTTTTATTTATGAAGAGGGAAAATACAAGAAAATCAAGACAAAAAATGGATTTTCTTTGCGATTTTCAAAAATCTCTGGGTTTTTGTAATTAGCGAGAACCTCAGTTTTTTTCCCCCTAATTATCCCTAACTATATGACATATTTAGAACATGTGAGTTCTGAGTCTTCTGACATGCTCCCATAGTGATATTTAGCTCTACCATGTTCATCCTTTTAGGTTGGAAAATGGAGCACAGAAAATGAGGTTGATAATTCATAAGAAACAGTCAATCAAACAAAATGGGGATGTAGCTCAAATGGTAGAGCGCTCGCTTTGCATGTGAGAGGCACGGGGTTCGATCCCCCGCATTTCCAGGTTTTCCCTTTTTTTTTTATTTTTTCCAACGCACTTTTTTCGTTTCATAAGAAATAAAACTCGGCTCGAAAAAATAATAAAATATGTGAAAATATCAATCAAGCTACTCGAGCTAGATTCGTGTTCGAGCTCTATTCAGATAATAATCAAACTCAAATTTGGAAACTCGATTAAGATTCAAACAACCTTGAAAATTACAATGTTTGGCTCGACTCGACTCGTTTACACCCCTACCTAAAAACAATAAAATATGTGAAAATATCAATCAAGCTACTCGAGCTAGATTCGTGTTCGAGCTCTATTCAGATAATAATCAAACTCAAATCCGGAAACTCGATTAAGATTCAAACAACCTTGAAAATTACAATGTTTGGCTCGACTCGACTCGTTTACACCCCTACCTAAAAACACCCTCAGACCAATCTGCATCCCATGTGAATACCAAATATGCAAGTTTCCAGGTTTCCCCTTTTTTTATTTTTTCCAACGCACTTTTTTCGTTTCATAAGAAATAAAACTCGGCTCGAAAAAATAATAAAATATGTGAAAATATCAAGCTACTCGAGCTCAATTCGTGTTCGAGCTCTATTCAGATAATCAGAAGCTCGATTAAGATTCAAACAACCTTGAAAATTACAATGTTTGGCTCGACTCGACTCGTTTACACCACTGCCTAAAAACACCCTCAGACCAATCTGCATCCCATGTGAATACCAAATATGCAAGTCTCTGCCACTCAAAATCCCAGGCATTGCATTCTGGAAGATGAGACTCGAACCTCTCTCATTTAGAACCAATGTTTATATATCACCATTCATCAGCTTCGATAATTTGCAGTTTGTTTGGGAGCACAATAGGCTTTTGCATTTAAAATCCATTTTTCATAATAATAGTTGTTTAGAATGGACTTTTTGAAAAGTTGATTCTTACAAAAGTCCATTCTAGAGAATCTAGAGTTAGAAAACTTTTTAAAAAATCACTTATTAAAAAGTGATGTACATCTTTATAAATACTCGCAAAGATGCACTTAATCATCATCTCGGACCAACATACATAAACCTACTTCTCACTTTCCAGCACCTAAGAAAAAGAAAACACGGTAGTCTCCTCCAAATTCGCATAATATTTATTAGGAATAATTACAAAAACACTCCTAAGGTTTGGGCTAATTACAAAATCCCCCCTTGAGGTTTGATTCCGGATTACATTTTTCCTTGTGATTTTCGGAAATATTTCAAAAAACACCCTGACATTTACAAAAATATTACAATTACCCCCTTAAATTTAAAACAAAACGAAACCTGAAGGGTTTTTTTGTAAGCTTGAAACATGTCTGGGTTTTTTGTAATTAACCCAAACCTCAGGGGTGTTTTTGTAATTATCCCTATTTATTATCATCACAGCTGATTAATCAGGTACTCAAGAGCAAATTCCATTCAACAATACAAACATGGAATTTATAATAGTGCAACATGCAGTATTTTTACATTGTTCTGTTTCCTGGACACAATGATGGTAGTGTGCAGAGAACTCTTGATCCCCTCCATGGAGAGTCTGACCTTTTCCACATCCCAAAAGTGGGTTTTGCCCATCAACAATGGAATAACTAAACTATGATACATAATTGAACCAGAAAATGTACAAGCCAAAGTAGCCAAGAATCATGCCCTCACAGCTACAACGAAGATCCAAAAAAATACCAATAACGAACGGATGAAGTAGTTCTTACAATCGGTTTTCAGCAACATCACTATTCAGAAATATCATCAAAAATCATATCAACAAGAAACGAAACACAGACAAAATTAATGTTAACAGTAGTACAGCTGTTTATTTCTTCTTGCCTGCTTTGCCCTCTTTTCTTCTTACTATTTCATCAGCATATTTCACCCCTTTCCCTTTGTATGGCTCTGGAGGTCTCCACTTTCTAATAGAAGCAGCAAATTGACCAATTGCAGATTTATCGTATCCGCTCACAGCAATTCTCGTGTTTTCTTCCACCTTCACCTGAAGGCCATCGGGGATTGTCATCCTAACTGGATGAGAAAAACCAAGATTGAGAACTATGTCTTTGCCTTCAACTGTAGCACGATACCCAGTGCCTACCAACTGAAGTCTCTTCTCGAATCCTTTGGAAACACCCACAACCATGTTATCGGTTAGGGTCCTGAGGAACACGCAGAATATCATGTCAGGAAATCGGATATAGTACTCGTTTTCATAGAGATTTTTATGAACTGCAAGGAGGAAAATGTTACGGTGGTTTTATCTAGGATAGTGTTCTTCGACTAATTAAACAGCACTACATACCAAAAGGTTGCATTACAAGGCACAAAATAATATTGTGTGGTATTCGTAGATTAGAATTGATTTTTTTGTAAAGGTTGGAAACGTGAAGTTTAACTAGGGGTGTGGTTTAGATTAGTAAAACAATGTAAGTGTATGTTGCCCCCAAACGTTAAGATGCTGTTTTGAGGCATTTCGTATTTATCCCAGATGGTAATAGAAGGCTGATTCAAGTTGTGCCAGAGGAATTACTAGACATGACACCAGAACTAGAGGAATTCTACCCGCTTCAACCTCAGGCAAACATGACACCAGAACTAGAGGAGTTATCAATTCTGAATCATCATGTATATGAGACGAGGTTGCAGAACAATTGGCGTCTTTCAAATATAAAAGTCAGAAAGAACCCCCAACTCCTCCATGAAAAAACAAAGGGAACGACAAAAGAGAATCGAGACACAAAAGAATGCACAGCTCAGTCATTGAGTAATCTTTGTAGAGTCTTTAGAATGGACATATTCTGACAAGCAGACAGAAGAATTAGAAGTACGTCTCAACTTTCATCTGGTTATATGAGATAACATTGAAATTCACATTTTAAAAGTAAATCAAGTACAAGATCATAAAAATCCAACACCCAAACCGCCCCAAAAACAAGAAAAAAAAGGGTCTAAAGCCTATCCTTCTGCAGTGATGATTATCTATAAACTTTGATATGTACTCGAAGCTTCTGCAATCATTCTCAAGTCATAAAAATAATGGGTAGAGAATGTCCCAATCATTCAAATAGCATTGCTCTTGAAGTCACAATGCTCATAATGCAGAAAGATCTTACAAGGATGCCTCCTTTCTGTATACTACTCCCTAAGTTAGTACAGTAGTTACATATAAAATAACAATACAAAACATATTACTTACTGACAGAATATTTATTAGGGGAATGTGGCGAGGCACTTCATTGTATTTTAAGACAACTACCACAATCTCCTTTACAGTAATCTATCTTTCAGAAAAAAATATCAAATAAAAGGTTAAAGTTGAAATTTCATTGTTGTGTTTCAAAATCTGCATTTTTAGCATCCCACTGGCCACTAGACCATATGAAACAATCAGCAGAAGAAGATAAGAAGGGTTATTGAAGTAGTTATCTAATCTTTGAGTAAATTTTATAAGGCCCATCTTTCAGATTATGCTATTTTATCCAAACATAACTAAAAGAATAATCTGCAATTATTTCCTACAATAATATAAGAAAAATTATCCACTTATTGAATAACATATCACATCTAACCTCAGTATTCCATAAAATATATTATCTATAACGTAAAAACTAACTAGCACAAAAATGCAGACAAAAGTAAGTGTGAAGGGGAGACATCATGTAGAAAAGTGCCTGAATAAACCATGCATCTGGTTGGCTCTTCTTGTCTCCACTGCCTTTCTCACCCTGAGAATCCCCGAGTCTTCCTTGTCAAGCTTGATTTCTCGTGGATAAGTAATAGCAAGCTCCCCAAGAGGGCCTTTGACTTTCAAATCTTGGCTGCTCATTGTGAGGGTCACATTAGATGGCACCGGAATAGGTTGCTTCCCAATTCTAGACTCCTTGCATTCCACAATCTTTCTCACAACAGCAACCCGAGGTGTAGAAACCTTAAAAACACGAATTCCATTCGCCTCCCCAAGAAAAGGGCACCTCAGGTAACTGATTTGAACCAAAAACAGGGTCACAAAAGCCTCAAGAGTCATGCACAAAGTCACACTCTAAGAAATAACATGCACATATATTTATCGAAGAGTGAAATTGAAGCATAATGGTCACCTGGACTGTATAGAAGCACCAATTTGAGATGCCATTGCTCAGCTAGAGCCCAATTTAAATGCCCCAGTATAAAAAAGCTCCCTGTAGAGAAAAATGTGTTGCCTTAAAAGATTTCTTTATTATTTGTTCCTGGAGAAAACCTCTAGTTAAGGCAAGATTATGTTCACTTTCCCTCGCTGTAAATACTACATATACAACTTTATGTATAGAAACCAACATAGCATTGGATATGCCAAACATTTTCATTTACTTTTGTCCCGCCCTTCAGAAAATTACCATAAAATGTACACATTTCGCCAACACCGCATACCAATTTATAACAATTTCCAAGCATCAGGCATTGAGATGGACAACAAATCATACAGCAATGTCAACCAATTCATATCCTGTTCGAGTTTCAGAACATTATTCCAGCTAGCTTTTCAGATTTCAAAACAGCCATCCGTCTCAGAGAACCAAAAAAAAAAATGTGTATATATATAAAAAAAAGGCAAAATACGAATATACATACATAAATCACGAAGCGTATACATACTTAAAGCAAGAAAGAGAGATTGCGGTACCGGAGCAAGCAGAATAGCCGAGACTGAGAGGGAGTGAGGAGAGAGGTTAGCCGGTTTGGAATTTCACAGAATTGGGGATAAGATAACTCCTTTTCCAATAGTTTTTTTATTTATTTATTTTTTCCTTGTAATTTTGAATGCATTTCTGTCTTTTTCCATTATTATATATGATGCGGGCGCCGGGCTAGGGATGTCAATGAGTCGGGTTTGGTCGGGACCCGACCGATTGGGAAAATGCAATACTTATACCCATACCCGCCCCGCCTCATCCAGACCCATACCCGCCCCCAACTCATACCCATGTCTTGCGGGTAAGACCCATTAGACTCGTTAATTTCATATATTTGGCCAAATTTGTACGATTTTTACTCAAAATAGTGAATTCAAAATTTATGTTATTTATATAATTTTGTAAATATTATATGAATTATGAAATAAACACCAAACATATATAAATCGAGAGTTTTTGAACAAGAATAATATAATATATTCATTTCTATATATAAAATAAAAAAATAAAAAAAAATTATATGGGTCAGATATGGGCCGGGTCCTGTCATACCCGTTATCCGACTCATACCCGCACGGGTCTAAAACTCAATACCCATTACCCGTCCCATACCCATTTAATGGACCCATACCTGCCCCAAATGAGACGGGTCTGATTCGGGTGACCCGGACCCATTGCCATCCCTACGCCGGGCAGCGGGATAGCTTTTATTTTAATATTTTTCTGTTATTTTATTAAAATATGTCATTTTTTAAGGAAAATAATATGTAATCATTTTATTACATTATGTCATTTCTTAAGGAAAATATATTCATTTTTATAAAAACAATAGAGTTTTTTTCTATTAAAATGATAATAGTAAAACTAATATGTAATACGACTTCCATGTCAAGCTTTCAAAAGACAAAAAAAAAAAAGAAAAACAAAAGAAAGAAAGAAAAACATTTCCATGTCAATAATTTTATTACTGGATTAACAACAATACAAACAAATAAGGCCCATCCTTGTTGGTTTTTGTTATAGGGCCAACAATCTGTTTGTCACGCCAGCCCACATAAATAAATCACCAAACCAGTACATAAAGGAGGCCAATGAAAAGTGAAGAATGCAAGAATCAGCACGTGCAAGTCACATGCATCAGCCATTTTTCTTACCTTCCTCAAAATTGTAAGCAAAGTCCAAAATCCATTTTCCAGTCGGCCTCATAAGAACCCGGGAATTATTGTACAATTTTCTCAGACACACAGAGAAGTTTAAGTATCGAGCAATTTCAATCTGAAATCGAAAGAATCCAATTAATCAAGGAGAGACTGGGTTGAAGAAGTAATTGACAAAACCAATGACGGAGGATAGTTGCCCTAGGGTTTCATCGTCCGAATCAGATTCATCAACGACTAAGCAAAGGTGCGAATTGCGATGCTGTGATTTTATGGAGATTGACTTCTCATCCATTTTAGTTTTCTTTTTGCATAAGGTTGGATGCTTTTTGTTGCTCTCTCTCAGAATTGTGTTGAATTTGCAATAATGTTTGGGATTCATGTTGAAATCAAACTAAAAAAATAAATGACTCTTTGCTTCAAAGAGAAATTGCTCTGGGAAATGAGCAGGAGGATGGGAATCCCTTTTATGGATCAAAAGAATAAAGTTCAAAACTTTGTTAGAAGTGATTTGCTGTTTTCTTCTTTCTTTATTAGCTATTTGTAATGAGTTTGACGGAAGCTCACCGCCACTGCAGTAAATGTAGTCATGAACAAAAAGAAAAGATAATTTAATGGAAGGAAATAGAAAACATTCGTCTATACTCGATAGTGATATTTTGAAACTTTATTCCGAAAATGAAATTTACAGAGGAAAACAGTTCTCTATGGAATAAGATTTCGAAAATCAAAGTGGAAGAAGAAATTTCACTCTGTGTAGTGTGACTGGGCTTTTGGTCCATCTTCCAGGTTATGGTTTCATCCCTGTAATAGACGATGGCCTTCCAAGCCCACAATCCTCCAAAATTCAACACCCCATTAATAAATATATAAAATAATAGTGGCTGAAGTTTGAAGTTTTAACAATTGTAAGCTTGTTTTGTAGAAAAAGGAGGAAGTGGGATCAGCCAGACGAGTCGTTGGTTTCTGCTGGAGTAGCAGTTCCGGGGATTTTTCCTCTGGCAAACATGGGATCTTTGGCCAGTATAACTTTGCCTATTGTCTCGTCAGTTACTGGTGCTTCTCTTGCAATTCCTTTTTCCACATCTAGTGCCACCCCTCTGCAAGTGGTCACGATGCCTTTACAGCAACATGCAGCTGCCATTGTACAAAAGCTTGTCCAAGTAAGGCTACTTCTCATTTTGGCACTTCAATTTTCCTAAGGACATGGTTATGCCTCGTGTTTGTTATCCTTTCTTGTGTGGTGAAGATCAATAGTTTTACTCACCAACTAAACTTTCCCCTTTTCAGTACACTGTTGTTTCTTATTCCTGTGTGTCTATCTTGATTTAAAGAAGTTTTTTGTATCAATTTTTTCCATATGGCTTTTATTGTTTGAGAAATTTGATGCTACTACTTGGGGATCTGTTGGATGAGCACACATGACATCATGAAAATTGCAATTTTGACATCATAATGTCTTATCCACTGGCTCACACCCTATTTGGTGGGTAGTACCTAAGTGGGTAGCATCTATTAAACCACCTTGCATTTTCTTTTATTTAATTTTAGTTGAGTAAGCTTTCTTTAAAATGTCATTAATATAATCTAATTATGCTTTCAGGCGCTTAACACACTTGAATTTTTTTACCCACTTTTTCTCTCTTCGTTCATTTCTTCTTTAACTATCAGCCGAAGATCCAAGATGAACTAATAGCAAGAGAAATTGTCATAAATGATGCTGACTCTGCTATTCGTTATAAGCTCACAAAGCGCCAAACCCAGGAAGAGGTAAATATTAATATTTTGGCTAATGTAACCCAAGAACTTCTCAACAAACACAAATTACAACAAGTAGCAGGGATATGGTGCATAATATTGCTATTTGCTCTTGGTTGGGAATTGATAAGTTATGTGACATTATGCAGATTCAGAAGAGCACTGGTGCTGTGGTAATAACTCGGTAAGCAAGTTTTCCGATGATCTTTTCTTTTGATTCACTATTACCTCATGATTCACTTTTAGAATGGAACTTACAGGGGGAAATATCGACCTCCTAATGCGCCACCTGATGGTGAGAGACCCTATATCTTCATATATCTGCAGCAGCACATGTAAGTATTTTAATCTTGTGCATGATCTGCAAATTACTGAAGATAATTGATAAGCCTTTGAAACGCTTTGCGAAATACTAATTTGGTTAAGTGTTCCGTTTGTGGTACTCATGGTTTGAGCATTTCCTTTTTTCAATTTTTCAGTTTCCAATTTATTTTCCTCTTGATGTATGTTTGTTATGTTGTGACTTCAGTTGGAGACAACAGCAGATCGAATCAAAGCAGTTGATCATGCTGCCGCTATGGTGGAAGAAATGCTGAAACAGGCAACAGTGAGCAGTGGAGCTAAGGTAATTCTGACTCGTGAGTGATTCTGGAAGCTGCATAGTTGAGAATTTTGTGACTAACTTAATGATTACGGTGCCTCAGGTTGATCATTTATTCAGTACCTGTGTCTATTTGGGATTTGAGGCAGATTCATCATTGGACATCATTTCTCGCATCCGTGGCCCAAATGTGAGCTTTTCTTATTCGTCTATATTGCTTTTTGTTTGCCTGTTTCTTTTAGTTTCTCTGGTTGTTGCTTACCACCTTTTGACTGAAAAATGTCGCAATCACTCCATCTCCTTTTATCTTTTGCCTTGTACTTCTTCCTTCTGAGTATTTTTCTCATTCCTTGACTTCCATTCCAGGAGGTTTTTTGGCTGGATGGTGGGGGGTGGGATAGTGCCTAGTTTAGCTGCTTGGTTTAATATACATGTATCTGAGTGTCTTATGGTTATGACTGGTTATCTTAAAAGAACTTTGGTGCTTTGATGTCATGTCACATGCATAATTCTGCCAAACCTGTTCCTACTTATTTAGCTTGATGTTGCTCAATGACTTAAGTTTATTTTCTCACATCAAAGATACGAGATTCTAATGTTTGAAGCTTTCTTTGACATCTCCAAACAATCTGGAGAGATTCTTTTGTGTTGCTGCTGGTTGGGTTTTGTAAATGCAGGACCAGTATGTAAACCACATTATGAATGAAACAGGAGCAACTGTCTTACTAAGAGGACGGGGTTCTGGGTATTCGGAAAATGGGCAGACTGAAGGTTGTAATTGTGGTGTATTTTTTTTTGTCAGAATTTGCTATTCTTTTGTCCTAACCAATTCATAATATTTTTTTGCTTTGCCCTGCTTGCAGAAACACAACCACCATTGCATCTGTTGTTATCAAGCAACGATCCAAAGAGTCTTCAGCATGCAAAGCTATTGGCAGAAAACCTTTTGGACACAATTTGTGCTGAGAGTGGTGCAACTAGGTAATAGATTTAATAGATGCTCGTGTATAAGATTAAATAAGGACTGCGCCAATCATAAAGGGCAGTGCTCCAGCTAGCAGCTGTATAGGTTCATGAGACCTGCATACTTGTTTACCATATTTAGAGTCATATCATATCTTCTAAGAGAATTTAGTGTATTTCTGAGAGATTTACAGTGTCTGCCTTGTTATATGTCAAAGATAAAACTTTGCCTCGTTTTCACAATTTGTTCTTGCCTAATTATTTTGACTCCAGTTTGACCTATTTTATGAATTCACAACCTTGTATTAAATTGAAAAGGAGAAAAATAAATCGTACAATTTTCTTAAATATTTCCAAGCACTAGAAGCACAATGCACCGTGCGTGGTCAAATAATGAATTACTGCTGTTTTAAAAATATTAACTTGAAGAGTGTGCCAGTGTGCATAGAATTTCGATTTTGAAACATTAATGTACTTCCACTTTATGGGGGATAACTTATTGGCTTGTCATGGTCTATATGATGTAGGGTATCTTCATGTAAGGTGTATGGTGCTGTTCCACCTCCACCTCAGTTGCAGGCTGGGGTCCAGATTCCCAGTAATGCATCAAAAGTGAATGATACAGCTGCTTTCAGTTCAACTGTTTCGGCTGGTGTGAGCAGTGGTCCCTCTCATGCTCCACTGTCTCAATCTATTGGAGTGTCAAACTCTGGACTACCTCAAGCAAACACTGCTTGTTATCCTCACGGGTTGACAAGTGGGACAAGCTATAATGGTTATGGTGGAATTTATCCACAAGCCACGCCGTTGCAACAAGTTGCCTTAGCCCTTAGGCATTCGACTTCTCCAGTCACTGCTACAGTCGATCCTGCTACCACTGCATCAAGCACAGATCCACAAAAAGAGGTACCCCACCTTGCGAAGGATAAGCGTTCACAAAAGCGAAAGTTTCAGGAATTACCTGCTGCTACAAAAGGGCCAGCAAATCCAAATCAGGTATGGTGTTTCTTCTAATTAGGTGATATCGAGAGTGGAGGGATTTTGCCCTCACATAACTATCAATAGCTGTTTTTATATATACTTTTCACCTGTTGTTATGTTGCAACCTGAAAAAGGATATGAAGAAATCTTATAGGTCTCTTGGAATAGAATAGAAATTGAATCTTTGAATGAATCCTGTTAGTCCTTTTCTTTTTCCTGGTAAATTGGTTTCAAGAATTGGATTCAACATATTTGTGATGAACTCAATTGGTATTCCTGAAATAATCACTGAAAACAGATTCTGGTTTATTTTGTGCATTATTCCGTGAGGGTTCCATGATTCCAAATTGTAAGAATAATTGTCCAATATATAGTTGGTATTAGTTAACAATCAATATGTAATTTCTCCTTTCTGTTTTGTTTTTTACGTGTTTGGAAATCACCGCATTCTGCGCTCTTGACTTAATTAGTCTGTAATTTGTGTATTGACTATAAAACTCCCGATTGTCTAACATTTTATGTGTTGCATGTTTATCACCTTTTCTATTATTGAAGTTAAGTTCCATTGCCTTAATTATTTTTTCCTGATGTTTATTACTTCTTATTCCAGGTATTTTCACTGACCTTCTATGAAGCTTACAGGCTGATAATGGACCTCTATGTTGGGAATTTGTATGTTTCACAGGGTTTCTGAAATTGAGGTGGCATGACACAGCTGCTCGCTGTTTGATTGCGTTTTTTTCTTGGTGCTGGTCCAGATATTGTGCTCTTTGATTCTTATATGTTTATAGTGTCTGCTTAAAATCCACATGTACCACTTTCAGCCAGTGTTTTCTAAATTATCAGTAGTAAGTTGAAAGTCAATCTTTCGAGCGATTCATTTAGATGCTTAGAAATAAAAATACATGATAAATTGCATCTATAGAAGCATGGGCCAGGCTGTACTTATTATTCAATGCGCACACGGCACAACATACCACTGGAGTTCCTTCCTAACTTGTATTATAGGCGTGTTCAAAAATGAACTTGCCGTGCTGCTGCATTTTTTCTGTTTCTTTGTTCATGTTTATTTTCAGAGAAAAAAATTGAGCAAGACGTAATGGTTTTGTGAATTGTTTGAGTATTACATATATCTGCTAACTTGATGGATCTGGTATATGCTTTCCCAGAAGAATATACAGGGATCAGAATTTCCAATGCAACGTGAACTAACATCACATGTAGGTGCAAAAGGTATTTCAGTTGTACAAGATCCAAAGAGGCTTGTCAAGCCATCGTCTAACGGGATGCCCCCACCGCCTCCTAGGAGATTATCGCCACCCTCTCTCCCACCAAAGTTTAACTCGACCCCAAAAGTTCATGAAGACAGCAATGGGATGCACAGATCAAAATCTGAAGTTGTCCCTGGTAAATATTGTCTTTCTGGCTTTTATTTCCGTCGGTATTTTGTCTCTGTTTCACTATATATATATTATATATTTATATATATATATATATATTACTGAAAGTCTCTCCTATTGGAAAAATAAATGTCATGTAGATACTTTAGTCAAGCTAATGGAATATGGAGACGATGATGACGTTGATGATGACCTTGAGGAAACAGCCAAACAGTCCTTTGAAACCCATTCAAGTGCATCGGCTACTCCAAAACCTTTCTGGGCTGTTTGAAGATGAGTTTACGTGTCCCTGACCACCGATAATGAGGGTTTTGAAGACCAATTTAAGCCGCGGCATTTTCTCTTTCCCAGAAATGCAGTCTTATTGAAGGATGATTTTCGGTGCCTGGTTGGAAAATGAAGTGGAGGTTAAGTGCAGTTTGTTGATGCTCCTCCCTCAAGAAGGACATGTGGCTTGTACATTAGTTGTAGAATTTATGAATCATATATATTTTCAGGATTTTGTCTGTTGCCCCTGAATCAAGTCTTGTATGGTGTCAGATCTTTGTTCTAATTGTCTTTTTAAGTTTTATAGTTAATCATGAGCTCCTACTTTAATTTGTCTTCCCCCAACCCCCTTTCTTTCTTTGTTTCTTTTGGTAGAGAGAGGGCAGAGGAGGGAGATCGTGGCGCCATTGTTATAATCGAAATGAAATGCATTGTGCAGAGTTGTTAAACCAGAAGTCTTACATTTGCTATACTACTCTGTATGAGCGAGCTAAAAGCCTAAAAGGCTCACGATCGACGAGAAAAGCGAAGCTCAGAGTCACTAAACCCAGAAGTCCGGTGACTAGTCGGGCGGCAGGCTGTGGCCTAGGTGGAAACTAGAAGTGGTTGGGCGGGACCTTGGCAGGGTTAGGTGGTGCCTAATCGGAAGAAAAACCTAGGTGAATAAGATGAACCTAACAAACGATTCAGATTCACTGCAAAATTAAGTCGAAGTTCTGTTTTAAGGTAGATAAGTGATTATAGCATCCATTAATTAATGGAAACCGAAAATGAGGCCGCAGGTTGAAGTTAGATAAAATAACATGAAATGCAATTTTAGATTAAATAAAAAATACTTCGGAATATTAGCTCAGAATGTATATCATAATTTAATAGACATACCAAACTCATGGTATACACATCAATAAATTCAAGCTCTTATTTGTCTCTGATTAGAGAAATCACAACGGCCACTTCTAGGGGCCAAATGCAATTAAAATGTGATATAAAGTATTTTGCAATCTATCACACAGCATTCTGGAACCAGATCAACATGCCATATAAAATATTTCGATAAAGAGAACTTGAGACATCATTTATATCTAAAGCGCGAAATAATAGACATCAATCATCCTAGCGCGCTTTTCTCTCAACAACTTGAAAGATAAACCTTACGAAAAATAAATCCAAGTCACCTATATATTTAGGCTCAGGAGATGAGAATCACCTTTTGGAAACAAGAAAGTCCGACCGGTACACCATCAATGGTGAAAAGCAAGACAGCACAGCACAGTACACAGGCAATACTTGGAAACAAAAAAAAGAGAGTAATTATTGAAATATGTTCAAACTTCAAGAAGACTACTACTGCTTTAGAAATTACTCAGCTCCTGGTATTGGCATAATCATTTGGCTCATCATCATCCCTGTCATTTTCATCCACCACGTCCGGTCCAAAATCTTCATTTCCAGCTTCAACGTCACCACCCAGTGGTTCCTGTCTTCCACCAACCGGCCCAGTCGTGTCGTCATTTAAAAGCGAAGCAAAACCAGGCTTCTCACCAGAGAAGTAGTTACTGCCACTGCCACTGTTGTAGTTACCATCACCTTGTACAGAACCACTGTCACCATAGCCACTACCTCCTCCACTTGGGTATCCACTAACTCCGCCAGTGTAATTGTCACCACCACCACCATATCCACCACCTCTGCTGGGATACTGGTTGCCACCTCCATATCCACCACCTCCACTGTAGTTGCCATCTCCACCACGGTAACCGCCGCCTTGATATCCTCCACCACCGTAGTTACCACCCTGACCACCATAACCATCACCACCACCATAACCACCTCCAAAACCACCACCACCACCATAACCGCCTCCAAAACCACCACCCCGAGGTTTTTCAGTAGCATAATTCACCCTAACTCTCCGCCCATGAAGATCCTGAAAAAATCACAATTAGAAGTTATAATCCTGTATTCCTGTGCGTGTGACATCAAATTCAGCCTTTACACGGAAAAACAGTTTTGCTAAATTGTGTACTTAGTTGGAAAAATTACAGGATTGTAATATTATTTTGTTTATAGCAGACTGCTAACAGGTTATTTTAAAAACTAGAAAGAGATGTTTCTATGCAACATCTTTATCTAAATTTTAATTAACATCCTAATGTCTAATTACTTCATTCACAAGCTTTTATATACTCTTCTACTGCTACTTTAGTAAATTCCTCATCGCCAAGAAGTCGCACATGTAAATAAAAAATCACCAAGAATGCCATGATCCAATTATTAAAGAAGAATGAAGCCTGCAGAGCTTCTGCAATTTCTTTATACCTAATAGAGATATCTCAAGAGGTAAGTGAATTTTTAGTGGAATAATTGAAACTGAAAATCTCCAAAAAGATAAACTCCGCCAGATGCATTAAGAAGTATTTTGAATCCTTCTGTTTAGAAGAGAATCTCATTTAAATGGAGAGAACTTTTAAGTATGTAATACAATTTTGTGAAATTTATAAAAATATTGAAACAGTTTACCTGGCCATCAAATGCCTGGATGGCACTGGAAGCAGCCTCAGTTGATGTGAAAGTAACAAAGCCAAACCCCCTCGACCTACCAGTCTCACGGTCCAAAATAACTCTAGCTGCAAATTATTTTAAAGAAAAAAGTTACCGAGAAGGTTGAATCATCGAGAAAATTAGCCATCTAGGACAGACTAAAAATTGCCCTCACGGACAAGCAGGCTGGTCAACTACAGTGAGGACCTTCTGCATCCTGTTAAAAGGATCAATCTAAGAGTATTCCATTGAATTGTCTTTAACGATTATTAGATGGAATTTCTGTAATCAGCTTACATCACCAGCACAACTACTCCTATTAGTAACTTTCCTAAAGTATTAAGGCTAATAGCATAATACAACAACAAACTAAGCCTTAATCCCACTACGTGGGGTCGGCTATACGGATCATATCGCACCATCGTTTGCGGTCATAAGCCATATTTTCATTATTTCTAGGTATAACATGTCTTGTTTACTAGCTTCTTTCCAAGTATTTTTAGGCCTACCTCTGCCTCTTTTGATTTGTGTGAGTGATTTTCTACCTTCTAAGAGTCGCACAGGTGCATCTGAAGGTCTCCTATAAACATGTCCAAACCATCTTAATCGTGTTTCTCTAATTTTCTCATCTATTGGTGCTACTCTCACTTTATTTCTAATGTGTTCATTTCTTATTCTATCTAATCTAGTGTGTCCACACATCCATCTTAGCATTCTCATCTCTGCTACCCTCATTTTTTGTTCGTGTTCATATTTAGTCGCCCAACATTCTGCTCCATAAAGCATTGCGGGCCTTATGGCCGTTTTATAAAATTTTCCTTTCAATTTTAATGGTATTTTACGATCACAAAAGATAGAAGACGCACTCCTCCATTTATTCCAACCCGTTTGAATCCTATGTGTGACATCTTTATTGATTTCTCCGTTCTCTTCAATTATAGATCCTAAGTATTTAAAACTTTTTGTTATACTTACTTCATGTCCATCAATTTTAACCTCCGTCTCATTGTTCATGTTGTTTTTACTAAAGTGGCATTCAATGTATTCTGTTTTAGCCCTACTTATAGTAAAACCTTTTGATTCGAGTGTTTCTCTCCAAACTTCCAATTTTGCATTTACTCCTTTTCTTGTTTCATCAATTAAAACTATATCGTCCGCAAATAGCATACATTCAGGGATGGATTTTTGTAAGTGTATAGTGATTTCATCAATTATTAGGATAAAAAGGTAAGGGCTTAGAGCGGATCCCTGATGCATAATCACCATATAAAAAGTAAAAGGACAAAACCTGAGCAATTCAATTACATCAACGTTCTTTAGAAATATGATACCTTCTACCACTTCTCCATACTGAGAGAAAGCTTCCCTCAAACTCATTTCATCCGTGCTGTACGAGAGGCCTGCAGTAACAGAATGGCATAATGTACGGAAAGACCTAAGGCTAAAAAATAAACTAATTCAAGACAAAACAAAAGAAAACTGCACCTCCAACAAAGAGTTTCGAAGATGTCGACATGCTTCTCACCGCCTGCAACAGTGAAGCATTCGAGGCAGAAAATCCCGAAGTAACATTCTTGCTGACACTATGTTTTAGCAAGTTGCCGACTCTGTTCAGAAAAGCCATTGTTGTACCTAACACAAGACCCACACCCAAATTAATATAATAATAAAAGAAGAAAATATAAAAGAAATCACAGTTAGCATGAGTAGTATGAGTAAAGACACATGCAATATGTCCATTGAACAATGTAACAATTGGTGTAAACAACTTGGTCGAGCCAAAAAAAAACAATGAATCATTTAAGTTCATGTTAAACTTCTTATCAAACTTGTGATTGTGATTAAGTTTGATTTGATCGAGTCGAACAAGAGTCAATCTCAAGAAGCCCAATTTCAGCGAGAGAGTAAGAAACAAACAAAGGTGACCCGGCTGCATTTCTTCTTTATTTCCTTTTCCATTTACTATCTTCAAAGATCAAAAGCAAATTCTATATATCTAACCATAAAAATGCAGTCAGCTGAACACTAGTCTATAATAGCCAATCGTCACAAAAAAATGCACATATTAGTATATTACACCCCGAAAACATGAAAAACGATAAACGGTGAAAGATATTAGAAATAGCCCCGAAAAGAAGTTTGACCTCCTCATATAGTTCCATAATTTATAAAGAGAATCAAAACAAAACAGAATAAAGTACCCAATAAACCCTAACCTGGTTCGAATTTAAAATGAAAACTAAAATGAAATCAACCTAGTTCGAATTCAAAATGAAAACTAAAAATGTAAATCTTCAACCGATCGTAAACATCGCGCAAGAGATCAAAAGCTTACGAAAAGGGTTTTAGGGTTTTAGGATACCTCAGAAAAAAGAAAACTTGGTACCAGATTTTCTCACTTCCAAAGCTCTGTGTCACAGCGCAACCAAGGGTTTTAGCCTTGGAAATTCTTCGAGGGCGGTTCTCGTCTGTGCGCAAGTGTACATCTATACTGTGTGCAGAGTAGATCGGGACCGTTGCTTTGAACACGGATGGTTTTTGACCCTGGGATTCGTATAAGGCGGTGGTCAATGGAATTATTATTTCTGACGCTTTTGAAATTTATTTTAAATGAAAATGCTAATTCTTAATTTTGTTAGTTAAAAATTCATACAAATTCTAAACTCAATTTATATTGATTACAAAAATAAAAATATATAGTTCTGGACACGTTCGAGTATATACTTAGTATTTAACTTATGGTATCTTATAAATTTTTAAAATGATTTTATCTGGAAAAATTAAAAGACACATTACAAAATGTCATTTTTCTTGTTATAATACATTCATATCCCTATATTAAAGGTGCATTTTAAAGTTCTCTCAAAAAGAAAAGGTCCATTTTAAAGTGATTACGGTTTGGACATATCCATTTAATAATTGATAATATTAAAATAATAATATTAACTATCAACTTAATTTGGACATTTCGGTTCTTTAGGTATAGGTATCAAAACCACTTCGGAAACGCCCCGATATTGGATTTCAATTTGATTACGGCCCAAATATAATGATGTTCGACCTAATGAATAATAGCCCAAAAATTGTAGTACGAATTGAATAAAGCCCATTAGAGTGTTTATTTTTTTATTGGGCCTAACAAACTTAAATTAGTGCATAGACTATATTAACTCAAATTTATAACATGTAAATACTCCATCCAACCTTACTTCAAAGTATGTCATTCCTACTTCAACTCTATGTCAAATGGATTCTCTCTAATTTTTACTGACTTAAGTATCGAATTGGCTTTCACGGACAACCTCGCAGCCCCTCTAAGCTATCATAACTATTTTCAATTGCTTAGTGCAGTAGGATTCCTATTTCCCTCTTCTCACCGAGAATCAGATTACATGTTCCACATTCATGTTACACTCACTATTCCACGTTGGATTAAAGACACGTGTACAACTATAACATAATCTTGTACACATGTCTTTAATCCAATATAGTGGAATAGGAAGTGAAACAGAATTGTGAAACGTGAAATCTCAAATCCCTGTAGATGTAGAAATGAAATTTCCATAAATTTCAAGTTAAAATTTAGGGATAATTGCAAAAACACCCCTAAGGTTTGGAGTAATTACAAAAAAAAAAAACCAGAGTTCTTTGACAATTACAAAAAAAAAATGATGTTTGATTATGTCTTACATTTTTCCCAGTGATTTTCGAAAACATTTCAAAAAATCATTGACAATTACAAAAATATTGCAGTTACCCCTCTTAAATTTAAGGCAAAACAAAACCCCCTTAAATTTAAGGCAAAACGAAACCCGAAGGGATTTTTTGTAATTTTGAAACATGTCTGGTTTTTTTTGTAATTAACCCAAACCACAGGGGTGTTTTTGTAATTATCCCTAAAATTTATATATACCTCATTCATGAGTAGGGATGTCGATGGGGCGGGCGGGCGGGTAATTGATTACCCAGCCCGCCCCGTGCTCTTAAGCATTGCGCCCGCCTCGGCTCGTGCCCCGCCACGGTCTGACACTTGGCTGCGTGCATCGCCTGCGGCGGGTCCGCCCGCCGCCTTTTAATTTTATTTTTAAGTCTAAAATAATTCCAACAATCTAACAACACACCCAATGACTAATCTTGCAACATGCCAACATATATCACCAAAAATCGCCCATTACAATTTACAACCAGATCAACTTTATCAAATAGTTCATCAATTATTAATTAAAATGAAATGAGCACAACTACGGAAAAAGATAAAACTAGTACATAACAAACAATCCAATTAAAAGATACAACTTAAATCTTCACCAAGTCTTTTTAAAAACAACAATCCACTAATTCAAAATGGAATAATATGCAACCACCACCACCAACAATGGAATAACACTCATCAATGAATAGAAACTCATTTCCAAAGTTACTCCCGCAATAACAAAAGAAATATCAAATTAGCTAATCATACTTTATAAACATGTTTGAGATAGAAATAACTTAAGAAGAAAACTAACATACCACATTCTCACTCTTCTCATCATCTCAATCATAAAAACTCGCTCATACACTCCATTTGATGAATCCCTGCATTATTAGTATAAAGTAAAATGGTACATGTAAACAAATAACCATATAACATATTAATCTATCTACACATTAAATTAATTTGATATACTAATAAAAAGTAATTACCTTTCTCAGCTAATATCCAATTTTGTGAACACATTAAGGCCTCAACAGTTTTATTGTGAAGTCTACTACGCTGAGGACTAATCAATCTTCCACTTGTACTCAAAGCGGACTCAAATCAATCTGTAGAGACCGAATTGCTAAAACATCTCTTGCAATTTGATGCAAAATAGGATATTTACCTCTGTTGAACTTCCACCAAGTCAAGACATCAAAATCGGAAGTTCGTGGTAAAACATCCTCTTCCAAGTATTGATCCAACTCCGACCTCACGGATTTTCTTTTTCTTTGAGAAGCATACAAGTCAAATTCACAAAGTGATTGGTCATTAGCAACAATAGTCTCCACTAAGCCACTTGTTTCACCACCTTCATTTAGCTTCTCTTTCAACTCATATTGTTTAAGCAAATCACGACACAAACTAAGGATCTTTTCCACTTCATAATCACCACCGATAGAATAAATCTTTGGAAAATAGTACTCTAACAAAACCAATTTATATCTAGGATCAAGCAGCTTGCCACCCCCATGATACCATGCACAAATGCATCAATATTTATCAAACTTATTCACCATATTCAAAGCCGTTGATTCAACCACTTTAACACCACAAGTCATCCATTGGTTCAATGCAAGCTTAATCTCACAGATTTTAGGAAAATACAAATTTGCGGTGGGATATTTTGTACCGAGAACAACTCGATCGCGGATAGAACAATTTTAGCCTACCACAAATTTCCTTAGTTAAATTCCAATCATTTTCGCTAGACAACATTTATATTTTGGATCACGACTCTTCAAGCTTAAAAAACACATCTTTATAATCCAAAGTCAAGTTTTGTAGCATCAAATAAGTTGAGTTCCAACGAGTTTCAACAAGTACAAGCTTCTTACCAAGTGGCACACGAAGTTGACGAGTTGTATCCTCAAATTTTTCCCATCTTTTAGGCGTTCCTGACCAATAAGAAACACTGTCTCTTACTTTTTCAATTCCCTCTCCAATAACTTCCAATCCTTCTTTCACAATTAGATTCAATATATGTGCACAACAACGCATGTGCACTAATTTACCACCAATCAAGAGAGAAACTGGCTGAAGCTTATCCAAAAGTAAATCCATCATTGCATCATTAGTAGAACAATTATCCATTGTTATAGTGGATAATTTGCGATCTATGTTCCAATCTAAAAGCATTCAATCGATTCTTCACATAAAACATCACTGGTGTGTGGGCTTGGCACATAGACAAACCTGTAAAATAAATTTAAAATGATCATCACATAAAAAAAATACAATAACAACTTTGAAAAAAATCGATACCTTATAATTCGACTTTGCAACTTCCAATTGTTGTCAATATAGTGTCTTTATGTCAGAATCGCTAAAACCCTTTCTTTTGATACGAAGATGTCCACATATCTGTTGTGATTGCAACTCGACTTTCATTATTCTCAAAATTTTGCATCACCACCTCCTTTAAAAGTTCATACAACTTCATACAATCATTCTTAATCGTGTTCCTTGTCACCAACTTAAAGCAAGGGTTCAAGCTCTTAACAAAGTCTCTAAACCCTTCATGCTCTATCATCTTCAGAGGGTACTCGTGCATGATGATCATCTTTGCTAGTTGTTTACGGGATGACTCTTGATCAACATTGTAAGGAGAAAATTCAAATTTCTCCTTACTAAAGCTAGCTTGTAAAACCTTTGCCTTTATGTCCTTTATTTTCCTTCTAGGACATCTATCAAAATGCTTCTTCAAATGGCTAGTACCTTGTTTTGGATCACCTAGCAACAGTTGATCGCAATATTTGCACTTAGCCTTTAGCTTCCCTTGGACAGTCTCTTTGATATAATGT
The DNA here is from genome assembly GCA_016081115.2 of Rehmannia glutinosa. Lineage (NCBI taxonomy): Eukaryota > Viridiplantae > Streptophyta > Magnoliopsida > Lamiales > Orobanchaceae > Rehmannia > Rehmannia glutinosa. Next base: position 205,614 of record JABTTQ020001664.1, on the reverse strand, counting down.
GCCCAAATTTTAGAAATAACTTTTCCAAATTGCTCCGCTGTGACTTTTTGCTATCATTATTATTATCATTCAAATCAAGGAGTAACATCAACGGACTTAACAAATCTTGATATGAGGAATGTGGTGTATCGAGAGAACTAATGGGCGTAGGTGATAAAGATGTAATATCAACATGTGGCACATCGACGGTTGGACTCGTAGAATTATATTCTTCCCGATCAACCATGACTTTAATCTTTGCAAGAAATCAATATTTTATGTCACTTTTTTGTAGAGAATAATTTAAAATGAAGAAATAACAAAAATGACAAGGAAAAAAAAAAGCGAATATTCAATGAAAGCCGAAAACCGAACAATTTTTGTCAAGCATTTTCTTTGGAGATGATAGAAGCAAGGCCATGAAATACCTTTAACCAACTCGGAAAAAAGAATCACATTCTCGTCACAATTTTCATTGGAGAGTTTGTTGCAATATTTCAAAGCTTCAATACTAGAGTGAAAAAAATTAAAAAAGATGAAAACCAAGATAATATTCAAAATTGATACCCTTTCTTTCTCTTTTTAATACCCAAAATAAAATCGAAATTACAGAGACCATGGCAATAACAACAACCCAAAAATCTCAAATCACCGCATGTCCCAAATCAAACTCCATTATCATCAACCAAAGATTTTATACACTAAAAATAGGATACCACATCACCAAAGATTTTATCTTACTTAAAAAAAAAAAAGTTAAAGCACATCTAAATTCAACATAGCAAATCTGCGGGTTTTTTGTTTGGCTAAGACCACAACCATAGAACAACTATTTCTTATTTTTTTCTTCTCTCCTTTATATATTTGGCTTGTACAATTTAAAAAAATCAATTAATCACATGAATTAATTCCGAAAAATTGAAGATTGAAAGAAAAAAAGACAAACCTTTTTTGAGTGGCGAGTTTCAAATGGTGCTCGGCCACGGAGATGAATCGGTGCTAGGAGGAGTGTAAAAATGAATGGCGAGTGTGAGATGAGAGTGGTGGTCTTCTAAGCCTGAAATGGTGAGTGGTCAGGAGAATAATGTTTGGTCTTTGAAGATAATTAGGGCAACAAAGTAGTCAACTACAAGTCTAAAACCCGATATAAGAAAATACATATTTATATATAGTTGACGGGGCGGCGGGGCGGGGCGGGGTGTAATAATACCCGAGGCCCAGGCGACCGACACAGACACGGTCGGTCGCCCGCCCGTCCTCAAAACGGTCGGTCCGGCCCGCCCCAATCAAGATGGTCGGGTCGGGTCTGGTCCTGGCCAGTCCATATTGCCATCCCTATTCATGAGCCATAAACAAGCGCTTCGAGTGTCCTAAATAAAAGCCGAATAAGAATTATATAACCAAGACCCAAAACTCCAATCTTATATCATCTTCATCAAGTGTACCTAAGATTAAACACTCACAAAATGAAAAATGAAGGATTACATAGCAAATACCCAAAACTCCAAACTTCTATCATAACAATATCCGATACAAGTAATGGAACTCTTCTAAATGACAAGACAAAAAGATTTAAAACCAAAATCAAGAGTGGAAAACCGAAAAACAAAAATCATAAATATCCATTCTACAAATAATGTACTTCTAAAACCACATTTACCATCATTTCTTGTGGCCACCATGTAATGATTTCGTGACCCTTCAAAAGATCCAAAATGTAATCCTCTAAATCATCACCGTATATACTTGATATGCTTTTCACTAATATGATTAGTGTGTCTTCCGACGAAAGTACGATAAGCCTGGATTACCTTAAGCGACGTCGATATTCGGAGATCGTCCCCGGGAGGGGCAATCCGGATCGACCATCCTGTCTGGCTCTTATAAACCTCCTCAAAGGCAAGATAAAAGCTCTGTAATCTCTCCTCGAGAATGGTACGCGATATAGAGTTCGAACCGGATTTTGGATCCCCTCGTTTTTAGTAAGCGAGAATCGAGCTCAGTGGCTCTCTCGTAATTCATTGCGTCTTCTAAACTTCCAATTATGTTTCCTAATCCATTCGTCACCTAAAGACGGTTCTAAGCTCGGAATTCTTGACCTTTTCGGCCATGTAATGGACGTTGTTCATCAAGAAAAGGTGTTGAAGCGACTCGTCCTCAGTACAAGTTCGATTTTCCATCGAGGTTGGTTTCGAGAATCGAGATGAGGGATCGGAAGTGTTTAGCCATCGGCGAACGAGACGGGCTCCCACTGGCGTTCGTCTTGTCGCCGAGCGGACTCATGTCGGCGAAACGGAAAGGGCATTTTCGGAATCTTGTCCTTCTTAACGCGTCGTCGAGGTCTTGGTGTAGTCCATGGGTTTTGATGTAATTCATGACGTATCTCGTGAGGGGTGGACCCGCCGGGAACGCATTCGGCCGACACGTTCGATGCGACGCGTTCTCGAACTCGAGAAAGGTTGCTCTCGGCGCAATCGCCAACCTCTTTTGAATATCTTGACATTCGACTCAACGCACGATCCTACCTCGTGGGAGTACAAAGCCGCTATGTCGGGAATGAGATCCGCGAGAACCTCGTACATGTCCAAAATCCGAATCGAACTTCTCCGGTTGGTGGGGCCCGATAGCAATCGCTTCACAAAAGTTCGGAAGCCGCAAAATCGCGACTTTCGACGACTTCGGCAAAACAAGCGAGAACTAACCGGCTGAGATCTCCAAAAATCGATCCGTCAACAACTTCTCACTCGCGAGGTACACGCGCACGGTGCTTCATCGCCGCATCCATCTCCCGATTTTCGAGTTCAACACGTTCCACTCCATTTTCAACACGCCCTCTATGCTCAACTTTTCCACTTCAAGTATAAAAAGGCGTCGTCGAGCGTCCTTCGACACTAACAAACACTGTGAACACTCCCGACCGTAATTGAATCAAACATCACATTCGCGATACTTTTGAGATCCGTAATCACGCCCGATGCACAAGCTCGATTACATAATCCTCCGAGGTACGGCCATGCTCTCTCTATGGACAACATCTTTCGATCGAATCGTCCCCAGACGAAATAACAGAGCCACCTCGAGTATATCCTCCTCGCGAACGAAACGACATATGCTCCCGGCTCAAACGACATTTATTCTATTCAGTACTAGCAAATACCTAAACTCCTCTTCAAGCCTAGACATTGCTGTCTGAAGAACATCATGAGCCCTACGCAGTAAACTACCGTCCGAATTGCTATTATTTGGGCTCTTATTCTCCAACATCTCAATCAATTTTCGGGTTTCATCGACAGCTTTCAAATACTCATAAGCTTCTTCAGGGCCACAATCCCATATCATAGACTGATCCTTCTCCCAATTCATAACCTTATCTTGAATCGAATCGAGCTGATGCTCGATTTCGATAAGCCCCTCGTTTTCTTCATGTTCTTCATTTCTAGTTTCATCAACTCTACTTATATTGATCAACTGTGAACCTAGATTTGCTAAGATTTTTCTAGAATCATCTGTTAAATTCTTCTTTAATTTTAATGCTTTCACAATATGCTGTACAGCAGCAATCAAATCATCTTCTGTCTCCATTACAGATACTGTAGCTGTACAGTTATCCATATCATACAACAAACCCTAATTTCCAAACAATTGCAAAAAATCCCCAAACATCCAAAAATCTCAAAGAATGCCACCCAATTTTTACAAATTGCAAAAAAATTATCAACCCAAATCAGTATAGCTAGCTCCGCAATACAGAAAACTTATTCGCAGGACAATAACAACGAAGATCTAAACCTCCCAGCCCAAAACATAAAATGGGCTGACAGCAAAAATGCCAAACAGAGCTTTACCAATATCAACTGGAGATAACAAAAAGGAAAAAAACAGAAAATATCACTGACCCTTTACTGAATAATGACCTGCGAAGCTGAAAAAGCTTGTATTAATGGCTGATCTAATGGATTTCACTGGATCTTCCTTGGTGTGATTTCGAAGAACCCAACAATTTTTTGTTGCTTAAAGTACTTAAAAACAAAAAAAAAAATTGTATCTGTTTCGCGATTACTGGTTGTTGGAGCTTTTGAGTGTTGACTGTTCCCAGTCTTTGTGGAAAAAAATCAAAATATTGATAAAACAGTCAAGTCCATTCTTGGTTACTGTTCTTTTTCTTTTTGTTTTTTTACCCTTTTCTTTTGGTGTTGTGTCTTTTTGGGCAGAGGTAAAATGATAGAGACAGTGGTTTAATTACAATATTACAGTAATAAGTTAATCTTTGATTGGTGTGGAACTTTCTATATTTTAACCGTAGTGATGTGGATTTTAGTATTGCACATATAGAAGGTTATCTTTTTGAAAAATATTAAGGTTAATTACAAAAATTACTCTTGATTTTAACCTAATTAAAAATAAAATCTGAAGATCACTCCAAGTCAGTCAAGGTATCTGAATTAAAGTCCAACTTCTTCTTCAAAGCGGATAATTGTTGAGATGGAATTCAACAAACGCATGAGGATCGAGTACCGGTTGAAGAATAATTTCAAAGCAAAAGACACAACGATTGAGAGCAATTAAACTATAATACTTATAAATAATGAAGAGGTCTTTTTTATACATGGGTTGATGAGCCTCATGGGTCTAGTCGGAAAAAGTTGGCGTGTAGGCTCGTACGGGTCGTGTGAACCAGATAATTATATATTTGGTCCAATAATAATTAATAATTTTGGGTAATTAATGAAGTAATTTTAGAATTAAATAATGTGTAAAATAATTAAAATAAGAATAATTACCACGAACTTGTAGCTCAAGTGTATCACTCACCATTTATAAGGGTATTGACCGGGATTTGAACCCGGTATCTTTCAGTTTCTTTGCAATTTATCTCATCCCCTCCAACCACAACTCTCAACTTATTAAAAAAAATTAAAATAAGAATAATTGGGAAAAATCAATTTTGTCCCCAACACAAAAATCACCTAAACATTTATTGTTATCTTACAAAATACAAAATGCATCATCAATGCATTCTCATGAGAGGGAATTTGTGAGGTCAACACAAACCTCAATGGTACTTTTAATTTTGAAAAATAACTAGAGCGGTTTGTAATTCGGCCAAACTTCGGAGTTAATTTTTGTGATTATTCCTAATATAAATTGATCTGCGACATTCAATTTTTTTATTTTGTATTATATTTTTTTTATTTTAATAATATCAATACACGTATAACAACACTATATACTCGACATAATACGTAATTAAACACTATTTAAAAAATAATACTGTAGTTATCTAATTATCTTCTTTGCACATGCTATGTTGTTATGTTGTTTGATAAGTTAAAAAGGTAGACTACTTTTGAATTTTGATATTGATATTGATTGTGTATATAATATTTTCCTGTTTTTTTTTTTTTTGGTCAGCTTTCTTAGTTCCCTATATTTTTAAAACTCTATTATTTCTTTCACAAGTAACCTGTAATAAATCAGTAAATTAATGCAGGTATGGAATGGCAGGAATGAGATGGATACACGTTGTTTTCTTGGCATTAATATTTCTCTTTTTTTTTTTTTTGATAAGCTCGAACTTTGTTCTGCGCCACGCCCTTCGCTGGCGACAATTTCTCGCTCATTCATTCTATGCCACGCGCAAGGTAAACCGCGGGATGTGCACGCATTTGGCCGTGTTCGACGCGGGTCTCTCACGACGTACAACCAGATCCTCCCGAGGTAAAGAGAACAATTATGTTCGACCCCCAATCTACTAATAACGATCTCTCCCACTGAATCGAACCCACACGGATGCTATTCAAGATGAGTTCCCACCAAATCTTCACCCGACCGCATATGCCCGGGAGCAATTTGATGGAGAAGGGATATGAACCTCGACCTCCACCCCACAAACAATTTGATGGAGCGGATTTTGAACCCCGACCTCCATCCCACAATTGTGGTGGTGGTGAAGATAAATTAAGCCACCGGTTTTGGCATTAATATTTCTCATCATTGATCATGAGAGTTTCTAGCTCCTATGTCCGATTTTGGAGTTTTCTATTGGCATTCTTAGGCACAACACAAATCTCACATGAAGTTATTGAGAGAAACTCAAACATAAACATGAGAAACTCGACCCTGTATATGATTTAAATGTATTTTGAATATATACTGAAATTGATTCAAAGATAAACACGAACACGACTAGATGATCTGAATTGTCATCCCTCTATGTCTGATTGATCCATAAGTCATGAAGCCCATAATGGTATAAAACTTCTCCTACAATATGGGTAAAATAGTGCCCAACAATATTAATCCTCTCCAGCCATGTGCCACTTTGTGGCGCTAATTTGCCTTTTCTACAGTGCAGCGCTAGTAATGGCGTTACACTACGCCATTCTTTATTTTTTTAGTTTCTTTAATATTGTTAAATATGTTATTATTAATTATGAATATTGTTATTAATTTTGTATTTCAATTGTTCTAATAGAAAATATGTATCAAAATTAATTCAATTGTATGTAATAATTTTTCTTAAATAATATGATTTGTATTTTGATTAATAATAATAAATTTAAAATACTACACAAGAATTATTAAGTTTACATTCAATTACATTATAAAATATAAAAAACATAAAATTACAAAATGATAAAAAAATACTAAAATAGATAAAATTACATGAAATAACTAAATATAAAACCTAATAAATATTAGCGCTGTTTACCAATTAAAAGTAATAAAAATCGCTTTCTTTCTCAACATTGCTTAGACCATTTCTATTCAGCTAGTGGGGCATTGGTCATAGCCGAAATTGCAATGAGGCTACCACTTAACCTTTTTTAGCCTCACGAAGACAACACCGATAAGGTTAAAGTTTACCAATTATAAAGTAATAAAAATATGTTTAAATGAATGAAATAAGAAATCTTATAAAATATTCAATATAGTGTAAAAAAGTTGTGCAAACAGGAGAAATGTGCTTGTTTGTGAGCACTTTTGAAATGGAATGTTGGATCTAAAAGTTAATTTCAATAAATTTTCATGTTTGGTGGTTATTTTGGAATTGATTTTTGGATAAATCACTCCTCCAAAAAGTTCATTCTAGAGAAGTGAGAATGAGAGGTTTTTTGAAAAATTCATTCTAGATAAGTACATTTTCTAAATGGACTTTTCCATAAATGTTCCCAAACAAGCACTATAATGTAAATTTTGTATTAAAGTGGTGCAAACTACCGTAGATTATCTAAAAGACACAACTTATTACAATTATAGTCTTCTGTCACGTGAATGATTGATTTATGAATTATTCCAGCAAATAAATAAACCCACAATCTCTTTATGATAAAATTAAATAATATTATATTTAATTATATATTTCTAGAAATTGTAATGCGGTAAAGGATTTATGTTCTTTTAATTTACTTCTTCCGAAATTAAATCCAAGGCATTGATTTTTCAAAAGAAGTGGTCATGGATTGGTTGCCTAGGGAAATCTCGTAGTCTAATTGCGCGCGCCTTTGTTAAATGCCATTATTATTTAAAGCCTGGAATGTTGGACCTAATTGACAATTAATTAGTTAGTTAACACTTAACAATGCCCAATGAGATTTCCTCCTATCAATGGAAAAAACAAATAAAGTTTGAAAACGACTAGTTCTTTGTTTGAGCTTTTTTATATCATATATTCATAGTATGTTAGGGAAAATTGCAAAATTAATCCTATATTTATAGGGGTATTACAAAATTAGTCCTTTAATTTTTGAAATTGCAGTTTTAGTCCTATGACAATTTCGTCCCTCAACAGAAATTACTATTTTAATTATATAGTTTTTAGGATTTGATAATTTTATTCTTATATGTTTTAGTTGTGGTAATTTCAATCATATTAGTCAAAAAAAAAAACAATTTTCCCAATTTTGTACGTCTTTTTATTTTTACATAATTAGAAAATAACTAAATCATGTGGAACTCATATCTCGGATTTTGCCCTCTCATTAGGCATATATGATGTAAATGATAGATAAATTCAACTCATAAGTAACAAAATATAGGCTCCAATAATATTTTCTACTTCATAGTAGATATATTGAATATTTTGGCAACAATAGCATTTTAGGAATAAGTAGAATATTGAAATAGCCCTTAGGACAAAATTTTCATCAACTAAAAACTTATAGGGGCAAAATTGCACAAATACAAAACTTATAAGACCGAAGTTTCTAAAAAAGCAAAATATACAGGACTAAAATTGCAATTCCAAAAGTTAGATGACTAATATTACAAAACCGATATAGATATAGGAGTGATTTTGCATTTTTCCCTATTATGTTTCTATAACTAACATTTTCTTATAATTTAAAAATATCGTAACAGATAAAATATAAAACAATACATAATATTAAAATAGAGGATTTGCACTCTAGTTTCTTAATCATATACAATTAGCGGTTAAAGTGGCGATTATTGGACTATTTTTTTTTTCAAATCCGTCGGTCGGCTTAATTGACCGAGATGTCCAATAATTTTAAAGTTTAGACAAACCTAATTAGTAATTAACATTGTTTTGAAAGTGGAAAATAAACTACTCAAAGCCGCCTTCATTTTTTTCTTAAAAAAAATAGTTGTCAAGATAATTGTTGAAAATTGATTTGATGCAACTTTGATCAATTATATAACGCAAAAAACTTATGTGAAACGGTAAAAGTCCGTAGATTGATGGTAATACTTTTAGTCGGGCGGACATGACTTTTCGGGGCCCTTGATGAGAGAAAAAAGGGCCCTTTAAAAAATACAATAAAAAACTTAACCAACAAAAAACGTATTTTTTTCATCTATCTGAATATTTAATGAGTGCAACACCAACAAAGAGAAAAAAAAATATTGAAAAAAATTGGATCTTCTAGCATTTTTGATAAGCAAAATCATCAATGAGATCTCATCAAAATCAAGATTTTCCAACATTTATTTTCAATACATAAAATTACTAACTCATTCAATCTTTCTTGAGACATATATAGTTGCACTCAAGTGTGATTTTATCAATTTTAGTTTTGAAAAACTTCTCTCTGCTGATGCTACAATAACTTGTATAGTTAACAAAACTCTATAAAACAATGGAAGTATTTGGAAAATAATCCAACGCTTTTACAATTTCATGTGTTGCTAAATATGCAGTCCACTCCTAGTTTTGACATCTTCACTAACTCTTGATAATTCAAATAAAGCTTCTCTTATCTTATTAGATTGAGTTATTATAATTGTGATACTATTAACATGACTTTCTCATCTTGTTGTTGACAATGTAGTTAATGTCAAGTGATGAACATTATTTAAAAAAAGGTTATTTGGTGTTTTTTAATTTTTGACATTCGGTATTTTTTTAATTTTTTTGGGGCCCTTAATAAAATATGTATACATATATAGAGGCTTATGTAACATCGGGCCCCCTCAAAATCGGGGGTAAGGCGATCGCGTTCTCCATTTACCGTTGATGACTTTTTTAAAATTATTTTTAGTGTAAAAGAGTGATACTTGTCAAAATACATTTAAATTAGTGTATATCACTTTTACACTAAAAATATCACTTGTTACACTAAAAGTATCAGCATTTCACGGTCTCACGCCGTCTCACAAGAGACCTGCTGATATATATGTGTCTTATTTATCTAAAGTAGAAATTATAAATACCTCGTTCTCCATTTCCGTTGATGACTTGATTTTCTATAAAAAGTGAATGAGAAAATTATAGCATAAAGATATCGATTAGAAAATTTAATTTATTAAATGCAACCAAAAAGAATTGAAATTGAAATAAACTATTTTAATTTCTTCATTTTATATATTCTCGGTTGGTTCCGTATATGAATTAATCAGCTGTCTTTGTATCACTGCATTTCAATTACCGAGGTTGAGCAAATAAGTTACTCTAGAACTAATGTTGGATTTTGATGGTTATAGTTTTTTTTTTTTTTTTTTAATAACTCGAATTAATCAGCTATCTTTGTATTATTGTGTTTCAATCATGTGCTATATTGACCTCCAATAATAATAATAATTTCTCACCGAATCAAACAAACACGTTTCAAGATTTCACCAAATCTTTGATTATAGTTAATAATTTGATGAAGCGAGAATTTGATAATAAATAATTAGGTTGATGGTAATAGTTAAACAATAATATAATGGCCATGTTATTATAATTAAGTTGGTATTGTAACTTATCATGGGAAGGTTCCATGCGGAGTAAGATGTTATACATTTAATTCATCCAGAAATGGATGTTATACATTTAATTCATCCAGAAATTCCATTTCATTATCTTGTAGATGCTCCACAATCTCAAATACAAAATCAGTTCAAGTTAATTTAAATCAATCTTGTAAAAAACGTTAGGCGCTAGTCGGAGACTAGGACCTAGCGCCGCAGATATTGGCGGGCATTGGGGGACCTAGGCGTGGTTCGACGGGCTTAATCGAAAAAGAAAATATAGGTGGATAAGTGGAATCTATCGCCTAAGCAGTGACTAATCCAGGTTATGCAGAGATTTTTACAACAGAGATTAAACACAAAGGCTTCATTTGGTTGCATCTTGAATGAGCATGATTAAATCTCAAGGGATATGGCAACCCAATCATAGGTATTGAAGCTAGTCGATTATCTTTTTGGTGAAAAATGAATTTCTTGATGGATATCACATTTTCTATTCTATAATTTGTTTGGGTTTGATTGCAAGCAATAAATAGTAATTTTACATTTATGTCCTTATTTTTTTTCTTTGTTTTTTAAATTCATTTTGGAACCAATTCAGAGCCCAGTAGTTAAAAAACAGAACCAATCCTTGGGCTTGGCCTAGACCAAGTGAAGCAAACAAGCTAAATAGGTTGGATATGGAATAAAATGGGTCCTTATCCACCCCATATACCCCAAGCAAACACACCCAAAGTGTAAAATGGTATGAAATTTCTATCTAATGCAAATGCAAAAATGCTCCTTTTTAAATAAATTTGTTTGTCTCATAAAAAAAAAAAAAAAAAAAAACTTCACAGAATCACACTATAAACAAAAACTTCATTAACATAATAGAAACAAACATCCAGTTAAACTTAACATAAGAAAAGACTGGGGAAAAAAATGAATATGCATCCTTTCTTTTCTCCTCCTTGTAATGAAAATTAAAACACCTACTAATATTTAGGAAACAGATTAAAAATGGGAACCAAGGAAAATCACTCTAATAAACTGTTCCACATCCATCTTGAAGGTGCATTTTGACCCCACTAATATGGTTTTAATGTTTGTTTTCTCAGAAGTGATAGATGCATGCACAGTCTTTTAGTAATTTCATAATTGCATTAGAATGTATTAAATGGGGAGTTGAAGGAAGTATGCAACAGTACCACAAGTCTATCGACCAACACAATTTATGAAAATAAAAATGCAGTAATAAAATTGTAAACGAGAAGCCAATATGCTGCCTACATTCATTAACCCCAAAGCACTATAAAAGGCATTATACCTCATTTGAGTCGTGAAACCTAGACGCCTTCTTTTTTGTTTGAGTCGTGAAACCTATTTCTTAGACGCCTTCTTCTTGGGGCCAGAAATAGCAGGTTGTGGCTTGGGATGCTTTTCAGCCTCAATTGGGTCCAACCAACGGAGAGGGTGACGATTGAAGAACGGCCAGTTAGGAATGGTAATTAGAGACGTTAATACAACTCCAGCTGCGTAAATAAGCAACATGGTCTGAAATGACCCCAAAACATAGCCTGTAATAAAGGCAACTACGGCAAAAATACCAACATCAGCTGCATCAGCTGCTCTGCTAGCTTTTGTCCTTGCCAATCCATCTAGCAACCTATTAAAACACATAATATTGTTAAATTATTACAATAAAACAGAGTCCCAACAACAATTGTACCACTGGAAATAGATAAGAACCATATGCTAGTGCAATAACATGAGTTACAATTTACAAAATAATCCAACAATTGAATTAATAATGACATAGCATTTGATACCACTACTTATTCGTATTGTAAGATAAGTATACCAATCCCAAGGTCACCAAACTCCAATAATGCAATAGAATTGTAATATTACAAGCATCCATTGTAACTAATTTGGCAACCACCGGCTACATAGGAAGACCTATAAATAGTAAGAAGACATTTTACAGCTACTAACAACAAAACGAAGTTCATAAAAAATTTAGTAGAATTATAATTTTGTCTCAATATTAAACTTCACTTGATCCGGAAAAATTACTTTCATGCAAAGATATTGGGAGTGTTTTCAAACTCCATAAAAAAGAAGTGCTTCTTAACTTCTAGGTGGAAAAAATAACTAAGTAGAAGAGGAAGTTATTAGGATAATTAGAATAGTTTTAGAAGTTTATACTCATGAAGAAATTACAAAACTACAGGCCCATCATTGCAGAAGATATTAGAGGTCAATGGAGAAAGTGGTTGAAGGCAGAGCTGCTCACGGGAACAAACTCAAATTTCATTTTAATAAATATAATATATATAAATTTATGCACTCATACAGGGAACAAGTTAAGATGAGACCTAAAGAATCACACTGGAAACAAATTCCATTAGCAAAATAAAATAAATGAACTAGAATATCAACATATAACCAGGAAGTAAAAAGATTAAGGTGATGCCAGAAAACAGACAAACAAGACCCAAAAGCAATCAAAGACTTTCAAGAACAAGTATCAATGTTGTTATGGTTGATGCTTGAAATTAGATCCTCTGGACTGTATTTGGTTTCATAAAACCTATGATGAAACAATTCCATTTTAAATACTGAATCATCCTCATTACCAAATTACTATGTAAATGAAATTCACGAACCTAATACCAATTCGGTTCTCTGAATAACTTACACAACTCTTAAAAATGAAAACAGAACATTTCGTCTATCACACCCGCGAGAGAACACGCAAGAAACATGCTTTCAAATAGATCTTTACCGAATAAACAATCAAAGATCTATGGAACTTTAAAAATGGCCATAAGATGGGCTCGTTGAAAACAGAATTAAACATGTATCTGCGCACATTAAATCAATCAAGACCTCGAATAAAAGGAAACGCCCATCTGAACTCACATTTCCCAACACATCCACACACAAATTCCCGATTAAAGATTTTCACTTAAAAAACACCCACATAAACACAGATCACACATACTAAAATTGTAAAATTGAATATGTGAGTCAATTGAAGAAACAGGCATATCCAGAAAAAGGAATTGTGCTCACAGGAGAAACAACGACTGTAGGGAAGAATTTGTCTGAAGAATTGAGGTTTTAGGGCGAGACAACCGGAAACCGTTAAGCAAGTATCGTCGTCTTAATTGTTTACATTATAGAATTTTGTCTAAAAATCTGAAAATTGGATTAAAGCTGGAAACTACAGAAGACTTTTGAAACATTTTACCAAAAAATCTGATTTTTTTATAAAATCTGGAAAGGGTAAAAATCTAATTTAAGGGTGTATAATGCTAATTACCCCTAATAGGTAAGAAAGAATCATTCACGAATTTCAAATGCAATTTGTGTTCCAAAATTAAATGCATAGAAATAATCATTCACGAATCAACACAAATATTTAATCAACACAAATCAGAAATATCTCATATGTTAAAAACAGAGACTACAGGCAGTTGGAGAAAAAAATTCTTGAATATTAAAGAAAGCCGCCGGGCCTAAGGAAATGTAAGAGAAAACCTGTTGCAGACGCGCCGGCGCTGGCGGAGCGGGAGTCGGTGGGCAGAAATCGGAGGGGCAGGGCCGCGAATGAGAGGTAGAGGCGACGCCGCGACGGTACGGGAAATGAGAAACTACAACCGAACCCTAAAGCGAAATGTTTAAACAGGGAAGAAAAAATATACATTATAAAATTCCAGGACCTAAAAATCGTTGACTAAAAATAAAAAAATTTGACTAGCTAAATTTATCCGGGGGCGGGCCCATAAGGATCCGTTACCCGCTCCAGACCCGGCGTGTTTTCTTTGACTGGGTCCAAGACCTACCCTGGGATCCGATTGAACCCGCCCCGTTAATGCAGAAATTGGTTTTGGCCGCCCTATCATGTCATCCCTAACCCCTATCCTTCAACAAACTTCTCGTAATTAAAAGCAGGGGCGAGACAGGACTTATTATGGGGGTGGGGGGGAATAGAAAAAAAATGAATAATCACACACACACACACATATACAAGATAATAAAGTTTAAATATATTATATTTGATTCAAAACAATACATTAGCATTCGTTAGTAAATATTTAAAAAATACATCATTAAATCCTTAATCTGTTAAAACTTGAAACGTGTCTCTTTTGTATATCACAAAAATAATCTACAATTGAATCTACACTATGAAAACTTTGTAATTTTCTTTTCAATATACACTAGCAAACAATTATAAGAAACTCATCTTCCATTTTCATTTATTTCTTTTGATGTATAAAAAATATATTTTTAAGATAATAATAAGAAAACATAAGCCCCCAAAAATATCTAATTTAACTTATTAAAATTCATGGATCATGTACCTTATAATAATTTTATCTAACAATATTGTGGGAGCCAAGGCCCAAGGAACTAAAGTATATATACATATATAGATAGTAAATAAAACAAAAAAGTTAACAACATAGTTTCGGCCCTGAGAAAAAGTCTCTCTGATTTCATCAAGATGATCACACACACACTCGAAAATCCGTCACTTTGTTTGCAGGAGTACTCATTTTCTTTAAGGGTTATTGATTTTTTATTACCTGAATTATAGGCTTTGCTCTAGTTGTTACCTCATATTTGTGATTCACAAATTTAATACCTATACTTTGTGTTTTTTTATAAATTGGTACATATTCACTTGAAATGACGAAAGTTAAATTAAATTATAAAAGAAATTAAAAATTAAATTAATTTAATTAAGAAAAATAAAAATACAAATGATTTCTAAAAAATGAAAGAGTTTTAGAAAAATTAAAATTAATTACATCAAATTAGTAAATTAATAAAAGTAAATTAAACTTTAATTAATTGAAAAGAAAATTTAGTTTAGCTAACTATTTAAAAATTAAAATGAAAATTTAACAATTTACAAGTTTTACATAAAATTTAAACTCCGTTATCTTTATGCTACATTGGTGTTCTTCTTTATGCATATTTGCTTTATTTGTCGTCCTCCACTTGTAATATTTGCACGAGACTTCTTGTTGTGGAAGACTTGTTCATATTTTACATAGAAATAGACCCTTCTCGTCGGAAGAAAGCTTTAATTCCTCCGAGATGGCCGCATATATTTGTTTTGATGTTAGGGGACGTCGTTCCGCGGCCCAATCTTGAGCGCCCTTCCGGAGCCGGGAGGGGACGCCCTTCCAGAAGCGCATTTGAATTTGGATCTGAGACAATCTTACGGATTTAAATTCATGAGACTGATCTAATCCATTTTGCAAATAAAAGCAATTTAGATCCAAATTCAAATGGGTTAATTAATACTGGTCATTTTAGGATCGTGAGACCGTCTCACATGAATTTTTGTCTTCTGCAAATGATCAAATCATAAATTTATGATGCGATTTCAATTTTTAATTTTACTAATTTGAAACCAACAATTTGTGCGATTTTCATAATAACAAAATTGAAATTGTCATTTTCCAAATCAAAGTTACAATTTGGGGCTACAATCAAGATAAAAAGTACTTGTGAAAGACATATGGGGCCAAATTATAAATCAAGATTTGGGTAGGGGCTTCCCTTGTAAAAATGAACTGAATAATTGAAATGCAGCTCTGGGTTTGAACACAGGCACTTCATGACCTGCCCCTCTCACTGTTGCAAATGTTAGCCCTTTATAAACCTCAGTCCACCCTCCCACCTATATACATCACAATTAATAACACTAATTAATTTATTTTTTTGAAAAATACACGGTAAGAAAAAATCAGTTCACCTACAAAAAAACATGTACGTGAATATTAAAATAACTTTAAAGTGTAGGTAAAATCGTTGTAGGTACAATTATTATAGGTAAATATTTACCAACAGAATCTAATTAAACCGTTGGTAAATATCTACAGTATTTACGTCGATAAATTCAAAAAATGCCGGTGAACTATCGGTATAATTTGGGAAAATAATATTTTTTAGGGATAATTACAAAAACACCCCTAAGGTTTGGGCTAATTACATAAAAACCCAGAGTTCTTTGAAAATTACAAAAAAAGCCCTCAAGTTTGATTATGTCTTACATTTTTCCCAGTGATTTTCGAAAGCATTTCAAAAAAACCCCTGACATTTACAAAAATATTACGGTTACCCCCTAAAATTAAGACAAAAAGAAACTTGAAGGGGTGCTTTGTAATTTTGAACATGTCTAGGTTTTTTTGTAATTAACCCAAACCTCAGGGGTGTTTTTGTAATTATCCCTTTTTTATTCTATAGATATTCTTTAGGTAACTTTAAATTTTATTGATAAAATTATTTATGTCGGTAAATTGGAATTTTCTTGCAGTGATATATTTATTTATCGAGATATGAAAATAAAATAAACATGTATTTAATTTGATTTTTATGTGACTTACCTGTTTTTTGACATACCAAGGGTACCAGGAAATTGTGGTGTCTAATTTAAGTTGTGCCAGAGAATATCTAGTTGCTGTGACTGGCACAACTGCGTCCACATCGCCACTGCAATTTATAAACATTTAAATAAAAAATTAATTAACCGGAAATTAGAAAATTTGAAAATACAAAAAGCCCTTTTAATTGAAATATTGTTGGAAAAATACAAAATTAGTCATATAACTTTTAAAATTAATTAACTTAATTAGTCATTAGTGTATGTTTTGCCTTTTTTTGAGATTTTGGATTTGTGTAATTCTGGTTCTAAGTAGTCCAAATTTGGTCTTGAGTGTTATTTCAAATTTTCACTTATTTAAAAATGCCTCTAGTAGACAAAATATTCAAGATAATACCTACGATCAAGGTAGAATATGATATCATAACCTATATTTTATTTACCTATAAGTTGAATTTATTAATCATTTATATTAAGGATTGTCAAATGAGAGACGAATTTTAGAATTAAGAATTCGGATCAAAATCCGAGATATGAGTTTTACATATATTATTTTCTGTATAAAATACAAAAACACATAAATTTGACAAAATTACTTATTCTGACTAATAAGATCGAAACTACCACAACTCAAAAATATAGACTAAAATTATCAAACCCTAAAAACTTAGAATTCATTGTTATTTTTTTTATGTTTCAACATGACTAAAATTACTAACTTCAAAACGTTACTAGCCGAACTAATATTGCAACACCTCTATAAATACATGACCAATTTTGAAATTTTCCCTAAATATTGTATAAAGTCAATAATTAGAGAACAAAGAAAATTGATATTTTCACTTACCTGAACACCCAAATTCTCAATCCAGCTGCAATTAATTCTCGATAAATAGGAAGAATTGAGCTATCTGTATCATTCAATTCCGATTCAAAGTTTCACTGCAAGGAATTTATATTAATTAATTAATTTACTATTAAATTATAACCCAAAAATAATTAATTCTAAAAAAAAAAAAAACCTGCAAGCAGTCCATTTATATGGGATATGGCCACTAATATTCGCATGTAGAGCTTTCTGCACATCTGGCCTATTATAGTAAATTTCCGCATATTTCTCCGTACACGGATCGTACCCGAATATAGCTCTCTAAATTTCTAAATTGTAACAAAATAAATAACGATTTTAAGTATATAATTTCATTTCGGTAACGAATTAATTTTAGGCAAAATTGCAAAATTAGTCATGTAACTAAAAGAGGTTGCGAAAAGTCCTATAAAATACTCGAATTGCAAAATAGTCATGTATGTACGATTTTACAAAATAGTCATGCATATTGCATAGTTTGCAAAATCGTCATAACTTATACTTGAGTCTCAATTTTAGTCCTAATTTCAGGTGGCAATTTTGAAATTTCACGGATTTCGATCACGTGAGCGAATATATGTGACTCCCAATTTACGGTGAAATTAGGGCCAAAATTGATATTCAAGTATCAATTACAGGCTATTTTGCAAACCATGCATTTTGCGGGACTATTTTGTCATTTTCTTTTTGCGACAATTTTTAGTTACATGACTAATTTTGTAATTTTCCCTTAATTTTATATAATTTCAAAAAAATAATTGAATGATGGGTGACATCTTTGAGTGAGGCGGTGGGGCAAACGCATGTTGTGGCGTGTTGCACCGCTACCATCCGAGTTGTTGCACGGGGGTGCATAAATGTTGTCTTGGGTCGATGTTTCCGAACTCTTGATCCATCGCGTAGTAATAGAGCAATTCGCACTCGTTCGACTCCTTACGTCGTTGGAAATCGCACGTGCTCATGAGTTGTTTGTACGTCTTGTCGGAGATCATGGCGTGGCTCCACCAATAGTTCACCGTGCCGAGGTTGTCGTAGTAGTTGTCCGTCACGGCATTCCCCACTGCATTGTCATTTCACCATACGATGATAAGGTTATGTCTCAAGAGATAAAGCACCCCTACTACTGTTTATAATTTGGTCCTTCGAAAATTCACATACATTATATATAGTTATAATTAGAGATGTCAATTCCGGGTTGGTCACCATTTTAGGATTGGGCCTATTTGGCCCGGCTCACTAGGCCTGGAAAATCGGGCCGACTCGAATTTTATAGTGCAATTTCATGGACCGGGTCGGCTTAGGCTCCAATTTTAGGGGGTCTGTTATTATTTGACCCGACCCAGTCCGGTTTTTGCTCTTGGCCTGGTGGGATGGGTCGGGGGGCATTTTGACAGCTCTAGTTATAACTTATAATCGGCCAAATTGTTCATTACGTATTTTGAAAATGAAAAATACCCGTGTTTTAGCTATTTTGACTAAAAACTGAGAGTCATACGACTCAAATCCTTCTTATATTAATTGATGAGGTACGACCATTTTTCAAAAAATTGATGAAGTCCATTTCTTGGGACAATATGTACGAGGAACATACTGATCCCGAGAAATAAGAAAAAAAAAAAAAGCAAAATGAACAATTGAACTCAAAAGGTGGCTAAAAACGTGTTTTTACAAAAAAAGCATAACTAAAAAAAAAAAAACAATTGTTAGAGACATATGGCCAAAAATTCGACGACAAATCTAAAACTAGGATATGTGACAAAGGATTGTACTACATTCTTCATTTGTACCACTAATTGCTCTGCCTAACTACTCACATCGATTTTATTTAATTGATTTCTAGTATTGACGGTGATAAACTTATAAATTTCAAATTTCAATATTTTTTTTGCAATACGAGTGAGTATTTATGAGCAATGGTATAATGAAGTATCTTTGAAATTTCATTGAATTAGTAGTTGTAAGATAATAAAAAAAAATTACCATAAATCCCTTGAAATTTATTTTGTGGTTAGTGTTGGCGTTGTAATTCACAATTTGTCTGGCCAATTGGGGAACATAGTGTCCAGCATAGCTCTCTCCAGTCAAATAAACTTCACGGTTTTTGTAGCGAGGGAAACGATCCAACCATCGGATCAGAAATTGTAGCGAGTCCTTGGCTGAAATATTTATTTCAAATCAAAAATCCATTAGAATCAAAACTCATTTGTATTTTGTAACATGAATATTAATTAATTGCAAGAATTATTCAAATCAAAATCCCTCGTGTATATGACTAATTTAAAATTTACGTTTTAAGTAATTATGTTATTGACACAACATATATATTAAGGATAATTACAAAACACACACCCTGAGATTATGCTAATTACTAAAACCCAGAGAGATGTTTCAAAATTACAAAAACAATTCTCATATTTGATTTTCCCTCAAATTGAAGGGGGTAAATGTAATATCTTTATAGATGTCAATGGATTTTTATAATTTTCAAAAATCTTTGGGTCTTTTTATAGTTAGCCCAAACCTGATCAGGGCTTTTTTTGTAACTATACATATATATTATATGAAATGTAAAATGCAACTCATAATGTTACTTATAGAAAATGGATAATTACAAAAAAAAATCGGAGATGTTTCAAATTATAAATTAAAAACCCCTCAAGTTTGCTTTTTTTAAATTTAAGGGGCTAATTGTAATTTTTGTGGAAGTACTAGGAGGTTTTTGAAATGGTTTTTGTTTACGAAAAGGAAAATATAAAACGAAGTCAACCTTAAGGGGTATTTTGCAATTTTCAAATATCTCTGATTTTTTTGTAATTAGCTCGAACTTCACTGAGTTTTTGTAATTATCCCTATAGAAAATTATTAACACCCTTCATTTTAGATAGGAAAATATCATTAAATCATATTTGTGACACAAATAGCAAAACTCGAACTAGGTAATATAAAACCAATATACGAGTAGTCTTACTTATTAAAATGGTCAATACATTAAGAATTATATTATTGCATTCACAAAGATTAAAAAAATCACATACATGCATATATAGGCTATAGCTAATATGAATAGTAAATTTATGTAACATACTCCCTCCGTCCTAAATATATAGTCCAGTTTAATTATCACACATATTAAGAAAAGTATTGGAAACTATTATTATACTATTTACTTGATTTGCCTAGTGTAAGTTATAAAATGCATATTAAGTAATGGTATAATAGTGAAAAAGAATGAAAAAAGTACTATTGAATATAAAAAATGGACTATATATTTGGGACGGATGGAGTATTAATTAGGCCGAGTCTCAGCTTACCGTTACGAATATCTCCGGTGTCGAATAGGTCGGAGGACCTGTTGCTATAAGAGAAGCCAACCCCCGCCGGAGTTTCCAAAAATAGTAAGTTTGCCAATTTGTTCCATGAAAACTTGTTCAGGTATAAACCTGATGTTGTTTTGCTAATTCTGAATGGCCCAATTTCTTCAGATGCACCATATGCCACCGAAGAGCATCCAGGACCTATACATATTTTAAAATTTATTTTTTTGTGATGAAAAATCCAAAAACTAAAACAAAAATATTTAAAGAATTAAAATTCTTTATTTCAATTTTGCTCTTATAAGTATAAGGGGCGGGGGTGACATATTTGGTCCCGTAAGTATCTTGTATAGCAATCTCAGTACTCCAATATATATGGGTTGATCTTTGGGCAATTTTGGTCCTACAAATCTAAAAGTGTGACATATTTGGTCTTGTAAGTATCATATGTAGCAATTACAGTCTGTGAAAATTTTGATTTTTGTGCAATTTTGGTCTCATAAATTCTATTTTGTGCAATTTTGGCCCTAAATGGGTACTTCAATATTTCACTCATTCGGGAACCAAAGGTGCACAAAATTAGAACTTATGGTACAGAAATGAGCAAAAATCAAAATTTATGGGACCGAAAACACCACACAACATACTTATAAGACCAAATATGTCATCTCTTTATATTTACAGGACCAAAATTACTACACAAAATAATTACATTACTAAATATGTCACCCTTGTACTCAGTGGCGGACGTAAATATGTATTTTTGAATGCTTAATCTGACATGTATTTGATGCAAACACATAATATATTTTGAATTTATCATGATATAAAATAAAATCTTCCAATTATTGGCCCCCTCAATGTCGGATCCTGGTTCAGCCCCTGCTTGTACTTAAGGACAAAAATTGCAAGTAAAATAATTAAACTGTTACATAAGAATAGATCCTAATTAATACATATGTGGTTGATATATATGGAACCCACTGAAGAATATCAAGTACTGTTGAACAATTTGTGCAATATTAAGTGGGTCAAAATAAATAGTCCCATCCTTATTATGAGGCCAAAAAATTTTGCACTAGAGTGTTATATATTTGCAAAAGTAGTCCAAAAGTATAGCTAAATTGCATTTTTGATAGGGGGTGCACTTGCTGACTATAATGAATGAGTTATCCCTGGTGCAAGCAAGCATGCTGACAAATTTAATATTTTTGCAGAACTGAAATGGGCTGGTACCATTAAATGAGGATTGTTCTGAGTTAGCTTCCAGCATTTAATTTTTTAATAATAAATTATTTTATTATTACCCATGCATGAATATATATATATATATATATATATATATATATATATATAAATTTTGTTTTAGCTGGCTTTTCAAATAAATGGGGTCGGTCTGTGATAATAATAAATGTGGTTTTGGATTTTACTTTGATTTATTATGGGAACTGTAATCATACCCTAAATTTCATGCTTGATTTTTTGATTAGACAAATAATATTTATAAAGTAAATTCCTATCAATCTCGGACGTCGGTAAATTTAAAGAAGACAGAAAAGTACATATTGTTAGGTAGTCTAATTGCTGAAATAGTGGGAGAAAATTAAAAGAAGGAAATAAAAAGAAAAACAAATTAAATTAAACTATTTTTTTTCCTTGTCAAGTTGATTTTCTTCAACCAACCATTTTCATTTTTCTCAATAAATATCGTTTTGGCTTATCAAAATTTTTTCGGAAAGAGTGACGTTTTGACATTTTTAAGGAGTATAATATTTTCCTAAATTACCATGTACATATTAATTCATCTAGTAAATTAGTAAATGTATATATTATATATCATTTTCTAACTCACATTAATTAAGGGTATATCGGGTATTTTAACGTATTCCATAATATGGACACATTTCTTTTCAACAAAATTTACATAATTCAACCCCAAGAATCATAAGGAAGAAAAACTTAATTTTTTATTTTATTTTTTTAAAATAATTTGGGAGAAGTTAAGGGGACGAATAAAAATCAAAGTAATCGAAAGACTGATCAGTCATTTAACTCGATCAACACTGCTTTCAAACAATTAGCGATACCACATAAACTACAACGCTACGTAAAAAAACTTAAAATGTTGCATGAAATCAAAGTTTCAAAACACATAAAAGAGAAAAAGAGAGAAAGAGATCTAGCCTCCATTGAGCCACACAACAAGAGGTTTAGACGACGGTTGTTGAACAGCCTCCGTTAGCCAATAAAAAAGCGCTCTTCCAGCGACTTCATTGACGGTAACATAACCCGAAAATTGCTGAAACGCGACTTTAGGCTGCCCGGGGAGAGATATAATCCTGTCCGCTTCTTCGTTAGCACTCACATGTAAATATTGTACAAGCAAAACAATTGCTATAAAGGAAAGAAAATAATTTCTATCTTTTTTGGCCATGAAGAAGAACATCTACAAAAGCTGGAAATAAGTGCTTTTTCCCAGCTTGTAGAAGTTATAAAGAGGTGGGTGTTAATTGTTATGATCAGCTTATAAATATGTGTACAGAGAGATAGAGCTTTGGGTGGAGGGCAATTTTAATGAGCTTACACATGTATGGAAAATAGAATTGAAGTTTTATTTTAAAAAAAGTTGGATAATAGATGTAAGTTCATTTAAATTAGAAGATTCCAAATTCCCAATGATCTAATTTTGTTTAATAATTATATGTGCTCATGTATAATTATGATGTCCGTGAGTCCAGATTTTGTGTTTCACAGTCCTATTTCACTTCATATTCTATGTAGTGGATGAATACTCCACGTGTATCACCGTGTACACACATATGTGCAAAGGCGGAACTAAGGGGGCAAGTGGGGGCCACTTTGCCCCCAAAATTTTTAAAAAATATTTTTTACTTGTTATTTATTTAAAAATTATATCTATACTAGTTAAAAATTACATTTGCCCCCAAAAAAGAAAATTTTGAAAAAAATTCATTCTATAGGTATTCAAAATAGGTTTCGCCCCACTCCCGAATCATGCGTCCGCCACGCATATGTGTCTCTTATAACATAGAGAAATAGAATTGTGGGATCGACACTAAGAGTAGTCACCAAGAGCGACAATCTAGGGTTCCCGATTTTGGGAAGCCTAACTTTTACATAAGCAACGTTGTTTCTATATGGGCGCACATGACATTTTGATTTTAAAATTGTACTAAAAAATTAATCTAACTTCTAAAATTTAAATAAAAGAAACTATTGTTCTTTTCCTTTGGATTATATTTCCATTCAAGAACAAAATGATATTTCACAGAGCCTATTTTTCGTTTGGCCGTGGGACCCCAAAAAAATTAAGGTCGGCCATGGATAGTACAATACTAAATTTTAGTTCGATGTCATTAATATGTGCCAATTTATACAATGAAATCATGGGAAAAAACGATTTCATATTAATTTATATTACATTTTAGGTGATAATTAATTGAACTTAATTGGGCAATTGGTAGACAGACAAGTAGATGCATTATCGGGCCGGCTATGAGAAATATACCCCATAAAATTGTTGTAATTATTGTTATTATTAATTTATACACTCTATGATTCAAAAAAGTAGGACATCTTTCCTTTTTTCGTCCCCAAATCCCAAATTATATGTTTGTTTTCTTATTAAGAGTATTAATTATTTAACAATATACTAAATTACCCCTATTTAATTCACTTGAAATGATATATCACCATTTAATACAAGGGCAAAATAGGAAGAATTTGGAAGAAAAAAATTTTATTCCGAATTACATTTATTATGTTTTCTTAATCTATGTGAATTCTTTTACTATTTGCCTATCTTTATGGGACGGATGGAATAATATTTATTATATACTAGATGTCATGATCACCTATAATATAGCAGAATAGAGGGGATTAATTGGATATTATACTTTGTGGATTTATTTTTGAGATTTTTTTGTAACTCTAGCTCAATGCCTAAATAAATAGCTAAAGACTTTATAAAGGCACGTGAATTTCCAATGACATTATCTGGCATGGCCCCATTTGAAAATTCAAACTAGTTATTATTATTAAAACCATAGGGTCAGCAAGTATTAATTGAGAATGATGATTTTGGTCCAAGATAAAAATTAAACAAGCCAATTATCAAGCATACAAAAACTAATAATATAATCATAATTCAATCCTTATCATTATCTAATCAAATTTTGTAGGACCCAAGATTTTAATTATTTTTTAACCTTAGACTTCATCAAATTGTTTTTTAAGTAAAGGTCCCGAAATGTGCGAGACTGATTGATGAAATTTCATTCAGGTTAATTGTCTGGATTACAAATGCTCAATCAATTGAGTTACAATCAATTCCTGATTGAGCCTTATATTTGGTAAGTGTGGTTTGGATATTTGTTTTTTCCGAACATTTTTTTTTCAAATTTCAATTATACAATCCGAATATTAATTAGTGTAATTTTATTTACACGATAGATTTTAGGTAAAATTCACTTTACCCCCTTATACTATTGGTTTTGTATCAATTACCCCCTCTACTATGAAAACCTTCATTTACCCCTTAAATGAATAAAAGTCACATTCATGGACAAAAATACCCTTAGTATAAATAAAATGTAAGAATTACTTTGCTTACTCTATTATAAAACTAAATATCAATTAGTTTGATTTCAAATTTTGTTCAACATTAATGTTATAATTAAAAATTAGTCTTTTATTTAACTTAAAATAAATAAATAAAAAATATAACTTTAATATTTTTGAGAGGTCAGGTTTTTAGAAATACACATTTGTTAAATAAATTTAATTAATGTTATATTCAATATATAGTTGTTTAATTAAGTACGTATTATATAAATTGAATCAAATTAATAGATATTATTTAATGATACATGTATTTCTATTAATTGATGAAATTGCAATGCGTAATTATTTATTATATGTGAGAGGAGAATTAATCTTATATAATAAGTAAGAAAATATAGTAAAATACTAATATAATTAAGAATTGAGTGAAGAAGTACATAAAAAGAATAATCTAAAATATGCTTTCCAAAACAATATAATATAAATTTATGTGTCTTTTAAAAATAATTAACATGTTTTTATTTATTTCAACTTAATTAATATTACTTTAAATAAAAATTAGATCAAATTATTAATATTTAGTTGTCAGAGAGTATTATATGATTATTCTCATTTAATATTTATAAATATTTATTTTTCATTCATAAATAAATTTCTACATTAGTCAATATGTTCACATTTTATGTAATAGAAATATTTAAAAATATCAATTAATATATAAACTTTAATAACTACCTTTTAAAGTAATATATATTTACACACATGTAATGATAGTAACATAAATTTATTCCTTTATAAAAATTATTCACTTCTCTATGCTATTGGAATTATATTTTCTTATTTTATTTATTTTTATTTAACTATAAGTTAAGTTATTTAAATTTAAAATTAAAATCCCAAATCATATTAATTGTAATTTAATTTTAGACAAGATAAAATATGATATATATCAAACACTTTATATATCTCAAGGGTACTTTTGTCCCCCATATATATCATTTACTAGTTTAAGGGGGTATTTGAAGGTTTTCATAGTAGAGAGGGGTATTTGATACAAATTCAATAGTACAAGGGGTAAAGTGAATTTTACCCTAGATTTTATCAATCCCATCTATTTATCTTCAAACGGGCCTACCAGAATTAAACAAAAAGGAACATTTTTCATCCCAGAATAAAATAAAAATTCTATCAAATCTTTTATAAATATTCATTATTCTGCTGTGTATGTAAGACCTCATTATTGCTATGCATGTTTTTTTTTTTTTTTTTTTGAGAAAATTGCTATAAATGTTTTACACCTCATTTATTGTAATAGCCCACCAACCCCAAACCCTTCCCCACACACGTATAGAGGCACACCGCACACAAAATTAAAGTCTTAATACATAAATATATATAGGATATATATATATATATATATATATATATAACCAACAAATTGAATTAAAAGAATTGAAATTTAATGGAAAAATTAGTTGGAGTTTAGCTGATCATTATGAAGTTTTTATTACATATATATATATATTAAAGTCTTTATTATTTTTATTTTTAATAATGCAGTGTGATTCTTACAAAATTTACTCTTAGATATGATTGTCGCCATCCAATTAAATATTTATATTTGTATTAATATCCACACACTTCTCTCTGTATGCCCTCTCATCTCCTTCCTCTAATATTATTAAATAGTTGTATGCAATCTTCATTATATATAATGTGCATACTTTATGTACAAAGTTTATTAGTTTTTTTTTTTTTTTGAAGAAATTAGTTAATTTAATTAGTTAGGTGATGCAAGAAATAGGTGTTTGGGCCAGGTACTTCGATCCTAATCCAATATTATTGTAAAATAAAATGTCTTTTTTCTTTTTCTTTCCGGAAATTTCAAATTTTGGACAACTCGAGCAACACCCACACTAATTGTACTTATCCATATTACACTAGGTGCACAGATCTATTTGGTGTATGAAAGAAGGACAAGTGTCCCATTTAGTCCATTTTCTATAAAATGTGATGTATGTATGATTATATGTACTCTAGGTAGAGCTTGCAATGGATCGGTCTGGCCTGGGCCAAGCCTAGTAGGAAAAGACATAAAATTGGGTTAGGTGACTTCGGGCCGTTTTAAGTTGGGCCAAAGTAGGTCCGACCTTTTTCGAACCTCTAAAATTGAACTAGGCCATCGAGTCGAGCCAATTTTGCTAGCTCTAACTCTAGGTGTAACGTCTAAGTAACCACAATCGACTTCCAAAATAGGCTTTTTTTGGCTTTTAGTTTCTTAAAATGGCAAAACTTGTTGAAAAGTTGATAAAAAAGCTTTGATGATGAAATAATTAATTGCATTTCTCTTACAAAAGGTTGAAATTGTGATGCCCTATTAATCCAGCTTATCCTCAATTTAGAAAATTTGTTAGTTCGATCAACATCATAGCCACCCTCCTTTTTTATTTCCAACTCATTATTTTCATCTCTCTCCTTCCAAATTTAGTATGGTATATCATCATCCCTTTTCCCTTTCAGTTACTATATAAAATAATACAATTATTGTAGTTCTATGAAGCACCGATACGGATACGGGACACAGATACGATACGATCACAGTGCGGGCATACGACATATTTTGAAATTTTAAGGATATGGGTGCGGTATAAATATACATAGAAAATTATATATTTTTATATTATTTGAAAATATATATGTACTAAGTACAATTTAAAAAAACAATGTTTCAAGCATAAAAACTAAAATTTCACAATAACTCACGTAATACACAAAGAAATACTAAAAATAAACATTAGAATAAATTCTATCTTTTTTAAATGTGTTGATGTATTAACGGAATGTCCATAAAGTATCGAGATGAAAAGTATTATATCGAATATGTATCCGATACGGATATGCCTTCCTCAGAGAAGTGACAGTGCTTCCTAGTTGTAGTTCCTTCATGCTACGGGAAGGTTTCCCTATATTCACACACACACGCAGATTTATATATTTATATTTTTTTAAATTACAAAAAATAATAAAAGATATAAAATGAAATTGCAAGTGGCCAACATTTACAGCCGATACATATAATGAGGTAGCTTCTGAAATAATGCTTTGACAAGGATTTTCCATAGTGATGGCTCCCACTCCAAGAATGACGTCAATAACTAGTCAAAGTAATTGAATAAATTCTATTTTTTTTTCCTTGTTTTTTGGGTTCTTGATTCTTAGATAATCTATTAAATTTTTTGGATCTGATATATATGTTTTTTTAGATTAAACAAGTTTGGAAACAAAGTATTGTTTTATGGTACTTTTTTATATGAAAATAAGTTAAATATTACTAGTAGGTTTGAAAATGAATTTGGCTTATGCATATATAAAAATACATAAATATTAATAGGTCAAAAAATAAAATTTAAAAATAAGAATAAGTTGTATTTAATTTATTGAAAATACATAATATAAACCATCTCATATAAATAAATCCTGAGCAGTGATCATGACGTGGCTAGATCGATCAGCAAGAAAATAGACTAATACGCAACATATTTCATTCATGTTCGATTATTATACATTTCATACATTTAAAGAATGGGAAAAAAAAGATATCTTCAAATATATATGAATATATGTCTCACTTTAATTATATCATTGTACGTACAGTATAATTATATTTATATTTATTATTGGGCTTATTTGTTACCATTTATTAGTAATTGATGAATGTATTAATTAATTATTTATTGACATTTTAAAGGAAATTGTGTACTCATGATATAGTTGATTAGTAAGAAACTTTTTGGTCACTTTTTATTTGGTCAATGACTCATTAATTGTCAATTTCTCCCTCCTGAGCAAAACCTGCAAAAACCTTGAAATGCTAAAATATTTCAATGTCAACATTAATTAATTCAGACAGGTACTTCCATCATATATGAACCAATTTTAATTATTTCCTTAGCAACATAGGTAGATAAAACTATTTTTTAACATTTTTTGACATTTTAAAACGTAATTATGAATTAGAAAAAATAGCTACCCTGACTGCATATATATATATATATAATATTTTCTTATGAATTTTTCTTTTCTCTTATTGCCATCGGTTTCTCCTTTCAATCATATATGAAAATGTCATTAATTCTTCCAATATTTTCCTTTTATTGATAATGAAATAAAGTGGAAATTGTATTATTCTTCTGTACTTGCCCTTATCTTATTTTTAAATTTTAATTTAATTTTTTCAAAAAAATCCGAACTTGGCTGGCAATATATTACAATTAAATTAATTATATAAATCACTCTCCTGGAAATCTGCAAGTGCTACAGTTTGACATTTCAGATTCAGGCAAGACACAGAAGGAAAGAACTCTCATATATATGCATCAAGTATGTACTACTATTTATTATTATTAGGGATAATTACAAAAAAAAAAAAAAAAAAAAACTTGGGTTCGGGTTAATTACAAGAAAATCAATAGATATTTTAAAAATACAAAAAGAAAATTAATTTTGATTCCATCTTACATTTTTCCCCGTATAAACCAAAATATTTCAAAACCCCATAATTTTTATAGAAACATTACAACTAGAGTTGTCAAAATCATGGGGCCAGGCCAAGAAGCGAGAAATTGGGCGGACGGCCCGGACCAAGACAAAAACGATGAATTGGACCACATATTTGGGAGCCCGACTCAACCCATAGAAAATACACTTAAATCAAGGGCCAATCAGGCCCGCCAATTCGGTCGGATGTGCTTGGACTTTTGAGGCCCGATTATTTCGAGACTATAATATTATAGTCCATCTTTGGTCGGCCGACTGTCCGACTGCAGACGACATTGACAACTCTAATTACAATGCAGAAAATTATCAAAATCAATGGGGGGCCAGGCCAGTGGATTTTTTTAAATATCGAGTGGGCCAAGACCAAATAGTGACCAGGCCTTTGATTTGGAGCTCGATCAGGTCCAGATCAATAGAAAAAGCACTAAAAGTATCTTGGGCATATTTTTTGGGCTGTTGGTCCGGGCTTTTAGGCCCAACTTTTCGGGCTTGTAGAATTACAACTGTTTCGGTAAAAAAATTGGGTTGAGCAGCCGCCCACTGGAATGGATCGGAATTGACGACTCTAATTACAACACACAATTAAACCTAATAGGATTTCTTGTAATTTTGAAATATCTCTATTTTTTTAGTTAGCCCAAACCTCATGGCTTCTTCGTAATTACCCCTTATTATTTTTTAGTGCTTTGTTTTTTTATGTTTTTTTGTCATTGTGTTTGTACAGTACTTTGATGATAAGGTTAATGTTGATTTAGAAAGGTGAAATCAACAAAATATTAGACAAGTCAATCATTCTGCATTGCTGTTGACCAAACTACATTGTTTATGAATTATGAGTGATGAACAGCAAACCTGCCCCCATCATTTCAACATATATCCACCCAATGTTGCAAATTTTCAAGAGAAACTGACACCAAATTATTAGAAGACCCAAGTCATACATATTGGCTACATTGTTCCAATGCACTAGTTTTTTTTTTTACAAGAATAATATTTCATTAATTAATTCACATTACAAAAAACAGTTTATCTACATAAAAATATGTAGATAAATTAAATATTAAGATAATTATAAAGTATTAGTAAAATTATTGTAGGTAAATAGTTATCTACATAATCTGAACTATTGGTAAATACCTACGTATTTATGTCGGTAATTTAAAAATGTTGGTGATATGTCGGTGATATGTCCGGTAGGCGTCGAATTGAACAAATTGTTGCACCATTTGAATGACATTCGGTTTGATTTGAAATTATTGGTCGCAATGGCGGGCTTACGATACTAGGCGATGTGCCGTCCATAGACGGCTTGGCATAGTCGTACATGGTTCTTTGTTGTTCATCCGCCATATTGGGATCCCCGCCGTTAATATCCTCCTCGTGGTCTCGTATTAATACTTTCCTCTGTGTTGCTACCGGCGGTGTCGCGCTTCCAAATTCGGCGACGAGTAGGCATGCATGCTGCGGTAAATAAAGAGGATAAGTGTAATCCAAGACTTACAAAGATAGATAAAAAGAAAGACAAATGATGAAATAAAATAAAAAAAATGATTAAATTAACAAAAATAAGGTGTTCTTAATATTACAATCCCGACAGAACGGCGCGAAAAACTTGATGGCTCAAAAGCTACCTTTAAAACCATAGGCAAGTGCACCTATCGTTTTATAGTATAAATTATTGAGTCACAGAGTGTCATTCCCACGAGGATTGTAAGTACTAATAATTACCGTCTTTTTTGTTATTTAATCTAACAATTTTCGAGTTTTTGTTTGATGAAAAAGGAAAACAAATTATAAATTGTAAAAATGAAGGAAGATTTGTAAAATAAGAAATCAAGAGATAGAAATATGTGTTTGAATGTAAATCCTCTAGAATGTTTTTGTGATTTGACAAGTTAAAAATACAACCGTAAGCCCTTAAGCAAAAACCAACCTCTTTTAATAAAATCTCATGTCTTGTGGACCGTAGAAATTCCCAATTTAAGTTAAACCCTTTCTCAAGGCGAAAAACTTCTAATCTCAAGTTGATTAACTCGAAATCTCTTTCTAGTTAAAACCCCCAAGACAACATTATAACGATTTGTGAATTCCCATATTAGGTTTGACCCTAATCCAGAAGATTTATGTCGTCCTATATCTAGGATTGCATGCAACTCTTTTCACTTATATAGGTTCTATTTCACCATGAATCTCTCGATTTCCCGGATGAAAAATAAACTTCAAATCAATATTGCGCATATATCAATTCGAATGAACGAAGCATAATATAAGTGAATCACACAAAATATGAAGATTTTATTAAAAACATACACACCTTAATCACAAATCCATTCTAGAGTTCATTACATTCAAACACTAGGAGTTTAGCTACACATGATTTTGACCAAAGAATAAATTACACAAGAAGATTTAAGTATTGTAGACATGGTGTACTTATCTTTCTCAAAATCTCAATTGACTTCTTTCTTGATTGATGATGTTGCTCCAAGCCTTCTTCTCCAATATTGCCCCAAGCTTTCTCCTCCAAGACCCGCTTGATCCCAATTCTACTTAATGAAGTGAATACAATGAATATTTCCGAGTATCTAATGAATTTCTCTCCCAACTTCAACTCTTGGCTTTTATAGGCAACCAATACATTGATAGTACTCTCTTTTTGTTAAACAATTGCCTCCATTTTCATTGTTGGTTGGTGAATTCTTGTACTCAATTGATGAGGGAGGGGACATGGAGACATGTTTCAGCAAAATAGGGTGTTAAAAGTGTACAAAAGTGGCCAAAATGGGTTGGTTGGTGAGTTTTCCCCAAATTACGCAAAGAAAAGTTGCAAAAAGAGGTCCGGACACGCCCAGTGTCGCCCGACACGGCCACCCGTCTCTTTGTTTAATTGTGCAGCACTCCGTCGACATGGTCGTGCTTCCCAACACGGCCAGGCCGTGTTCTGACACGGCCGTGTTGGGGGAACACGGCCAGGCCGCGTCGGAGGTCTGTTTTGTGCAAAAATTCGAGTTTTTGGCTCCGTGAACACGGCCGTGTTGCCCGACACCCCTGCCCGTGTTGGACCAAAAAGGCCCGAAATGACGCGTTTGGCTTGGAATTTCGGCGTTTTTGCATCCTTAAACTCCCGGTATGTTTTGACATGAATCCATGGTCCGAAATTCACCAAAATTAGCCCCAATGGTCAATCTACATCAATAAAATCACCTCGGAATAATATGAACTATGTACAATCAAAAATTTACAAAACTAACAATAAAATAACTCGAATTCTACTCAAATATACACATAAAACGTGCATAAAAAGACCCTTATCAAACCACCTCCAACTTTGAACTTTGCTTGTCCTCAAGCAAAACATTAAATTAAAAAGAGGGATTCAATAATTCACAACACACAAATTTTTTTTTTTTTTTTTCAACACATTGAACACAAGCAGTCAAGTTCTTAGCCTTCTCAACCCGAATTAACCATTCAAAAAAAACATTGTTTTGCAAAGCAATCGACTGTCAAGAAAGACCGTAATATCAGTAGGAATTATTGAGACTTGAAATCATCACTCCACAAATATTGATAGTTATGAACAACTTCAATTCAATAATGCTATGAAAATACAAGAATTCAATAGATCATTGTAGTTAGCCTACTAGTCATATAACCAAGCTTCTTGAACTTTATTGGAATGAGAAGTCAAGGAGTATTCATTCTCCTTTTTTTTTCGTTCTTTTTTTTTTTTTTTGGGACCTTTCGAGACATGCTTCCACTAGGTTTATATTTTAAATTTTTGTTCAAACACTCTGGGTGGTTTCCCATACTCATATTCGTGTCGCCGTTTTTACGTAAAAACAAACATGGGGCTCATGAATGCTCCTAGTTACTAAGCAACAACAAATAGAGGAGTATAACCTCGATTGGTCCTAGGTTTTTTTTCTTCTTTTTCTCTTTTTTTCATTTTCTCTTTCTCTTTTTTTTATTCGCAGGCTTGGTTTAACAACTCGTTAACCACTACTAAATCACGAGTTCTCAGACGTTCATAGCGCTAGGTATCGTCGTATATGCCTTAACACATCAAGTATTTATGGTGTTAGAAATCTCATCAAAATTTTGCCTGCATCCACGTCAATCTATCCTAGACAATCAATTGCTTCACATTGAAAACACAAATTAACAAGTTAATATAGGTATAATTGGGCCAAGTTATTGACTAGCAAATACTCAATTTGTTAAAAAAAAAATCACATCTCTTGAAAACAAACACACAAGCATTCCGAAATGTTATTGTACCCACCTCCAACTTTAAGATTCACATTGTCCTCAATGTGAAAGAAAGAAATGGACAAACACACACAAAACACTCAAAAAAAAAAAAAAAAAGAAAGAAATTAGAATGATATAAAAGAGGTGGAAAAAGAAAAATACGACCTTACTACAATAGTGGAATCGGTGTTGAGCGACCATTGAGTTGTTTTGGTGCGGGACCTTTAACGGCATCTTCATACCTAATCAAAGTTAAGCAACACACAACTCGAATACCGTGAAATTTCAAATATTCCCAATTAGGACAAGCAAGAAGAAGCTCAAGAGTTTTTTTTTTTTTTTATGATTTGAAAATGACTCTAGGACTTGTGATTATTTTGAAAGAAAATAAAATAAAAAAATAAAAATGAATGAAAACTATTGCACACAAACATCGGGTTGCCTCCCGGGTAGCGCTTTTTAACGTCATATAGCGGACCATTTCACCTAAATGTGAAGATTTAATCGGGCGGAGCCTTGAACTTATGAAAAATTTTATCTCTTTGAACAACATCGCCACCCGTATCAATTTTCGAACAATTGACCTTCATGGTCCTATTTTTCTCGCATGTTATTCTCAAAATGGGATTTATCTGTGGAAACTTTTGCACATTGAACATCACATACTTTCAAGGATTTATTAGAAGACATATCAAGCAAAGAATCATTTATCCTTGTCTCAATCAAGTTTATAGGAAAACAAGTATCATTTATAGGATTTCTCAAAGGAATTTTAAAGATAACTTGTTCACCCCTACTCTCAAAGTAAGCTTTCCATCATGCACATCAATGAGAGATTTAGCGGTAGCCAAAAAGGAACGCCCTAGAATTAAGGGAACTTATATCATCATGCATGTCAAGAATAATAAAATCAATCGGGAATATGAATTTATCAATCTTAACTAGCACATCTTTAACAATACCTCTAGGATGTTTAATCGATTTATCGGCTAATTGAATGTCCATCCTAATAGGTTTAAGTTCACTTAATTTCGCATGTTTGAATGTTTCATAAGACATCACGTTGATACTAGCCCCCAGTCGGCTAGTGCCTTTATCAACAGTAAACCATCAATTGTGCAAGGATAATAAAAGCTTCCCGGATCATTAAATTTTTGTGGTAGTTCATTGGAAGGACATTTATCATTCAATTGCACATTTGATAATTTATTAAGCTTATTTTCACTAGGAATGATGTCATTAAGATCCCTAACATGCTTTGAATGAGGGTCAACAAATGGAATATTGGCATGTAATTGTTTGAAAGAATCAAGGTACTTACCAAATTTGCCCTCCCTTCTATCTTCTTCGGTTAGACTCTCGGTAAGGGATCTTGGGCTTGTATTCTCAAACCTCCTTTTTCATGAGATTTTCTTTGGGCATGTCATCCTCCACGTATTTACTCGCATGGCGGCATTGACATAATCATGCTCATGTGGAAAAGCGATGGTGATTGCCTTTACGTGCTCCTTGGTTTGGCTCGAGATTACCCTAAAACTACCTTGTGGCCTTTCGAAATCATCTTCGCAATCGCCTATTTGGTTTTCAGTTATGGATAGATGCCTCTTGATTTCTCAAGGATGTTTCCACCGCTTTGAATCAGTATCTGTTGATTGCACAAACTTTGTTATGAGATCTTCCAAGTTAGGCTTACCTTGATTTGGGTGAAATCCGGAGACGTGTGTAGATCGGGATTGGGATTAGGTCGTGGTTGGCCTTGATTTCCCCAACCGAAATTAGGATGTTGTCGCCACCCAGGATTATATGTGTTCTTTGTAAGGATTACTTGGGTAATTTTTGCCTTGATTCCCAACGTAATTAGCATGTTCGGTGTGAGGTATTGTGTGTGGGCGATCCACGATGATTATGCAATCCTCCGCAAGTTTCACAAGATAAAACATGCGGTGGTGGTGGTTTAAGAGTCATTTAGATCGTCGATCTTTTGGGTCAATGCTTCGACTGCGCGGCAGCGTAACTACCGCATCTGCATTATACACACCAACCGACTGTTAGTTTTACCTCGTATGGATTGGCATTGGTAGCCATTCATGGCCATTCCTCAATCAAATCTGGCGGCTTCGGTGTTTTGTTATTAAGAGTTCCCGACCGCATCGATCATTTGTCTTGTTGCGAAAAGTAGCCCATTATAAAATGTTTGGACTTGCATCCAAATAGGTAGGCCATGGTGTGGGCATTTCCGCAACAATTCTTTGAATCTCTCCCCAGTGTCGTACAAGGTCTCGTCATCTTCTTGAGTGAATGAAGAGATTTCATTCCTCAATCGTGCGATTTTGGCGGTGGAAAATATTTCAAAAGGAACTTTTCGCCATGATGTTCCACGTTGTAATCGTTCCTTTGGCAAAGTATTTAGCCATTGTTTAGCCCGTCCGAAGAGTAAATGGGAATAGGCGTAAACGGATGGCATCATCGAGAGACCCCATTTATTTTGAAGGTATTGCAAATTTCAAGGAAATTCGCGATATGATTATTTGGATCTTCGTCCGGTAGGTCGTCGAATTGAACAAATTGTTGCACCATTTGAATGACATTCGGTTTGATTTGAAATTATTGGGTTCGCAGCAAATGGCACTACGATCTTAGGCGATGTCCGTCCATAGGCGGCTTGGCATAGTCGTACATGGTTCTTTGTTGTTCATCCGCCATATTGGGATCCCCGCCCGTTAATATCCTCCTCGTGGTCTCGTATTAATACTTTCCTCCGTTTGCTTTGGCGGCGGTGTCGCGCTTCCAAATTCGGCGACGAGTAGGCATGCGCATGCGGTAAATAAAGAGGATAAGTGTAATCCAAGACTTACAAAGATAGATAAAAAGAAAGACAAATGATGAAATAAAATAAAATAAAATGATTAAATTAACAAAAATAAGGTGTTCTTAATATTACAATCCCCGACAGAATCGGCGCCAAAAACTTGATGGCTCAAAAGCTACCTTTAAAACCATAGGCAAGTGCACCTATCGTTTTATAGTATAGATTATTAGTCGCACCGAGTGTCATTCCCACGAGGATTGTAAGTACTAATAATTACCGTCTTTTTGTTATTTAATCTAACAATTTTCGAGTTTTTGTTTGATGAAAAAGGAAAACAAATTATAAATTGTAAAAATGAAGGAAGATTTGTAAAATAAGAAATCAAGAGATAGAAATATGTGTTTGAATGTAAATCCCTCTAGAATGTTTTTGTGATTTGACAAGTTAAAAATACAACCGTAAGCCCTTAAGCAAAAACCAACCTCTTTTAATAAAATCTCATGTCTTGTGGACCGTAGAAATTCCCAATTTAAGTTAAACCCTTTCTCAAGGCGAAAAACTTCTAATCTCAAGTTGATTAACTGAAATCTCTTTCTAGTTAAAACCCCAAGACAACATTATAACGATTTGTGAATTCCCATATTAGGTTTGACCCTAATCCAGAAGATTTATGTCGTCCTATATCTAGGATTGCATGCAACTCTTTTCACTTATATAGGTTCTATTTCACCATGAATCTCTCGATTTCCGGATGAAAAATAAACTTCAAATCAATATTGCGCATATATCAATTCGAATGAACGAAGCATAATATAAGTGAATCACACAAAATATGAAGATTTTATTAAAAACATACACACCTTAATCACAAATCCATTCTAGAGTTCATTACATTCAAACACTAGGAGTTTAGCTACACATGATTTTGACCAAAGAATAAATTACACAAGAAGATTTAAGTATTGTAAACATGGTGTACTTATCTTTCTCAAAATCTCAATTGACTTCTTTCTTGATTGATGATGTTGCTCCAAGCCTTCTTCTCCAATATTGCCCCAAGCTTTCTCCTCCAAGACCCCTTGATCCCAATTCTACTTAATGAAAAAAATACAATGAATATTTCCTGAGTATCTAATGAATATCTCTCCCAACTTCAACTCTTGGCTTTTATAGGCAACCAATACATTGATAGTACTCTCTTTTGTTAAACAATTGTCTCCATTTTCATTGTTGGTTGGTGAATTCTTGTACTCAATTGATGAGGAGGGACATGGAGACATGTTTCATCAAAATAGGGTGTTAAAAATGTACAAAAGTGGCCAAAATGGGTTGGTTGGTGAGTTTTCCCCAAATTACGCAAAGAAAAGTTGCAAAAAGAGGTCCGGACGCCCAGTGTGCCCCACACGGCCAGGCCGTCTTTGTTTAATTGTGCGGCACTCCGTCGACATGGCCGTGCTTCCCAACACGGCCAGGCCGTGTTCTGAACACGGCCGTGTTGGGAACACGGCCAGGCCGTGTCGGAGGCTCATTTTGTGCAAAAATTCGAGTTTTTGGCTCCGTGACGGGCCGTGTTGCCCGACACCCCTGCCGTGTTGGACCAAAAAGGCCCCGAAATGACGCGTTTGGCTTGGAATTTCGAGCGTTTTTGCATCCTTAAACTCCCTATGTTTTGACATGAATCCATGGTCCGAAATTCACCAAAATTAGCCCCGAATGGTCAATCTACATCAATAAAATCACCTCGGAGTAATATGAACTATGTACAATAAAAAATTTACAAAACTAACAATAAAATAACTCGAATTCTACTCAAATATACACATAAAACGTGCATAAAAAGACCCTTATCGGTGAGGGAGAGACATTTTCATTTCTTTTTTTCGATTTTTCTGTTTTTTTTTTTTTTTTTTTAGTCTTTATTTTTACCAGTTGATTTGCGAAACTCGTAGGCGGTCGATTATTTCTGTCTTGCGGTGCGTGAAGTAGCTCGTGCCCGGATTTGTTCAAGTTGGATAGTCTCCCTTGAGGAGTGCCTTAGTCCTCCTTTCGGAGGTGGTTCGATTTTCTTTTTCTTTGTGTTTTTTTAGTTGTTTCTTGTTTTGCTCCCTCGATTTACGGTGGTTTTACCTCTCGTGCGGAGTTCTCCCATTGACATGTATCAATGTATGTATGTTCAAGGTGGCCATTTTGCCCAGTTAGCGTGTAAGTTTTGTTTTATTAATGTATAAAAGTTTTATCGTTTCGGAAAAAGAAAAAGAGAGAAAAAAAAGGCTAGATTGTTAGTGTATGTGTGTGTGTTTTATATTTGTTTTTCTTTTTTTTTTTGATAGGATATTGTCATTTGATCATATATGTTGCCACCCACTTTAAATGATGAGTTCCTGAATATAATTGAGATTTTTTTTTAAATTTTTTTAAAAATAACTTGTTCTTATTTGTTGTCAGGGACAGAGCCTAGGGGCTGGCAGCAACGACCAACCACTCAACTTTTATTTTTTAATAATTAATATAAAATTTGTATATAAATTTATTAACTTTAACTTTGGAGGTTTTGAGTTTTGCATATAAATTTATTACAAAAAGCACAGTAGACTAATTGTGGAAATTGATGCCATTGTGCAACTTTGAAGGTGGATTTTTGTCATCAAATGGATTGTCATATCTTATTCGGTTCACGTGAGGGAACTTAGACTAAAAGTTCTTATAATTTAAATTAAGCTAGATATCTATATAGATTTAGGCTAAATTTTAAATTGAGCTAAATATTCCTATCCAAGCTGATCTATCAAAAGAGATCTTTATTTGTATATCTAGGCTAAAATACTAAAATTGTTTTGATTCAAATTTAATATTTCACTATTCAAAAAAACAATTCAAAGGTAATGATGTTACCTACATATATATAATGACGCTCCTTGTTTTAAGGCCAGGAAACAAGGACAGAAGGTCAATTATTCAAACATGTTTGGATCCTTATATGAAGACAAACTATATATTAGATTTAATTTTTAGACATATGATTAATGTTGTGATTATTCACTTAAAATTTTGAGCACCTAGATGGATAATTAGACTAACCTTTTTCACAAATCACTTAAATACTCTCGTAGTGTTAACTATGGCTATGAGTATTTATTCAAATAGTTCTTGCTTTGAAATTACTCCTTGATTCAATGTATTATAGTGGCATTGTTTTTCACATATGTACAAATTTAGGGTTATCCTTTATTGATCGACCTCCCAAAAAATTAAAGCAAAAGTTTATTTTCAGGAAGTGATTAGGGATCATTGATCAAATAGTTTAGGTTGCAAAGTATAAAAATTACTAAAATTCAGGTTGTGAAATATTATTTTTCATCTTAAATAATATGTCGAAGATTCATTTAAGTGTAACCCATATTTACTAAATGAAAAGTATGAATTAACTTTAGTGTGATAAAATATTTACATAATTTTGAAATTATTAAGTGAAGTCAGCTCATCTTCTGATGGGCATACCTGAAAATTAAGATAAAATTTGAGACCAAATTTAAATTATGAAGTTAAATATATATTATTAGTGTTTCTTTTTTTTTCTTTATGAAATTGAAAACTTTGTTGTTTTGAGTATGTACCACACGAACTATCAACTATTGCCATTAAGTAAAGGTGTAAAGCGCTGGCCCACTACGAAGCAAACAAATGGACTTGAATTGGGCCAACCCTTTGAAAAGAGGAAATGGATATTCAAACATTATAAATGGGCTTCCCTGTCCTAACCCATATATTTTCTGTCAATCAGGAATGTACACTTGTTTCTTTTCTTGGATCAAAAGGGTAGATAATTGGTCAATTGCCACAAAATTTCCCATGAATTATTGGTCATTTATTAATGATGCCAAATTTAAGTAGAGTCAACTTATTTTGCATTATCATGTTTGACTAGATTTTTTTAGATACAATCAAACCAATAGGAGCTAGGCTATTTGTGACTTTTACATATCGATAATATAGAAGTTTTTGAATTTATTATTATTATTATTATTATTATTTTCGGGGAAACAACCCCGGCCCCTCAGGAACTGCCCCATATAAAAGGTCCCTAATATCCTCAACTACCGTTCTCCGCGCACAAAGAGTCGTCCCCCAAGTGCAGGTTCCCACCGAATTCCAGCGCGCACTAGGAGTCGTCCCTCAAGTGATTGCTCATGCTGGAGTCGTCCCCGAAGTGCAGTTCCCACCGAATTCCAGCGCACACTAGTAGTCGTCCCTCAAGTGATTGTTCATGCTGGACTCCCCTCTATCCAGAAGCAGGTTCCCACCGAATTCCAATCTCATTATTGCCGCTTCAAAAGCCTTAATATTAATTGTTCCATCATTGTGCCCAAGGGCTCGAACCCTTAACCTCTTCAAAGAGAGGCCAAGAGTTATCTCACATTGACCAATGGGCCATGGATTCATTAAGTTGACAACTATGATTATTTGCCAATTCAACTTGACGTTATATAGATTATGGTTTCAATCCCTTTTTCTCTTAAATTTCCAAGCAAATAATTCTCTTATACTCTAGAATCATCAACAGTCAACAAAAAAAAAAATTTAACTACAAATTTGAAAAGTCCAGAAGATAAAAAAAATGAACATGAAACAAGTTTCCGTTAGGTTTGGCATGACAATTGACAACCTTTTTTTCTTGACTTTTGACACCAAAAAACATCGACCGTTGGAACACCCACCAAAAAAGGTCACATGAACTCTGTCTATCTCAAAGAGTACTTGTATTAAATCTCACATAAACTCTTCACAAAAACTCATATTCTCTTGAACTTATTAAGTTTTTCATTGAAAAAACTACTTGCACTATTCAATGGACAAAACACTTCAAACCCCTCCCCAAATTCCCACTGTTGATGCAGAAAACAACACTCAAAACACACAACCCCTAACCTGCAATTCCGGCACGCCGGACCGGCTTAAGGTCCCCAAGGCATTCAAATACCCTGAAAGGTACATTCAATTTTAAAGTTGCACACTTCTTTTTTTTAAAAATTCTCGTTTTTTAAGAGCATCTTCACTAGTTTGTACCAATTTATTGCAGATTCTGCACTCTTTTTTGTGCAGAATCTGCACTCCATCTCCGTCAGTTTGTACCAATTTAGTGCAGATTATGCATCTCCGCCAGTTTGCACTAAATTATGTTCCAAATTATTTTAATCATTAATTCAAAACAAACAAACAAATAAACATATACAAAAGTAGTGCAACTACAATGTTTCGCCATTTCTGGCACAACACTGTTCAATCAGCGGAGCAATATTTTGCCCCAATTTGAAGTTAAGCATTGAAGTATTGTTGGAGATGCTCTAATTAATTTTAGTCGATGAAAATGGTAAATTTGAGTTTTACAGGTACACTAGTCCAACTGATCAAATAATGTCCCCTGTTACAAGAGGAATTCTTGCAAGAAGTAGAAAAGGCAGCAAGCTCTTGCCTCCTTCTGCTGCTAATCAGCCTAAGGTACTAACTAATTCAAGAATCTCAAAATTTTAAAATCAGATAAGCACTTTTTTTCAATTTTTTTAAATTTGAAATTGCAGATTCAAGCCCTACACCTTCAAGAATTGGACATGTTCAAAGTTGACAAGTGTTGAAATTAATGAGCTATATATTGTTGTTTAAGTGGGAGTTGTACAATGTATTAGTTCTTGTAATAATCTTCCCACATTTTCATAAACCTAAGGCTTTCTTTCAATGAAATATTTCAGGAAGGATTTCAGATGACTTTATATAAAATGAATTTGAAATCAATCAGTGAGGTCAAGAATTCAAAATCCATTAACTTAAATTATGAGAATACCCGAACAGCCTTAATGATATGTTATTATGAATTTGAAATCTATCAGCTTCAAAATCGAAGGCTAAAGTGAACATAAAAAAACGAAAACTTGCTACACATAATAATCATCAAATACTCGAATCCGAACCTCTGTACTGAAGAATAATACCCGTGGCCAATGTGGTTTAGTCCAAACGGACTTGATACCATTGAACTGATCCAACATCACCATCAATTTCAAGTTCACAAACAGACTTTACTAAATATTGAACAGCATCATCAATTGTATCAAATCTTGCAAGATCAGGCGGTAAATCTTTACCGGGCCAATTTTCAAGCCAACCTTTCAATCTATCACTCAATTCATCTTCAGTCACAAATTCTTCATTCTTGCCAGGCTCCATTAACACGTAAGTATCTGTCTCTATATTTGCTCTTCTCCTTCTCACAGCACAAACCTAAATCAAAAAGTAAGAATTTTAAAAAAAAAATATCATGAAGAAAGGGAAATTCTAGGTTTGTGTTTGTTATGCACGCCAAGTGTTTGTGAAAATGTCACCTTTAGTAAATTGCCTGAAACTTGGCTGTTTTTGTGTGACATTTTGTGGGAAATTGAAGGGCTCGACCAATTGGAGATAACTTTTGGCTTTGATTCGAAAAATGTTGCAGGGAAATGGAGGGTGTTCATGAAAGTTTGTAATTTGAGCTTCTGTAAAGTGGCTTCCATTTTTAATTCTTGTAATAATGGCAAGAGTACTTGTGTATGTCTTTGTAAAGGAGAAAAACTACATGAATTGAGGAATGGGCAGGAAATATAACAGATAAGATGATATCAAATTTTAACCTGACATTTTTATTTCAAATTTGCCCCCTCCTGTCATTATATTTTGGAATAATTACAAAAAAATAATGAGGTTTGGGATAATTACAAAATTCCCCACATGAGCCTACATCCTTTAAACCCAGATTTTTTGAAAGTTGCAAAAAAAACCCATTAAGGTTGACTCGGTCTTATATTTTCATCTACATAAACAAAAAATATTTTAAATCCCCCCTTGAGGCCTTGACATTACAAAAATATTAGAGTTACCCCCTTAAATTTAAGACAGAAACAAATTTGAGGTGCTTTTTGTAATTTGAATCATCTCCGTATATTTTTTGTAATTAGCCCAAACGTGAGGGAGTTTTTTTGTAACTATCCCTTATATTTATGAAATACACCTTGGGGGTTGTTTCTGATTTTATTAGAAGAATGTTGATCCATGTTTGTTCTTCAAGATTTTGATTAATTAAAGGGATAATTACCAAAAAAAAACAAAAAAAACTAAGGGTCTGATTACCAAAAGAAACATAAATTTTTGAGAATTACAAAAAAAAAACCTCGAGGTTTGTTCCGTCTTACATTTTTCTCCTTGATAAATAACATTCCAAATTTGAGGGGGCTTTTTATAATTTTGAAGCATTTCTGGGTTTTCTTGTAATTATCTCAAACCTCAGGGGAGTTTTTGTAATCAATCCCTTAATTATATTGTTTACTTTGATTAAAAAGGGATAATTACAAAAACACCCCTGAGGTTTGGGCTAATTACAAAAAAAACCCGAGATGTTTGAAAATTACAAAAAAACCTTGAGTTTTGATTCCATCTTACATTTTCCCCCTTCATAAGCAAAAAATATATCAAAAAACCCCAAATATTTATAATAATACTACAGTCATCCCCTTATATTTAACACATAATCAAACTTAATGAGTTCTTTTTTGTAATTTTAAAACATCTATGTTTTTTTTTGTAATTAGCAAAAAACTCAGGGGTATTTTTGTAATTATCCCTTAAAAAAGTGTATATAGTACTGTTTTCTGGTTATAGAGAAAAGAGAAAAAACATGGTGAAGCCCCTCTATAGAAAAAAATAAATGTATTTTGATTTGTTATATTGTTTTTATTGAAACATTTATCACAAGTATATATTTTTCCTAAATTTTAGGCACCAAATTACACTCAAACTCAATTTAAGTCCACCTATTCAGCTCTGTCTTCACAAAGAGACATTGAACCATATATAGTTGGTCATAATTCAAAGCTAATCAGTAATGTCCGAAATGGA
This sequence comes from Rehmannia glutinosa, assembly GCA_016081115.2. Taxonomy (NCBI): domain Eukaryota; kingdom Viridiplantae; phylum Streptophyta; class Magnoliopsida; order Lamiales; family Orobanchaceae; genus Rehmannia; species Rehmannia glutinosa. The sequence goes on along the minus strand of JABTTQ020001664.1, from coordinate 160,747 downwards.
TGCTTTGCCTTCCATTTCACATTCACCAAACCAAACACTTTCTTTCTTCCAAAAGTGTAAACCCTAAATTTGGATCACATTTATCACTCAAAGTTGCAATTTTTCTTGATGTTGTTTTGTAATCTAAGGTTCTGTTTGGTATGATCCTTTAAATTTGGCTTCTGGAGAGAAGGAAAAAAAAAACCTTGTCCTGGGGAAAAAATGGATTCTTGATTCGTTCTGTTTCTTGATTTAGGTAATTTTTTGGTACTTTCTGAAATTTTATGTACTATTTATTGACTTATATTAGGATCTCAAGCATTTTAATCCCTTTTGTCTGAAATAGAGAAATAACCAAATTAGAATTCAATGACATAAGATGTTATTTTTTTATGTTTTTTTTTTTTTTCTGATTGCATAAGATTTGTGCTCATGTTCAACACTATCTTGTCTGAATGAGCAATGATCTTCTAATCCTATTTAGCAAAATTATTGTTATATAGCTTATTTTGATCCCTAATAACCTTTAGAAGGTCCATTTTCATATTCTTACCAAACCTTAAAAAAAAACCGTTAGTTAATTGGTCGGCCATCTGCGTTTTAGGAGATAGGCGATAATGTGATGCCTCCATTAATTTGTCTCTGTCGCTTTATCTTCAAGAATCATTTCGAATGATCGACTTTATATATATGTAGATTATTATTGAGATTGAGTTATCTAATTCATTCTTTTCCTTGTAGTTTTGTCATTTCTAGCTGAGCAAGTCTCATGTGAGACCGTCTCACGGATTTAAATTGATGAGACGGATACAATCTATTTTACAAATCAAATCAAAGCAAGTTACAAATCAAAGCAAGAGTCATTTTAGGATCCGTCTCACGAAATTAACCGGTGAGACCGTCTCATATGATTTTTTGTCTTTCTAGCTTGTCTCGTGCCTTGTGATACGATATTTGAACAGATTGATATATATGGGATTCACAAGGGTAAAGTTAGTAGTTTTAAATATCGAACAAGATTGTTTCAATGTATTACTCTTCTTTTTACCAGTAAAAATTACTATAGCGTATGTGAAAAACTTAGGGATGAGAAAATAACAAACTTTAAATAAATTTCGAAATCTGTTAATGAAAAGTTATGATGCAACTTCTCATTGTTGTATTTCAATTACTAATTCTGAACCTTTCTCCCTTATCTGTACAGTTCGCGGTCGATTATTTGGTGCCCGATAATATTCCCCGAACTTTTAAATAATCAGATGAGATATGGAATCTGAACGCGCGAAAGGAACCGTTGAGCACATAAAGCAAAACCCGGAGGTTAAGAATGACGACGACGGCACAATGTTTCTGGACGAAAAAGCTCCAAATTTTTCTTCATTATCTCCTTCTTCCTCTTCTAGTTCTTCATCGAATTCGATATTGCTGATAAAGGTCTTTTTGACGAACGAGATCTTTTATCCGGGCTAGAATCCGTTTCTCCACCCGATAGTCCTACTCGGAGGCGACACCTGAGTGGAGCATGTTAAGCGCGTCTCCATCACCTGCCGAGATTGGGGCACAGTTCTTGTCAGAATTTCCAACCGCGTCTCCTCCGGGCCAAACAATGGGACAGCCTCCCGGTTACGATCCCAATCGTATCCCCGTCCGTGTTTTCCACTAAAGCCTCAAATCCCGCAGACTGGAGCGTCGCCTCGAACGAGTCGTTATTCAGCATTCATATGGGGAAATCTGGAGAACTTCCCAGGCTCGACGAATGTAATAACGAATCGAGTATCCTTCCCCGGTTATCGAACACGAAGAAAGTAGTTTAATTTCGAGACAAGATTCGAGTAATAGTGTGACGGTTAATAATAATCATTGGACGACTATGGAAGATCATGTGAATGAAAAGATGGGTCCCGCTGATGCCGCGAATGCCCGTGATTTCAAACGCGCCCCGCCTGCTGGGACTACGCTTAATTCGTCGAGTGCGCCTCGTACTTCGACAAGCAATCCTCGCCTATCTGATGAGAGTGGAAACAGCAGCAGCTCTTTTGCATTCCCAGTGTAAGATTTTTGTTTGGAGTTCTCTGTGTTATAAATAGTGGGGATAGTTACAAAAACCTCCCTGAGGTTTGGACTAATTACAAAAAAACCAAGAAACTTTTTAAAATTACAAAAAGCCCCTTGAGTTTTGATTCGTCTTATATTTTCTTCCTTCATAAACAAAAAATATTTCAAAAACCCATGATATTTCTAAAAATATTACAATTAACCCCTCAAAACTAATACAAAATCAAACACGAGGGAGCTTTTTGTAATTTTAAAACATGTTTTTTTTTTTTTGTAATTTGGCCAAACCTTAGGGGGTCTTTTGTAATTATCCCTAAATAGTAAATTGGTGTTTCAGGTAATGGGAGTGTTTGCAATCACCAAAAAAAAAAAAGCGATTCTCAACTTTTGGCTGAAAGAAGTAACTTTTTAGTGTTTGTGAATGACAACTTCTGCTTCTAATCCTGCTTCATTAATCGAGTTTACTTCGGTTTATTTTTTTACAAATAAATAAGTACTTGACTTTTTCAAACACTCTCAGCTTCTGGTTGTCGACTTATGATTCTCAACTATTTTTACTTCTCGCTTACAATAAATCACTTCTTCTAAAAGCGAAGTTTTTGCAAACACTCCCAATAGGGGGCTAAGAACCATAAACTCGTGCAATGCGCATAACCATAAACTCGAAAGACTTGTTGATATTCGCATTTTATTTGATCATTTACTGGATTAATCTGCTCGGGTTTATATTTGACCAATTTGTTTTCTTGATCTCAGATTGGTCAGTGATGGTGGTGTAAAGACTAACTCATTAAAGGGAGTCGTTATGGATAATCCCGATAAAAAACCGCAGCTGCAAGCACAAGTTTCTAAAGCAACTAATAAAGCTCCTATGAGAAGACGGTGGTGTTGGTTCTGCTGTTGGCCTAGGTGCTGTTAATATTTGTATTTTTCATCCCAAATATTTAGTTATTTACGATTTGCACCTAGTTTTTAACAACTTGATCGTTAAATCGCCTGCTAGGTTAGCACCATTAAACCGGGGGGGTCTAGCTTAGGAGGAATAGTTAAATGTTACCGTCGTTCTTGGTATCTTGTGCAGTATATATTCGTAACTTTGTTTTCTTGGTGCCATAGTAGTTTGTTTTAGAGTTATTAGGATGCAAAAGAGGGATGATAAACGAGAAATTTTATGATGTGCAACTGTATATTTCACACTTATTTAATGGAGATCGATGAATCTCACAATCTTTTTAGCTTTATTAAGATATTGCACATAGACAGAATGAGAATGTTAATAGTTTTAAGTTGCTTCAAATAGTGGAAAAGTCTGTCACTGTAATTTCTGTTTATTTTGAAGCATGTATGTGATTGTCTTTGTTAGCAGAATCTCTCTCTGTGTGCGCGCGCGCGCGCGCGCACGTGTGCACATAGTCGGAGCATTATGATTAGGGATAGTTACAAAAACACCCCTGAGGTTTGGGTTAATTAACAAAAAATTAAAAACCTAGACATGTTTCAAAATTACAAAAAAAACCTTTAGGTCTCGTTTTGTGGGGGGTAACTGTAATATTTTTGCAAATGTCAGGGGGGTTTTTGTTTTCGAAAATCACCGGGAAAAATGTAAGACGAATCAAACTTCAAATTTTTGTAATTTTCAAAGAACTATGGCTTTTTTGTAATTATCCCTTATGATTATTGTGGTTAAATTCTTATTTGGACATTGATGTTGCTCTCTCTGAATTATTGATTCCCATGTGATATGGTACAAAATGCATTTATTGCTTATTAAATCTCATGTTACCTCACAATATAGTGCCAAATGATCAGATTTAAACTTGTAGCTCTTTGAAATCCATTTAAAGAGTTGATTTTGTGAACCTTTGGTGTCAACTTTGGGAGCTATATTTCTTAAGTTAAATCAGCTGATATGTTACTTCTGCTTGATTCCTGAGACTAAGGGAGTGTTTGCAAACACTTCTGTTTTTGGAGTTGATTTATTGCTACGGAGCGGAAAATAGTTGAAAATCGAAAATTGGTAGAATTTTTGCAAATAGAAGATATAAATTGATTAAGTTAATAGAGACTGTTTGGTGGATAAGTTGTAAAAGTCTTTATTTATGTGTATTGTAAAAGTGCTTTATTCGTGTGGATAATTACAAATACTACCATTGAGGTTTAGCTTAATCACAAAAATTCCAATTATGTTTCAAAATTACAAATACCCCCTTAAAGTGTTACAAACACCCTTTGAGAGTTTGTATTTACCTAATAAAAAGCTTCCTCTTGACTCGTGAGTAGACGTGCCCAACGGTTCGAACCGAATCAAGCGAATCAGCGGTTTCGAACCGTGGTCAACGGTTTACTTGTTCGTTCGTTTCGAACGAACCGTAAACCTTAATTTTAAGGTTAGGTTACGGTTCCCGAATTTCCAACAGAAACCGCCGGTTAAACCGGCGGTTTTTCTATTTTTTTTTCAATTTGAAATTGAAATTTGAATTTCAAATTTCAATTTGAAATTCAAATTTCAAACGGTCACTTTTGTGACCGTTAACCGCCGGTTTTAACCGTAAGCCGGGTTTCGGTTAAAAAACCGATCGGTTTTAATTTTTTTTTTTTTTTTTTTGAAAATTCAAAACTTGAAAAAATTAACGGTCAAGATCATTTGACCGTTGAAAACCGCCGTTTAACCGAAACCGCCGGTTTCGGTTAAAACCGGCGGTTTTCCGTTTTTTTTATTATTTTTTGAATTTCATATTTTTTCCTATAAATACCCCTTCCAATTCATCCATTTTTCCTCACACCAAATTTCTAATCTCCCAATTCTCTACATTCTCTATATTCAACTTGTTCAAATTTAAATTCCAAGTTTCAATTTAAGTTTTAGTAGTTTCATACTTTTAATTTCATTAGCTATTTTAAAAAATGTCGAGACGTGGAGGATCTTCCCATCAATCTAAGGGCAAAGGTTTGGCGTCCGGCTCAGAGCAACAACCACCACCACCACCACGTTTTGATGAAGCTTTCGATTTGAACGAAGATGAAATCGAAGCTTGTTTTGCTAGTTTGCAACAAGAAGGTGAGGCTCAACCGGAATCGCAATCGCCAACTCAAACTCAAAGTCGCCGAGCTCCGCCACTTAGATCCGATATTTTTCGGTTCATTTTAAAAAAATTCCGGATCCTACAACCGATGGTTTCAAAGTTACTTGCAATTATTGCACTAATTCCTACAAGTTTAGAGGAGGGGGTTATGGGGACGTTCACGAACCACCTCAACAAAAAGCATCCTGGATAAAGTTGGGCTAGATCGTGCTCAAACACAACTACCGACGGGATTCACGGGTTCTTCAACAATATGGAGTTTTCTTCTTCTTTTTTTTAAATATACCGATTTAAATCTTTAGAAAAGAAACTTTATTTGTTAGTGGTATGTCACTTCCTTTTACCTTTGCCGATAATAAAAAATTTGAAAGGTATACTAGACGTGTTTTTAACCCCGCCGCTAATAAAATTTCACGTTCTACATTGACTCGCGATATTAAAAAAAAAACAGTTTGTGAATATAAGTTTCAATTAATTAACTCATTTGCTAATTTACAAACAAAAGTTTCAATTTGTTCGGATGTATGGAGTGATCATTGGCAAAGAAGTTTTTTCATGGGAATTACTTGTCATTGGGTTGATGATTCATGGACTTTGCAAAAACGTTTAATTGCATATAGAGATTTTAATGTTGAACATACCGCTATTAATATTTCTCATAAAATTCATACTATTTTACAAGAATATGGTTTAGTTACAAAAATTTTTTCAATTTCATTTGATAATGCTAGTGCTAATACTGGCTAGTTTACCATCACTTATTAATATTTGTGAACCTTCTATTGGTGGCAAATTTTTTCATGTTCGTTGTATATGTTATATTATTAATTTATGTGTTCAAGATGGTTTAGCTACTTTAAAAGAAGAAATTGCACCTATTAGAGATGCACTTTTATATTTAAACAGATTTTCTTCCGTTTTTTGAAAAAATGGGCGAGATATTGTAAAGAAAATGGTTTATACCCAAGAAAATTCTTGGCGATGTGTCAACTCGTTGGAATTCTACATATAAAATGATAAATGATAGTTATGCATATAGAGAAGCTTTATGTTCATTTTTTGCCGATCAACAATGTGGCATAGTTTTATTTCCCAATCAATGGGATGCATGCTCTAATTTATGTCAACTTTTAAAGGTTTTTAAAGATGCTTCAAGAATTATCCGGTGTTTATTATCCTACATCAATTTTAGTTGTAGATCGTTGTGTTAAAATTGCACTACTTTTTAGATCTCTCATGCCTTGTACTACTATAGGACCAACTATTGCCCAAATGGGATTAAAATGGTTAAAATATTTCACTTATATTCCTAATGTATTTTTAGTTGCAAAAATATTAGATCCTAGAGTAAGATTAGATGGTTTAGAAGAATTGTTAGGAATATATTATGATGCTTTGTTTCCTATTAAAGAACATGACACTCCCATTCCAAGTGTTGTAGTAGAGAATGCTAAACAATGTTTATATGATATTTTTAAAGAATATTCAATAAAATTTGGTGATAGTTTTAGAGGCTCATCTAGTTCTCGCTTATTTCTACACCCGATGTTGAACATACTAGTGATATTGGTACGTTTAATGAGGCGTCGGTATTTGCACCATTAGATAATTTTTATGACGCAAGGATACCAAAACATTCGAGAGGAAGCGCGACCCTTATCTTGAACTTGATACATATTTAACATCTCCTTTTGATTATACTTGAATTTGTAGTAGGGAATTCAAAGTTCGATTTGTTAAAGTGGTGGTCAAAGAGGTCTTCCTCTTTTTCTATAGTAACTTTAATTGCGAGGAAATATTAGCCGTTCTGCCTCAACCGTCTCCGTAGAGCAAGCATTCATGAGGAGGTTATATTGCGGATCCTGAGACGATCTAGATTAACGTAGAAAGTCTAGAGGCTCAAGTATTGCTCCACGATTGGACAAACGCCCGAAACACGTGAGCAACAAGTCGATTTTGATGATTCCGAAGAAATCGATAATCTTGATACCGATTCAAGCAACGGGTCACAAAATAATTGAAGAATCACGTTGCCACTTGCCACCTTCCTTAAGGTAAGTAAAGGTAAGAGAACTACGTAGGGTTTTGATTCCTCTATGAGGATACGTAGGCAATTTTATTTCAATATTCAAAGTTAAATTTCAAATTTTTAACTTAGAATATTAAAATAAAACTCAAACCCATTTCTTTTTTTCTTTTTCCTTTCTTTGTGGTTTGTACTTTGTACTTTGTAATTTAAATTTTATACGAAATTGTATTAACTTGTAATTTTATTTTTAAATTGTACTTTGGAATTGTAATATATTAGAATTTTTCATTTTGTAAATTGTAAGTTGTAATTTTACTTTTAAATCAATAAAATTATTTTTTGTGTTACTCAATTTTATTTCCTTCATCAATTGTGTTAATTTATCAATGGTGTTAATTTATTAATATTAAAAACTTAAAAATTCAAAAATTCAAAAAAAAAAAAGAAAAACCGCCAAACCGAACCGAAACCGTCTATAGGGCGGTTAGGTTCCGGTTCCACCTTTGGGCGAACCGTAACGGCGGTTCGAACCGTAACAAGGTTCGAACCGTTGGACACGTCTACTCGTGAGGGTGCAATTTGCAAAATAGAAACAAATGTCAATGATAAATTTGTAAATTTGAAAGGTTTTTTTAGTAATTAGGCAAAACTCCAGGGGTGGATTTGTAATTATCCCTTAGTTTTATTTAGCTTTGGAGTTTGCCTTCTTTTGTCAATAAACAATCAACCACCATCTTCATAGATTCTGATCCATAAATGAATAGGACAGACAGTTCCAAAGTGGTTGTAAAGCTTTGACATGATCAAACATTATCTGTTGCTCAATTTATGCAAAAGCACATATAAATTTGGATATTCATACAATATACAATATTTAGTATGTCATACTAATTATATTATTATTCCCTATTATATGGTAACAATAAAGTATGTCTATATTGTGTAATAATATAAGTATGTTTTTTGGATAGTTGTGGTTGTCCAATTTGTAGTCTCTAAATCAGCATCTATCCATGATAACTTTAAAGACTTTTGGTGGGTAGATTTTGGTATGGGCATCTATTGATAGAATATGTCCTTGTTTTTTTCTACTCTTTTGTGCTATCCAAGAAAAATCAAACCCCATTTTTTCAGCATTCACATTTAACTTTTCATGTTGCCATTGTTAGGAAAATGACATTTTTTTACCAGTTGAAGAAATGGAAATAAACCCCAATATGTTGATGTTATTACACCTTTTTTAAAATCATTTGTTGGTTTAAAGGTAGGGACTAGGAGTGTAAAAGTCGAGTCAATGCCGAAAATAAGATCGCTGCTCAAGCTTGTTTTAGATTTAATGGAGCTTTAAAATTGTGTTTGCATTTGGTTTGATTAGTAATCGAATATAGTTCGAACGAGCTTTTGTCGAGCCGAGCATGAATCTAGGTCGACTAACTTGATATTTTTACACATATTTTATTCTTATTTTACTAATCGAGTCGAGCTTTGTTTCAACTTTACATATTATCGAGGTGTTCATGTTTGGTTCATTATGTTATAAACCGAGAAATACATACGAGCTTTTAACGATTGGTCTTGAACCAAATATCGAATAGTTTGGTTCATTTTTCAAAGACTATTTAAAGGGATGTTTGGATAATTGGATTTTGAATCTCAATTGGGAAAATGAGTATGATTAAAAGAAAGTATAATGGAAGTTTTTGAGCAAATCAATGTTTATAAATGAACTGTTTGAACAAATCACTAATTTACCAAAACGAAATAATCAGCAGCTATCATTATCATATTTTTTTTTATATCCAATCACATTATTAAAATCCACTAGTATTTTTCCAGATAATTTTTTTTTTTCACAATATTTTCTCTAAAAATAGAATGAAACGAATGAAAGACCAAAACAATCACATCTTTTACTTTTCATTTAAAATCCACACGATAGTGAATTGTCAACTTTGTTGTGCTATGCATGATATTGAGGCAACTTTAGCAAATTTTTAACCGAATACGAAATCATAAATTCTCAAAAAAATAAAAAATAAAAATTGTTTTTCACACCTTAGGAAATGGTAATTTCTAGGGGTGGCAATTCAAAATCGTGTTTGGGTTTGCGGGATATGTTGAGACATGATAATTACATAAATTTGTCCAACCCCAACACGGCCCGTTTAATTATTCGGGTCGGATGGGTCAACCCGAACACGACATGTTTTAATACACGGGTAACTCCGAACATGACCCAAAATGACATGTATATTTTTTAACCTTGAATAAACCTTTTATTTATTATGGTAAAATGAGAATTTTGGGTTATTTGTATATAGAATATTAAAAAGTATTAAAAATAATCTTTTGAATTTTCTTATTTAAACAGGTTTAATGGGTCATTTCAAAAAAACCAAAATCGACTCATTTATTATTTGGGTCAAATGTGTCTTGACACGATTATGACCGAATAATAAATGGTCAACCATAACCCGCTTATATCGTATTAGGTGTAGATCGTATTTTCGTATCGTGTCGGAGATTGACGCACTAGTAATTTCAATATTGAAGACCTTTCCACTTCTGTCATACTTTTCTTCCCTCACACCAAACACACCCTAATAGGTTATTGGGTCCCCTGTACCATTCCACGTCAACTTCAAAGGAAAATTATTGAGCCCATCAAAATCAAAATGGAGCCCAAACTAGGAAAGGGCTAGGTTTTGGGCCGGTGGTTAATCCGATTATTAATTGACTGCAATATGCATTTATTGACCGGCGGGTGGTCCCCACCTTAGGCTGAGACCCACCATCACTCATCCACCAATTCCTCCTTGGATCTTAAATTTTTAATGAAAGAATTCATGTTCTTCAAATTATTCAAGCATTTGTTTTAAGTATAATCATCAAATGCTAGGGGTGTAAATGAATCGACTGGAGCCGAATTTAGTATTGTTCAAACTTGTTTGAATTTTTATCGAACTTAAAAAATTGTGTTTGAGCTTGGTTTTATTATTAATTGAGTCAAACTTACGAGTTTTAGTCGGCCGAACAAGAATCGATCTCGAATAACTTGATATTTTTACACATATTATGTTAATTTTTATTTATCGAGTGAGTTCGAGCTGAACTTTATATTTTGTCGAACGAAAGTTTGTGTTTAAAATTGGTTCGTTATGTTAATCTGAATTTGAGTTCAAACGAGCTTTTAATGACCGATCTCGAGTCAAAAATCGAGTAGCTTTCAAGCTTCACCTACTTGGTGTTAATATAAAAAAAAATAGGTAATCACACACACATGTGTATATATTTGCATGATTGCATCACTTTTTTACTTAGCAAAAAAAATAATAATAATGAAACACACGAAAGTGGGATGAACTGAATGAAAAGTTGAAGAACATCATTTAAGATATGCCCATTTTTCCGAATTTCTCAATACTGTCGGACCGAAGACATGCCTGAATTGGAGCCCAATATAGCCCCGTTGTCTCCGCTAGTGGATACAACCCTAACATGAAATATGACTAATTTACATAAAAAAAAAAAGTGATTATGTATGATAAATCTGAGCACAAAAGTGATTCTTTTATGATATTTACATTGTTAAATTTAGTTGAATAAAATACTAAAATAATATTATTAATGCCCACTAGAAAAACAGGAAGACTTGTGATGAGGAATAATCAGTCTCCAGTCCTATTTGTAGTCTTATTACTAGTCCATCTTAAGACCAAAATTCTGTGGAATTTAATTATCTTAATGATAATTGATAACCCCCAACCCTGAGAAAAGAAAAAAAAAATAAGAAGAAAAAAGGAAAAAGAAAACAGAAGGCCAAGACAAAGAAAACTTGTAATGTGAACACCAACGCGTTTTCTCAAAGAACAAACAAAGAGACAACCATTGTTCTCTCTCTCTCTCAATCTCTCTCTCTCTGTAGACTCCATTTTTACATTCTGAAGCATATTTTAGCAAACATCTGGATTAGGGTTTGCGTTTGGGGTTTTTATGTTGGTTCAATAGAGGGGGAGACAAGACAACAAGGGGTCCGGGCTTTAACTCGGGCTTTCTGAGGACCCTTTTCGGGCTTCAGTAATGGGTCGTTTTTCTTTTATCATGAAATGGCACCACCTTCACAAGCCATTGAAGCTCTTGCTTTTCATCTGCGTTCTGATTTCAGCTCAAAACGACGTAGTTTCTGCGTCCGATTCGGACAAATCTGCTCTCTTGGAGTTCAAGCAGTCACTTTCAGACCCTTACGGAGTTCTGAGCAGCTGGGGTTTGCAAAACCCGGATCACTGTTCGTGGGTCGGGGTTTCTTGCGATTCGGGTTCTCGGGTCGTAGCCTTGAATGTTACTGGTGGAGGTAATTCTCTGTCTTGTGCTAGAATTTCTCAGTTTCCGCTTTATGGGTTTGGAATTAGGAGGTCTTGTTTGGGCAGCGGTAAAAAGTTAAAATCTTGGGTAAATTATCTACAGCTGTTGCTAAGCTTAGTGAGCTTAAGATTCTATCTCTGCCGTTTAATGAACTAAGTGATGAAATTCCTGTTGAAATTTGGGGAATGGTAAATCTTGAGGTTCTTGATCTTGAAGGGAATTTGATTTCTGGCTCATTGCCAGCTCAGTTCAGTGGGTTGAAGAATTTGAAAGTTCTTAATTTGGGATTCAATGAGATTTTCGGGGTAATACCGGGTTCGTTATCGAATTGTGTGGGGCTTGAGATTTTGAATTTAGCTGGGAATCAAGTTAATGGATCAATTCCAGGGTATTTTGGAGGGTTTAGAGATTTGAGGGGGCTTTACCTTTCGTTTAATCTACTCAGTGGATCGATACCGATCGAACTAGGGGATAATTGTGGGAGCCTCGAGCATTTGGATTTATCGGGGAATTATTTAATCGACGGTATTCCGAAAAGCATTGGGAAATGTAGAGGGTTGAAAACCCTTCTTCTGTACTCAAATATGTTGGAGGAGGTTTTACCGAGCGAACTCGGTCAGTTGAGTCAGCTCGAAGTGCTGGACGTTTCGAGGAATAGTTTTGGCGGTCCAATACCACCCGAGCTTGGTAATTGCACCAAGTTATCTGTACTTGTATTGTCAAACTTATGGGATCCTCTTCCGAATATTTCGAGTTTGGTAGGTGGTTATTCGGAGGAAAAGTTGGCATTTACTGCCGATGAGTACAATTTTTATGCAGGTACGATTCCGATGGGGATCACTAGCTTGTCTAGCTTGAGGATGGTGTGGGCCCCTCGAGCAACTCTGGAAGGAAGCTTTCCCGAGAGCTGGGGCTCGTGCGACAACTTGGAGATTTTAAATCTGGCGCAAAATTATTTCTCTGGAAAAATCTCCGAGGGGTTTAGCAATTGCAAGAAGGTTCATTTTCTTGATTTGAGCTCAAACAGACTTGGTGGGGAGATCAATGACGAAATTCACGTTCCGTGTATGACTCTGTTTGATATCAGTGGGAATTATTTTTCGGGTTCTATTCCGAAATTTAATTACGAAGCCTGTTCTCCTATTCGATTCATGAATGGGGATTTCTCAGATCCTTCGTCTGCATATATAACGTATTTTGGATATAGAACTACTCAGATTGAAACCTCTTTGCCATTTCATGGTGAAACTGGAAGTTTCTTGGTGTTGCATAATTTCGGTTCTAACAATCTTACAGGCCCTCTGCAGTCAATGCCTGTTGCACCCGAAAGATTAGGAAAGCAAACGGTTTATGCGTTTCTTGCTGGCAGAAACAGGCTTACTGGAAGCCTTTCTGGAGTTTTCTTTGAGAAGTGTGATCAGGCTAGGGGTATAATAGTCAACGTCACTAACAATGTGTTATTTGGTCAAATTCCGACGGATATTGCCACAATGTGCAAGACTCTCACACTCCTAGATACTTCGAGTAATCAAATTGCTGGGAATATCCCTCCGAGTTTCGGCGACTTAGTTTCACTTCTTGTGCTTGATTTAAGCTGGAACCGTTTTCAAGGTCCGATTCCTAACAGCCTTAGCCGGATAAAAGATCTCAAATCTCTTTCTTTGGCTGGAAATAACTTAAATGGTTCGATCCCGGGAAGCTTGGGACAGCTATACTCTCTGGAAATTCTTGATCTGTCTTCTAACTCACTATCCGGTGAAATTCCGAATGATCTTGCGAATTTGAGGAACTTGACTGTTCTTCTCCTGAACAATAATAAGCTATCTGGGCAGCTGCCACCTGGCGTGGCAAATATATCGACCCTGTCAACATTTAACGCGTCTTTCAATTACTTGTCGGGAACGTTGTCTCTGAATAATACTATGATCAAATGCAATAGCTTTCTTGGGAACCCTTCTCTGCATTGCCCTGTTTTCTCGTCCTCTCCGCCTTATACAGATCGACAGGGAAGAGTAGGGGATACACAGAACAATGCGTCTACTCCATCGTCACCTCCGAGCCGAAAAAGCGCGCATGATGGACTTGACTCTATCAGGATTGCCTCTATAACATCAGCAGCTGCCATCGCATCGGTTATTCTAGCGCTCATTGTCCTTTTCTTTTACATCCGAAAATGTAAATCAAGGTCCAGAGTAAGCACAACCGTTAGGAAGGAAGTGATCGTCTTTACTGACATTGGTGTCCCGCTAACATTCGAGAATGTCGTGCGAGCCACCGGGAGTTTTAATGCGAGCAACTGCATCGGAAACGGCGGTTTTGGGGCGACATACAAAGCTGAGATTGCTCCGGGTGTACTAGTGGCGATCAAACGCCTTGCAGTCGGACGTTTCCAAGGCGTTCAACAATTCGACGCGAAATTAAAACCCTAGGCGGCTCCGCCATCAGAACCTTGTAACCCTAATAGGGTATCACGCCAGTGAAACTGAGATGTTTCTTATATATAACTATTTGCCGGGCGGCAATTTGGAAAAATTCATACAGGAAAGGCCGACTAGAGCTGTTGATTGGAGGGTACTCCACAAGATCGCCTTGGACATCTCGCACGCGCTCGCGTACCTACACGACCAATGCGTGCCCCGCGTTCTCCACCGCGATGTGAAGCCTAGTAACATATTGTTGGACGAGGACTACAACGCCCATCTCTCCGATTTCGGGCTCGCTAGGCTTCTTGGAACTTCGAAACTCACGCGACGACCGGTGTGGCGGGACGCGTCGGATATGTCGCTCCGAATACGCGATGACTTGTCGTGTATCGGACAAGGCCGACGTTTATAGCTACGGGGTCGTGTTGCTTGAGTTGTTGTCGGACAAGAAAGCGCTCGATCCTTCGTTTTCTCCGTACGGGAATGGTTTTAATATCGTGGCTTGGGCGTGCATGCTTTTACGGCAAGGCCGGGCCAAGGAGTTTTTTACGGCCGGGTTGTGGGATGCGGGCCCACACGATGATTTGGTCGAAGTGTTACATTTGGCCGTGGTGTGTACAGTCGACTCTCTTTCGACTAGGCCGACGATGAAACAGGTGGTGAGACGGCTAAAACAACTTCAACCTCCGTCTTGTTGAGTTATTTTGATTGACGTAGCTTTTGGTAGAAAGGGTTTATGGAAAAAAGTGATTTTGTTAGTCTTGAATTGTAGCTATTTTTGTAAATTGTAGTGTTAGTTTTTCCCCCAATTTTTCTCCATGGCATTGATAGATTGAGGGGAGGTTCACTGATGTGATGCAGAAGAATGCAGATATTTGTTTCGCACGTCTTATGCTTGTATCTCATTTCTATTTGCTGTCACAAAATAACAAGGAATAGGCTTTTCTGTTAGCTTGATTTTCTTTTTTTTTACTCTTTCGGAAGGAATGAAGAATTGAGTCGTCGTGCATTCTCACGGCTTATATGATGCACTTCCTGAAGGGTCGGGCATGTAGTCACGTGGGAATATGGAATCTCGGTGATAACAAGAAAAGGATCTGGAAATGGGGTTTGTTGTAAGCGTCTTTTGCTTTCAGTTTTGAATCACAATTTGCATATTTAATTCTAGGGATATTTACAAATAACTCCATGTGGTTGATGCTAATTACAGAAAAACTCACAAATTTTTGAAAATTGCAAAAAAATCCCTTAAGTTGACTCTGTTTTATATTTCCTCCTTTATAAACAAAAACACGTTTCAAAACATCCCTAATACTTACACAAATATTACAATTACCACATTCAATTTAAAACAGAAAGAAACTTGAGAGGACTTTTTGTAAATTTGGAACATCTCCTGTTTTTTTTTATGTAATTAGTCCAAAACTTAGGGAGGTTTTTGTAATTATCCCTTAATTCGTAAATCAGTTTTGAGTCTTTAGACGCACACCTTTAAAATTAGTAGCAAAATCTTAATTTAATCTATACTTGACACAAACACATAATAAAATATAAATACTCCCTCAAGGACAAATCAAGTAAAATCTTTGCATACTTGTAATTTTCAATACTTTCTTTTTTTATCTATGTGAAAAGTCCAACTGAACTATATAATTGGGACGGAAGAAATATATGTGTTTGTATATCGTGTCACTGTGTGTGCGAGAGGGGAGAGAGAGAGAAAGAGAAAGAGAGATATGGGCAAATTGTCTTGCTGCCAAAAAACAGACCACTCAAATAAATGAAAAAGCTACAGCAAAACAAGCTACAAATTCAGAATGTCATCAGAGCTTCTTATGAACATTTCATCTCCTGGAACTACTCCGATTGACAAAAAAGACCAATCTTGAAACTAAAGAAAGCTATATTTTGCAGCTAAACCCCATAAACTAAAAAGAGTTGCAAATCACAAGAGAGGAAAAGGGTTAACAACAATGTGCTTCAATGGTTGCTCCACATCACCACCGCCGCCATGCTCGACGAATTCTTTTGGCGTAAGAAACATGCCATGGCAAACGCACACTATTCTAACTTCCTCGCCTTTCTTGTATCTGTACAAGAATCCCTCTATCTTGCGACCGTTAGGTCCATTTCCCTTGGTGCTGACGTACGGCATATCAAGCATCGCATTCTTTAGCAATTTTCCGGCACCTTTTGAATCCCTATCAGGGGCTCTGCTGGCCGTTCGTGTTCATGTGAACAATCGAGGCTGGGAGGTGGAACCTCAGGATTATGTATTGCTCCTGTTAAAAAGACACAATCATGAGAAAAGATGGGGACTTTATTTTCCAATAATAAGCCCTTTTTGCAAAATGCATTCCCACTCCCACAACGCTAGCTATGTACTACACATGAACGGTTTTATGGATAAAGTAGGCAGCTACTGGAAAATCATCAGTTAGAAACGCTTTAATATTTGTATAAAACATACAAGGGTCACAAAAACCATACGAGCACCATTAACGGTGTGCACGAGATTTATGATTAAAAAATGGGATAATTACAAAAAATACCCTTGAGGTTTGACCTTATTACAAAGAAAACCAGCTAACTTTCAAATTTGCAAAAAGTATGCCTCTTTCAAGATTACAAAAAGTATCCTTGAGGTTTGATCCAATGTTAAAATTAAGGGGTAAACTATGACAATTTTATAAATATGAAGGGGGATTTTGAAATATTTTTTGCTTATGAAGGGGTTAAATTTTAGACAAAATAAAACTTCATGGATATGTTTTGTAATTTTAGATGATAGCTGGGATTTTTTGTAATTAGGTTAAACCTCAAGGGTACTTTTTGTAATTATAACCCTTAAAAAAGTGAAAGAAAAAGGTGTAAAATCAATATGGGCATGAAAAGATAATGAATGAGACATTGGACAATTTCCCAGAGCTCACACATTATGCACTACAAAACAAGTTCATCGACAGAACCTAAACAAAGAAACAATTATAAACATCGAAATCATCAAGTGTTTAAGCATTTGATTGCAATAGGTAGATTTTCTACTCTAATATTACTCACAAGCTCAGAGAATTTTTTTTGTTTTTTTTTAATGAACTCAGAATATTGCTAAAACAGAGGAGAGCAGCGGAAAATCTAGCACCTAAAGTAGATAACAGCCGGAAAAAAAGACACAAAAGCATTATACAGATGAAGTAGAATCCGGCCCAAAAGTGTCGACAAATACAAAAACATGAAAAGGAATTATCTTATCAGACATTTAACACAAAGGTAGAAAATTATTCTCATGGTACGCAATCCGCATTTATCTCCCTATGTGCAAGAAAATCAAGTCTCCAATGCCGTTCCACTCTTAATCAAGAATAAAGGAGAATTATGAATTTTCAGCTATTTTCCATATATAAACTCATAATGATTAATAAATTCCCGACTGAAAAATTGAACTATACGTCATATATTCAAATAGGTTGTGTGATCCAAATGACGTGCGACTACTAGCGTGAAATATGATTGTAATGCTCATTTCTAACACGACAACTTAGGCAATCAAGAAAAATACTAAAAGTCCAAAGCACAACATAACATGTCAACCAACTCCGTCGCGGATTACTCATGTCAGGCAACAGTAGCGTATGAATCTCCCCTTTATTTTTCTCTATTTTTTTATTACTAGTTTATTATATTTTCATGAATCAAATATAATTTATGATTTTTTTTTTTTCAAAATCCCAAAAATTAATGAAATTTTCATTCAATTTTGAGGTTCCATGCAAAATTTCATAAAAAAACTATAGAAAATAATGCCCACCAAAAGCACTCTCACGAGCTTGTAGCTCAAGTTGTATCGCTCATTTTTTAAAAGGGTATTGATTAAAGTTCGAACCATGTATCTTTCAGTTTCTTTGAAATTTATACCCTTCCCACCAACCACTACTCTCAACTTATTAAAAAAAATGCCTAGCAAAAGCACTCTATTAATTAAAACCTTAAAGAAGAAACAACTAAACGATCGACATGGAAACTAATCATAAATGGATCAAAATGCATGAGAAGAATATTGATTAAAGTCACAGTAAATGAGTTCTAGAATCTTTCTTTCAATCAACAATCAAATCACACTAATTAAGTTTTAGAGTCTCCAACATAATGCAAACATCATCATAAAATATAAGAGTTGCTTCAAACTGATTTTATCAATAACTACAAAATTACCCTGCAATTTAAAGATTGCAATTTCCAGATTCAAATGAAATGAATCAAAAAGATAATACTTGCAAATAGTGTTCTAAAAAGTGTCAACACAACAGATTGGGGCCTAGCACCCAACCGGGGCTTGGCAGGATTAGACTTGGGTGCTATGGCAGGATTAGACAGGATCTAATCGGAAGAATAACGAAGGCGGTCTAGATGGGGTATACATAAAATTAGACGGGCTTAATCGGATGAAAAACATAGGCGGGAATTTTTAAAACAACGTTTGCAAATGAAAAGAATCAACAAAAGAGTGTAAGCGCTATCATTTATCCCTCATCATAATAAGCAAATTGAAATTTCACAAACCGCATAGCAATAAACACTTGAGGTAAAAATATTTGTTAAAAAAAAGGGAAGGTATTGAAGAAAAAGAAGAAAACTGTAAACCTTCAACTGGATCAGAAACACCAGATGAGCCACTCCTTAGTGATTCAATTGACCCTTGTGGTGATGAACTCACATCCCCATTCTCAAACCCATGAAGAATCGCATTTTCAAGCCTTTGACCATTAATCGCACTTCCATTAACAACAACTTCATGCAACCCGTTTTTAACATCCTTCTGAAAACAGTTCTCCTTATCTTTCACCACTCTCAAATTCTTCAACTTCTCCATCCTCTTTCTCCTGGCCTCCATCCGCCTCATCGACTGCAACTCCTTCCGGCGCCGCCACTCCTCCTCCGTCTCAGTCGGAAGCGAGCGTGTCCTCGCGAGCGGCGCGTACACATCAAACTCCATCCCACGCGCGTGGTGGATGGTTTCGTTTTCTACAGCGCCAACTGTAAAAACCAAGTTCGCTACAGAAGACGACCGTTTCAGCTTTTTCCTGGCGGGGTCCACTCCAAATCTGCCGTTCATCGAAAGCCCCAAACTCAACTCTATTTCCTCATCCTCTTCCTCTTCTTCTTCGTTTCCGTTTGGATAATCGCTGCTCTTTTTCGTGAATTTGCGCAGTAGATCGCTTGAAAACCCGTTCATTCGCGCAGGAAATTTGAATTTTTCTCTGTTTCCTTCAGCTCCCTCCATCACTATTGTATCAAAACACAAAAAGGTCAAAAGTCTGGTGAACCCAAGATGCAAAAGCTTTTTACTCTTTCAAATTTTCAATCAAAAATTAAAGCGTGTTCTCTTTTTCCCGGGAAAAATAGGACCCAAAAAAAAACCTCTGCTCAACTCAAAACTTGAAGAAGAATATATTTCCCTAAAAAAAACAATCAATGTTGGGTTTTCGATGAACAAAAAAGTGGTGTTTTAATGGGTTATCTCTGGTGAATAGAAATGGGTAGCGGCATGGAGGAAGCCATTTCAGAGTTGTTGAAAGGAAATGAAAAAATTGCAGAAATGAATGAAAGGGGGAGATGGATTTTTTCAATTTCAAGTGGGTGTGGGGATGGTGAAAAGACAGAAAAGGTGTTGAAAGCGTAACGTAAAAGGGTGATGAAATGACACGTGTTGGAAGCAGGAGCATTTGGGTTCGGCCACGTGGTTGAGAAAAAGCAGTTTTCGTGGATAGAGTCGCGATTTTAGAAACAAGCGTCTACTTATACACCTGTTTTTCATGCCTGTCTTTTCCTTCTTAACTCGCTCTTTTGTTGACACGCTAACTACTACTTGTGCAAATTGCAAATTCAGTCAGAAATATATAATATTATTTTCTTTATAAGATATCTCCACACCAAACGGCGTATAAACCGTATTTTTTTTTTAAGACTATAGGACATCCCCACACCATCTAAGGGCACATACTTCACACTTACGAGATATCCGTCTTTTTCAAGTATGGTCATAATCTCTGGGAGAAGAGAGATAAATCCAACCTCAATATTTCGCATTAGTCATGAGTCGAACCTGAGATCTTTGTATTACAATCCCTCAACCACCAGGCCAACCGCGTGGTTAACGCATATTCATATTAGTAAAAAATTATTTACAGTTTATTTACTTTTTCAATTTAAAAAATGATAATTTAATTCTTGTTATTGGCCCATGGTCATGTGGGGTTTAATCTTTCATAGTCAGCAAAATATATATCTAACCTCCTACCGTTTTCTATATAAACATTTAAATATGTCACATAATTAATTAGAATTTTCTAGATTTTTTTAGTACAATTACAAAGTTCTAGTAAGGGTGGGACAAGTGGCATTTAATCCCAAATCAATAATCTGGTTTACAAATGTTCAAACCAATTGAGCTCCAATCAATTCCCATTAGAATTTTTTATATAATCATTTAAACATGTCACATAACTAATTAGAATAAAACATCTAATACTAGGCAAATAAATAACACGACTTTGTGATTCAATAGTAGAAATTTGTACTTTCAAGAGACTACGAATCCAAAAATTTTCTACCATGGGGAACAAATAAATGCAATTATAAGCTACGTCAAAAACAATTAATGGAGGCATATTAATTTTTAACCAATATAATAGCTTTTTTAAAAAAATATTACAAATAATTTGTAGGGAACATTTTTTTGTTATAAAATGACTAACATACAATTTCAAAAACCAAATTCCAAATATTGAAAAGCAAACAAAAAAAAAAAAAAAAAGAAAAAAAGTTAAGGCATGTGCCCTCCCGATGGATAATGTGCATATGTCATTATATGAGTGTTTGTGTTTTTCTCTTCCCGTTTCCTTAAAAAACAGCTCAATTTGTTAAAATCAATTATCCTCTTGATTAAAGTTCTTACTTTATATTATTATCATAAGACAATGAATCATAATTAATATTTGGATGTTCCGCTCAATAATTTCTCATACCATATTTACTAACTTCCTTTCCACTTTGGCGGAGACCCTTCCCCAACCCTACCAGGCTATCTTACATCGACAGTGTTAAAAAAAATTGTTATATTCTCAGTATATATTTGTTTTAGTTTTTATTATTTCACTCCATTTTTGTGTCGGTTCACCATATTTTGACGTATTGGCTTCGCCGTTATTTTCTTTTCTACGTTTGTATTTACCTTAAAAATTAAATTTTGCAATTATTTGTAGAGTATAGTAGTGGAGCCAACTATCACATGACGTGACAATGATATCTCCATTGGTATGTTCTGAAACGGTAAAATTCTCTTTCTCTCACTACCTCTCTTTTCTCCTCCCACTCTCTAAAAAACCCCTAAAACTTTTAACCCTTCCCCTCCCTCCCCATCCCAATGCCCCCCTTCCCCTCCCCTCCCCTCCCCTCCCTCCCTCCTCCTCCTCCTTCCTTTTATCCCCTTCCCTCTCCAACCATGTTTCATGATAGAAGCGATGAAGGTATATCCCTTGTGTTATCCTGGAGGTGATCGGTTTTTCCGATCGAGAGTGGAGGCAAGTCGAAGGTCGGAGCTACAAAGAGGAGAGTTGGAGCCGGGTAGGTGATGGGTTGCTTGGTTCTTGATTGAAGATCGGGTGAGGGAGAGGCATTTTCTTTTTTCCTTTTTTTTTTTTGATTTTTTTTTTTTTTTTTTTTTTTTTTTTTGTCTTTTTTACCGGTTGATTTGCGAAACTCGTAGGCGGTCGGTAATTTCAGGCTTGCGGTGTGTAGTAGCTCGTGCCCTGGATTTGTTCGAGTTGGGTAGTCTCCCTTGCGGAGTGCTAAGTCCTCCTTTCGGAGGTGGTTTAGTTTCCTTTGGAGTTCTTAGTTTTTATTTGTTTTTAGTAGTTTCTTATTTTGCTCCCTCGAATTACGGTGGTTTTACCTCTCGTGCGGAGTTCTCCCCTTGACATGTATCAATGTATGTATGTTCAAGGTGGCCATTTGCCAGGTTAGCGAGTGTAAGTTTATTTGAGTAATGAATATATTTCTATCGTTTTAAAAAAAAAAAAATATCTCCATTGGTTGATTTAATTTGGCATCAAATTTAGTGATGCAAAAACATGAGCTTGTTTGGCTAAAATGGGTCACAAAAATTTCTAGTACCAAGAATTGGTCAATAAAGAACATGTTGGAGAAAATAAAATTAATACTACATATCAATTTCAATATAGACAAGAAAATAAAGTATATATAATTAAACATCTATAAATTAATAATTTTGTAAATCACAATATTATTAATTTACCGATATTAAATTACACAACTATTAATTTCACTTAATGTTATCTCTAAGTTAGGATCCACCACATATATTATTTAAATAAAGTTATTAATTAATTAAATATTAAATTATCGAGGTTATAGTGTGGATATATTGATACTAAAATAATCCATAGTTAAATGTTTTGTGGAGATAAATAAAGAGAGACGGTGAGAGCACAAGTGGGTGATATGACGACATTATCATCCCATAAATTGACCCACCAAGGTTTGTTTTTCAAACCAGACATTGTCCTCAAAAATCAAAATTAGTTTTTGACCCCAAAATAAAATTATATTCATGCAAGTTGCTCAACTAGTGACCCTAGTTTAATGCCCATAGGCAATTTTGATGATGTCAATTCCCCAAAGAGACAGATAGTTTTGAAAAATTACACAAAAGCTACTTTCCAGTCTTTTTTTAGGGGATTCTTTTTTTTATTTTTTATATTCCTGATGTTAAGTGTTAACACAACCAACTTGATTGGATATGTTTGTACAATACAAAAATAAATTGCCAAATCCGCCTCACTGCCCTGCCACTAAAATTTTGTGGATGAAGTGAATCGAAAATATGTCTTAGGGTGCTTCAATTATTTTTGATGTAATTAATCCCATAAAAATCCTCATTCACCCCATCAGTAATCGTTGAACCTCCACGCCACAAAAACGAATATTACATCACCCAAATCCTTTAGTGTAATTGAGCTATGCTCATGGGACAATAGATTGCCAGCTCTTGATTGATTACCAAGTTGCTAAGATCCAATTATGTTTTATATTTTTTGTTTCAATATTTACAAAGTTGGTATCTTTTTTAATTTCAATCTAAAAAATACAAGTATATAAGCATGAATTTACCTTTATGTTGAGTGTATGAGTTTTATAAAAGCAAAATATTTATTTTATAGTTTTTTATTAAATATGTCATATATATACCTAAATAACTCTAAATATTCATGAATTTACCTAGATCTGCAATAGACAACAAAGAGTTAAGAGGGACGATAGGATTTCCCATCACAGCCACTCCGAGGCTTAAGTTAGAAATATTGCCAATCATCTAAGAAAAATATTTGGTAGTTATATTTTGAACTCCGAGTTTGATAACAAGTATTTTAAAACAAAAAATGAAATAAGAAATATTTCTAATGAAAATGATTAGAAATTAAAAATTGAAAAGATTCTCTTGAAAATGAAAGCAATTAACAGCCTCTTGAAGCCGGTTTAGTTTCATCTTCATGTTTGCAATATTTTTAGGGTTGAAAATATTTGTATAATTTATGAATTGAATTATAGTTGTGTATTGACCATGTATGTTTGAAAATTGAAAATAAAATTTGCTGGTTTAGTTTTCATAAGAAATATGAAATATTAATAAGTTGGAAAATGATTCTGATATGTGCATGATACTAAACTTTGAAAATATAATTACAGAATGTTGTAATATGGCCCAATTCAATTGGTACCCCATATAACATTTGTCCAGGCCCATTGAGAAGAAGCCCAAAGCAACCAGCCCCTTTTGTTTGACCCGGATGGTTTGACCCGGCTGAGACCCGCGGACCCTTATTTTCGAATCGACCGTTGGATTGAGGTTTTGATCTCGGGCGTCAACTCCTCTTATATCCTCGACCTATTTGGAACCCTAACTAGAAGCTACAGTGATTCTCCTTACCTTACGTAGTGCGCCGCAAAAACTCTCTCTCTCGAAAAATCTCGAATCTCTCTTCTCGATTCTTTGTGAATCTTTTGTGAGTGTCCAGGTGAGATTTTTCGATAGTGTTCAAGCATCCTCTTCGGTTCTTGGTTGGTGTTATTCAAATGGGTTTTCCCAAAGGGTTGTTTAGGTATTTGAGGTTCGACCTTCGTGGTCTTCCTCCGGTGGCTGTCCGTTCGTGTTTCTCTTCCGGTGGTCGTCTCCTTCGTGGTTTCTCCGGGAAAAACTTGGGCGTTGGAAGGCAATAGGGCTTGGTCTCTTTGTGGCCAACTTTGGGTGCGTCCGGTTTTGTAGTCGACGGTGAAGGGACCGCTACACACAACTCGAGCCTAAGTCCCGTTCGACCACTAAGCTTCGTGCTTCAAACCTGATACCCTTCCTTTATCTTGATTTCAGTTTTAGTTCTATTTGAGCTTTCATTGATTTACTTTTTTGACCTTTTGTTGCGGTTCGGGCCTAGTTATAAAGCGGCCGGTGTTGATCCGATCGGAGTCTTTGTTTGGTAGTTAGTTTTCGATTTTACGTAGGCTTTTATTTTCACTCTCATTTTTGCTTTCTTTTCTTTGGCTTGAATGGGAAAGTGCCTTCCCTTGTGTGTGTGCATCGCACGGCTTTATTTTCTCGGTTTATTGCAATATTAGAAAAAGGCCCGTAATCCCTAATCCCTACCCCGTAGGATTATTTTGTAATAGTTAAGTTCGTCGGACTATTATTCTAGAATGGCTATGACGTTCATCAACGACATGGGTCGATACCTAACCGGTGGTATCGAGCATCCCCATTGTGGCGGTCTGAAAACCCTTACCCTGGGTTTCGCTCCGTAAAGAGGCTTGAACTCTTCTTTTTTGATCGCTTTTAGTAGTGTAAATACCGCTTGCCGCGGTTTATTTCTTTAGTCTTTATTTGCTTGGGATTACGTGTGATCCCTTATTTGCTCTTACGTGGTTGATCGTCATTACGTGGTTGATCGTCTTTTCGGTTTTTATTTAGTATTAAAGGAACTCGATTTTTCAATTTGGCAACAAAAATGAAAGGCATTTTAATTCAACAAAAAAGTTTACAAAGTTTGTGAGTGGTGTTTATCTTTGAAAAAGATACATTGAAAAGAAAGTTCTAAAATTGATGAGTATGCATATTCTTCTATCATTTTGAATCTTTCGACTCTGTGCTTAGGAAGGTTGGTAAACTTGATTCTCGCAAAAGCTTTGTGGGAAAAATTGCAAGAATTGTATCTTTTGAAAACTTCTTTGCGCTAGTAAGTCGCTTTTGCTTGAAAAATTCTTGATTTAAACTTGATTTAAACAAAGAGATTGATGAAAATTTGGATGTGTTTACCAAATTAATTCAAGATATTAAACTGACTAGTGATAAGAATATTGATGATTATACTCCTATTGTGCTTTTAAATGCAATTCCTGAATCTTACAGTGATGTTAAATCTGCTATTAAGTATGGTAGAGATTCTATTACTCTTGACACTGTTGTGAATGGCTTAAAAAGCAAGGAACTTGATTTAAAAGTCAATAAGGGGGTAGCGAGAACTCCTGGGGAGGTTATGCATGTTCGGGTAGGTCCCAACATAGGTTTGGTAACCACCAAAAATCGATAATCATCAAAATCGAATTTTCACAAGAAAAAGGGTAAAAGCAAGTCTAGATCCAAGTCTAGGCCTAAAGGAATAAAATGCTATAAATGTGGTGAGGTAGGTTATTACATTAGGGAGTGCCCTAATAAGAAAGGAAACCTGAATTTTAAAAATGATCAAGCAAATATGGCTTCTAGTAGTGAAAATGTTGGTGAAATTTTTATGGTGTCGATTTATGTGAAAAGCATCTTTGTTAATTGCAGAAATCAAACTCGTGATTGATAATGAATGGTTTATTGATTACTTTGCACTTTTCACATGTCACCATTTAAAAATGTTTTCAAGCTACGATGAAGTGAAAAACTGTCATGTTTCTATGGCCAATGAGAAAAAATGTGAAGTTCTTGGAATTGGTGATATTTGCTTGAAATTTGAATCAAGTTATGCTTACACTTTGAAAAATGTTAGACATGTACCGATTTATGCAATAATTTGATATCTTGTGCTGCGTTAGAAAATGATGGATTAGAAGGGAGATTTGGAAATGGTGTTATGAAAATTTTGAAAGGTTCTTTAGTGATTTTCAAAGCTGTCAAAAGGAATAACTTGTATGTTTGTTTTGCTGAATCTATGCCTGTCATTTGTGAATGTTGTGAATGTCATGTCAATGTTGACAAAACGATTTATGGCATAAAAGGCTAGGTCACATGAGTGGTAAAGGTCTTGAAATTCGCATAAAAATTTGTTTGTTTTGGTAGTGATGTTCTATCATGTTTGCCCTTTTGTGACTCATGTGTGTTAGGAAAACAACATAAAGTTAAATTTCCTGTTTCTCCTTTTCCTAATCAATCTGTTTGCACTGATATACTTGAGTATTTGCATGCTGATGTTTGGGGTCCGTCTAGTGAACCCACTCAAGGTGGAAATAGGTATTTCCTGTCTATAATTGATGATTTTTCAAGAAAAGTGTGGGTTTTCTTAATGAAAAATAAATCTGATGTGTTTGAAAAATTCAAGAATTGGAAAACATTGATTGAGAATCAAACCTAAAAGGATTAAAACCCTTAGACGGATAATGGTCTTGAATTACGCAATAACTTGTTTGACAACTTATGTCTTTGAATATGGTATTAAAAGGCATAAAATCGCGTTTTATACGCCGCAAAGAAAAATGGTGTTGCCGAGCGTATGAATAGAACCTTACTTGAAAGGGTCGGGAGCATGCTTGCTTCCTCGGGTCTTTCAAAAAGGTTAAGGTGAAAAAAGTTCATACGGCTGCGTATTTGATTAATAGATCTCCATCTGTGCCTTTGAAAGGAAAATGTCCTGAATTTGTGTTTTCTGGTAAACAAATTGATTTTTCAAACTTGAAAGTATTTGGTTGTGCTGCATTTGTTCATCAAAAAGGTGATAAACTTGAACCAAGATCTAAAAAATGTGTTTTTTTAGGATATCCTGAAGGTGTGAAAGGCTATAGGTTGTGGCTTAGGGGTGAACCTGGTTTTAAAATTTTAATTAGTAGAGATGTCATTTTTAATGAATCTGAATTTCCATGTTTGACTCCTCTTTTTTGCCTTTGTGTGAATCGAGCTGCTCCAAATAAGGTGGAGCAAATACTTTCAAGTAATTTTGATGAATCAAAATGTGCATCTTTGAAATTGAAAATGTGCTGAACATATTCCGAAAATGAGCCGATTTTGTGCATATGCCCGAAAATGTTGATGTTCTTTGATTTGCATGATGAATTGGCTGATTTGGATGATAATGAACATCATGAACTTGGTAACTATCAACTTGCTTAGTGAGATAGAACTTCGAAGGAATATTAGGCGGCCTTCTCGTTTTGATGATTTTCACTTGACTTCGTATGTGTTTTTTTTTTTGAGTCAATTGCTAATTGTGAACCTAAAACTTACCAAGAAGCTTTAAATTAAACATTCTCAAGAGTGGTTAAATGCTATGCATGAAGAAATGAACTCTTTACATGTTAACAACACTTGGGTACTTGTACCTAAACCGAAAAATTGTTCGTGGTTGATTGTAAGTGGTTGTTTAAAGTAAAAAATGAGAATGATTAAATGCGTTTTAAAGCTAGACTTGTGGCTAAAGGTTTTACTCAAAAGGAAGGTGTTGATTATCTTTGAAATATTTGCTCTGTTGTGAAATTTACAACCGTGCGAATTATGCTTGCCTTATTTGCTTTCGGTTTAATTGGGAATTGAAATGCATTAGATGTGAAACTGCTTTTTTTGCATGGTGATTTAACCAAAAAATCTATATGCAATGACTGAAGGTTTTGTGGATAATAAGAAATCGATTTTGTTTGTTTGTTGAAAAAATCCTTATATGGCTTGAAACAATCTCCTAGATGTTGGAACAAGAAATTTGTGAATGCATGTTGTCTTTGAATTTTAAAAGAAGTAATTACGATCACTTTGTCTTTATTTCAAAGAAAATGTAAAAGTGCATGTTTTCTTGTTGATTTATGTTGATGATATCTTTCTTGATTAGTCCGTGTGTTAAAACTATTGAGCATGTTAAAAACTCGTCTAAGTCTAAGTTTGACATGAAATATTTAGGAGATGCTAAAAGGATTTTAGGAATGAACATCTTTAGAGATAGGAAAAATTCTCGTGATTTTTCCTCAATCAAATTTCTTATGTGCGAAAAATTTTGTCTAAATTTTCTATGAGTGATTCCAAACCTTTGTTAATGTACCTTTGGCTGCCCATTTCTTGTTAAGTAAAGAAATGTGTCCTAAAATCGAGCATGATATTAATTCTATGAAGAATGTGCCATATTCCAATGCTATAGGTTCTTATGTATCTTATGGTTAAAGACTAGACCGGATATTGCTTATTCTCGTGAGTTGCTTGAGTAGATACATGTCTAATCCTGGAATTATTCATTGGAATGCTCGTAAATGGCTTTTGCGTTATTTGAAACATTCTTTGAATTACGGTTTGAAATTTGCTAAGTGCAAAGATGGGGTTAAATTGAATGGTTACGTGGATTCTAACTATGCAAATGATAAGGATAACAAAAATCAACAACATCTTATGTGTTCACTTTGTGTGGTTCATGTGTTAGTTGGAAATCACGAGTTACAACACATTGTTGCATTGTCTACAATCAATCTCGAGTATATAGTCAGAATCAAGCATTTAAAGAAGCAATATGGCTTAAGGGCTTGATTTACGAACTTGGTTTTCTTGATGGTAATGTTGTTGTTTTTTTTCTGATCAATCAATCTGGTATTCAATTGTGTAAGAATCCTTTTTCATGATAGAACTAAGCATATCGATGTGAGGTTTCATTATATTCGTGATATTGTTGCTAAAGGCTTAGTTAATCTTGAAAAATACCTTCCTGAATTTAATCCTGCGATATGGGAACTAAATGCTTGCACATGAGTAAATTTTTGACATGTCTTAAAATTTTGAATTTTGATACAGTGATTAAGCGAGAAATGTACTTGTTGGTTTTTCTTTTATAACTTGCTATGTGCTTGTTATAAATCAAGCTGTTTAAGTAACACTTTGTGTGCAATAAATGAAAAATGAAAAAAAAAAAAGGCGATGATGATTATGTGTGTATGTCCCGAGTTGTAGGAACCTGAATTGTGCCAAGGTGGAGAATGTTGTAATATGGCCCAATTCAATTGGTACCCCATATAACATTTGTCCAGGCCCATTGAGAAAAGCCCCCAAAGAACCCCCCTTTTGTTTGACCGGATGGCTTGACCCTACCGAGACCCGCGGACCACTTATTTTCGAATCGACCGTTGGATTGAGGTTTTGATCTCAAAGTCCAACTCCTCTTATATCCTCGACCCTATTTGGAACCCTAACTAGAAGCTACAGTGATTCTCCTTACCTTACGTAGTGCGCCGCTGCAAACTCTCTCTCTCTCTGAAAAATCTCTGAATCTCTCTTCTCGATTCTTTGTGAATCTTTTGTGAGTGTCCAGTGAGATTTTTCGATAGTGTTCCAAGCATCCTCTTCGGTTCTTGGTTGGTGTTATTCAGTGGGTTTTCCCAAAGGGTTGTTTAGGTATTTGAGGTTCGACCTTCGTGGTCT
This sequence comes from Rehmannia glutinosa, assembly GCA_016081115.2. NCBI lineage: Eukaryota > Viridiplantae > Streptophyta > Magnoliopsida > Lamiales > Orobanchaceae > Rehmannia > Rehmannia glutinosa. Next base: position 131,104 of record JABTTQ020001664.1, on the reverse strand, counting down.
TCCTCCGGTGGTCTGTCCGTTCGTGTTTCTCTTCCTGGTGGTCGTCTCCTTCGTGGTTTCTCCGGAAAAAACTTGGGCGTTGGAAGGCAATAGGGCTTCGGGTCTCTTTGTGGCCAACTTTGGGTGCGTCCGGTTTCGTAGTCGACGGTGAAGGGACCGCTACACACAACCTGAGCCTAAGTCCCGTTCGACCACTAAGCTTCGTGCTTCAAACCTGGTGATACCCTTCCTTTATCTTGATTTCGCTTTTTAGTTCTATTTGAGCTTTCATTGATTTGTTTTTTACCTTTTGTTGCAAATGTTCGGGCTTTATAGGCGGCCCGGTGTTCATCCGATCGGAGTCTTGTTTGGTAGTTAGTTTTCGATTTACGTAGGCTTTTATTTTCACTCTCATTTTTGCTTTCTTTTCTTTGGCTTGAATGGGAAAGTGCCTTCCCAGTGCGTGTGCATCGCACGGCTTTATTTTCTGGTTTATTGCAATATTAGAAAAAGGCCTGTAATCCCTAATCCCTACCCCGTAGGATTATTTTGTAATAGTTAAGTTCGTCGGACTATTATTCTAGAATGGCTATGGCGTTCAACAACGACAACGGGTCGATACCTAACACGAAATAAAATTAAAAATAAATAAAAATGTTTAAAATAATTAATAAAAGTATAAATATGTTTTTGAAAAGAAAACAAATCGGTACATAGTCTCCATGAACTATTGGGTACGTTGTTAAGATTTTCTTGACCAGGTTATATATATCATACTATATATTTTGATAGAATGTATGAAATAGAGGTGACAATCCTTGATCCGAAATGATAACCCGACCGAATCAAACCAAAGTTCTGAGAGAAACCGAAACCGAAAACGATAAATTCAAACACGAATACGATCGACACGAATTCGACCCGTTGTAACCAATTTGTCTACAACGTAAGTATTTTATATTTTAATTAATTTTGGATAATTTTAAAAACAACCTAAAATTAACCTAAAATCAAATACGGACCCGACCTGACTCGAATTGCGTATGAAAAATAATATTGATAGTTCCATATAGGGTGATCACGGTGCGATTTTGCGGTTTTTTGAGTATATTTCAAACTGAATTGCTATATGCGGTTCGGTTTAATAAAATTTTCAAATCGCGGTTTTATGAAGTAAAATTGAAGGTGCGGTTTGAAGCGGTGTCGGGCGGTAGCGGGCGGTTTTGCGGTTTTAATTAACAAAAATATTATATAATTGATAAATTAATATAATTTTGTTATGACATTTTAAAGAAAAAATCAAAGAAAAATATTATAATTGAAAAGTGATTTTTTTAAACAATGTGTATTTTTGTGAATAAAATGTACATTGCAATATCTTTTATTTCTATTACATTCAATATGTAATGTAATGCAATGTAATGTTGTTCTATTTTAATGCAAAACATGATGCATTGTAACGACATGAAAAAAATGTAAAATGCGTTATAATTTTATATACCAAATGTGAATCTAATTATATCATTCATAAATTAGTTTTTAATATATTTATTGTCTAACTATTTAACACAAGACTAAAGAACAATATTTTATTTTACTCTAAATTATAGATGTGCGGTGTGGTGCGGTTTTTCAAAATCCAAAACCATAACCGCACCAATAGTGCGGTGCAGTTTCTATCTGATATTTTAAATCATGGTTTTGGTTATAAATTATTATGAACGGTGCGATTCGGACGGTCCGGGCGATTTTCCAAAATTTTTGATCACCCCTTGTTCCATACTAGTGAGTATAAAATGTATAATGGGCAATTTGGCGAAGGCCCCAAAAGAAAAAAAAATTAAATACAAAAAGTTATAAAAGATGAGGAAATAATAAGTGGGCCCTCCAAGATTATCAAGTTGCACTTTTAAAAGAGGGGGTGGTGTCCGACACGTGGAGGTGTTTGTTGAGGGATACACGTGTCGAGTTTTGGTGGGAGGCGAGCAGCTAAGCAGCACGCAACTTGGTGAAGGCGACGTGCAGAGTAACGGAACAATCCCATTGGAAGGAACGGACGGGCAAATTATTACGCCATGTAGAGGATGGGACCTGTCAGATGATATGTGGGCCACCCTTTTTTTTTTTTTTTTTTTTATAAGCTCGAACCTGCGCTTACTACGACTTTACTATCTTTTGAGACAACATTTCCATTTCTGCATTCTTCTTCTTCTAAATAATGGATATGCGCGCGTTGGCCAAGTTACGGCGAGTCTGGCGGCGTGACAAACCAGATCCTCCTGGTAAAAAAACAATTATGTTCGACCCCAATCTACTAATAACGATCTCTCCTCGAATCGAACCCACACGATCTTTATTCAAGATGAGTTCCCAAATCTTCACTGCACCGTATACGCCTATCCCGAGGGAAGCGATTTGATAGAAGCGAGGGATATGAACCTCTCGACTTCCACCCCATAAAAAATAGATGAAAATACCAAAATGTAAGGGAATAATTGGTTCATTATTGTTCTTGGAAAACATTTGAGGACCAGAATTTTGAAAATATACTAGAAAACGTAATTAATTAATTGAAAATTTTATTGGAATGCTTGTATGGATGTATTTTCAAGTCTAATTTTCAGTTTCTAGTATTGGAAAATGAATTTTCAAACTTTATTGATTTTCGTGTGAGAATTATAAATATATTTGGTTTGTTGTCTGAATTTCTGTTTGAAAATGAAAATATGTTTCGTTATAGTTTTGAAATGTATTTTTGACATAAGTTTGCGTGATTGTAGTGTATTTTTCCTAGGTTTGCGTAATTGGAATGAAAAATTGTTTTGACTGTGTTTTCAAAATAATATTTTCCATAAAAAAGTGAAAACTGGAAATGACTTCATTTCTATTGAAAACTTTTGAAACAAATATAAATTCATTTTGCGGAAAATAGTTGGAAAGTAGAAAAATGGTGTTGGAAACACAACCATACAAGGCCTATGTATTTCAATTTATTATGGGAAAGAATTGAAAAACCCTCAAGAGGCGTCTTTTCCATGACAAGCTCGTGAAGCTCAGGCCAAAACAGACAATACATCTTGGGCGGATGCAGGCCACTCGTGCCACATTATTGGCGTCGTCTATGGGAATCTCGCACCGGCTAACTGCACACATTGGGGGCTTATAATGGGAAGAGACATATCCCACATCGAGTGAGCATGCAAATGCGCTGTGGCTTATAAGCGAGGGCTAAGCCCCTCTTCCTCAAGAGTCGCCTTTTTCAGGACATACTCGTGTGGCTCAGGCCAAAGCAGACAATATATACCTCTCGAGGGATGCAGGCCACCCGTGCCACATTATTATGTTGGGGACAAATTCAATTTTTTTCAATTATTATTTATTATTTTATATATTATTTACAAATCCAACTTTAAGATAAACTATATATTCAAGATAGTTGTATATTTTTTCTCAAAAGAAAAAAAAGTAGTTGTATATTTGTTCAAAAGAAACAAGGCCCATATGTGCAGCCTTGATGGGCCTAACTAGAAAGCCTGGGTTAGTGGCCGAGCTAGGTTTACGCAGTAATATTGTTTACCTGCGGCCCGTATCACTTTAGTCTGGGCCAACCAATAAAGTCGGCCTACAGGTGTCTGGATTGATTCAATCCTGAATGGCCCAGTTAAAACTCTAAAAATGATAGGACGCGAAAGATGCAGTAGCAGTATAGGGCTAAAAACGAAAAAAATTACTCGATACTCGATTCTAGATCGATCGTTAAAAACTCGTTTGAATTTGGTTCGTTAACATAACGAACTAAACTTGAACACATTTTCGAATTTCGATAGGATGTAAACCTCGACTCAATTAATAAAAAAATAAAATAAAATATGTGTAAAATACCAAGCTACTCGAGCTCGATTCGTGCTTGGCTCGACTAAAGCTTGTTCGAACTCGATTCAATTAATAATCAAACTGAGCTCAAAAGATTAATAAAAAAAATAAAATAAAATATATGTAAAAATATCAAGCTACTCGAACTCGATTCGTGCTCGGCTCAACTAAAGCTTGTTCGATCTCGATTCGATTAATAATCAAACCGAGCTCAAACATAATTTTTAAAGCTCGATTAAAAGTCAAATAAGCCTGAAAAGTACTATATTCGTCTCGACTCGACTCGCTTACATCTTTAGGGCTTAAGTAGTAGTAGTACAGAGCGAATAAGAATGAAAAATGACTCTTCTATTTTTATGACTTGCGAAGTAAGCGTGGACTATGGAAGTCGTCACCGGTCACACATCCTTCTTCCCCAAATTTCCATAATTCCTATTGTTCATAACAGATAACAAATGGAACAATGAATCTGTATCCACTTTCCATTGCTTTGCTGTTTCTCTGCTTTGTCCTCACATTCACAGCCGATGCTTCTAGTAATAATCCAACTCACTTCACCGGCGATGTTTCTATTAATTGCGGCTCAATTGGAACTTCAGCGGCGAGCAATGGCAGGGAATGGATCGGTGATTTACACCCAAAACTTTCTTCATTGCTGGAAATACAAGGTTCATCGACCACCTCAACTGTCGTACATAAGTTGATTTCTGCTGATCCAGTTCCCCACAGGACGGCGAGAATATCTCGTTCCCAATTTTCCTACGCATTTCAATTGAATCCAGGTCAGAAAATTATCCGCCTTCACTTCAATCCTTCTACATATAGAGGTTTTAAAGGGTTTAGGGATTTGTTCACTGTTGAAGCTGGTCCTTTCACCTTGCTCAGTAACTTTAGCGCTTCACTTACTGCTTATGCTCTTGGTGTTAATTCGATTTCCAAGGAATTCTGTTTAAACATACATGAAAATCAGCAATTCAATCTAACTTTCTCCCCTGAAACTAGTCAATTACTAGATACGTATGCTTTCATAAATGGCATCGAGATTATTTCAGTGCCTGTTAGTCTTTCTTATTTTCGAGGTGGAGAAATTGGAGTTCAAGTGGTTGGGCAGAAGTCTTTGGTCTATGTTGATTACGAAACTGCACTTGAAATAATCCACCGATTAGATGCTAAACACCATTCTGAACCGTCTACTGGGAATTTTGATGGCATGTTTCCGAAATGGGCAATGCAAAAAGCTTACAAGAGAAAAAATAACACTTGGAAAATAGCGGTGGATGTGGGATTCAGGTACTTGATCAGGATTCATTTCTCGGAGATTGGACTCAAGATTATAGGGACTGGTGGTGATGTGATGTTTAAAGTCCTCATTAATGGAATGATTGCTCAGACTAATATTGACATGGTGAAAGAAAGGGATGAAAATAACATTCCATGGTATAGGGACTACATGGTGATGATGAGAGGGCACAAAACGGAGGGTAAACGTGATCTCTTGATTTCCCTGCAGTCATATGATGATCTCATAATAGATGGACATGTTCTCCTAGCAGGGTTTGAAATATTAAAGTTGAGCAATCCTGACAATAGTCTTGCAAGTCTAAATCCCATGCCATCAGCTCAAGATTCACCATCCCACACAATAATTTTAATCTCGGTTCTTGGTTATAGAAATGTAATTGCAACTGTTGCAATAACTGTAATTTCTCTGGTAAATATCATTGTTCATAAGTTTCGGGAGTATGGGGAAGCTAACAGTACTAAGGAGGAAAACAAGCCATCAGCCAGGGCTGAACGACTCTGTCGCCATTTTTCACTAGTTGAGATCCAAATAGCCACTAGAAATTTCAGTGATGCACTTTTAATTGGAAGAGGTGGATTTGGTAAAGTCTACAAAGGCCACATTGATAAAGGACAAAAGACTGTTGCTGTGAAGAGGTTAAAATTAAACTCCAATCAGGGGGCACATGAGTTTCTGATGGAGATTGAAACACTGTCCGAGCTTCGACATGTTAATCTAGTTTCTCTAGTTGGTTATTGCAATGAGCGTGGAGAAATGATTCTTGTTTATGACTATATGGCCGGTGGAACACTGGCTGACCAGCTCTACAAAATTCCAAGGGAGAGCAATGACTGCTCTTCTCTCACTTGGAAGCAACGCCTTAATATTTGCATCGGAGCTGGTCGCGGATTAGACTATCTTCACACTGGCCATGGAATCATACATCGTGATGTAAAGGCTTCAAACATCCTGCTGGATGAAAATTTTGTAGCTAAGGTTTCTGATTTTGGCTTGGCGAAAATTGAAGATAGAAGCAAGTTAGAAAGCCATGTTAGCACAAAAGTTAAGGGCACAAGAGGGTACCTAGACCCACATTATTTCAACACTTGTAAAATAACAAGGAAAATTGACACATATGCCTTTGGGGTTGTGTTGTTTGAAGTATTATGTGGGAGACCAGCGGTGGATTCATGGCTTCCAGAGGATGAGCGTATTCTAGCCAACTGGGGTCGAGTTAAAAGTAGTAAGGGAGAAGTTGATCAAATTGTAGATTCGAGTCTGAGACAGGAAATTTCACCAGATAGTTTGAAGACATTTGTAGGGGTTGCTGAAAGATGCTTGCATGATGAACCAAAGAATCGGCCAACAATGTCTCAAGTTGTGTTACAACTTGAGTTTGCACTTGAGCAGCAGAACAACAGACAATTTTTGGTGTTAAATGAGATAACAAGTGCTTCTGATGATACCCATCCTAGTAGTAATGATGAAAATGACCAATCGGTTAATACAGATAGGCAAAATGCCACACGTCTTCTGAAAGAGCAAACTGGCAGCATAGTGGTAAAGACTGAGCTTCCAATTGGAAGAAAAGGTGGAGTCACGATGTATAATCCATCACGACTTTGGCCATGGGGCTCACTTTGGAACAGAGTTAGACCGTCCAAGAAAAACGAATTAGCCACAAATGTTAGGAACTTAGTGATTATCTTCACTGACATTGGGGTTCCACTAACATTTGAGAACGTGGTGCGTGCTACGGGGAATTTTCATTCAAGCAACTGCATAGGCAGTGGCGGTTTTGGGGCAACATACAAAGCAGAGATTGCTCCAGGTGTTCTAGTGGCCATAAAACGCCTGGTAGTCGGACGATTCCAAGGCTTTCAGCAATTTGACGCAGAGATTAAAACCTTGGGCAGACTTCGCCATCCGAACCTTGTGACTTTAATAGGGTACCACGTCAGTGAAACCGAGATGTTTCTTATATACAATTATTTACCAGGTGGCAACCTGGAAAAGTTTTTACAGGAAAGGTCCGCTAGAGGTGTTGATTGGAGGGTCATACACAAAATTGCCCATGACATTTCTCGCGCACTTGCTTACCTACACGGAAACTGTGTGCCCCGTGTTATCCATCGCGATGTGAAGCCCAGCCATATATTGTTGGATGAAGACCACAATGCTTGTCTATCTGGTTTTGGACTAGCTAGGCTTCTTAAAACTTCGGAAACTCATGCCACGACTGATGTGGCGGGGACGTTCGGATATGTTGCACCGGAATATGCGATGACTTGCCGTGTGTCTGAAAAGGCCGATGTTTATAGCTATGGGGTTGTTTTGCTTGAGTTATTATCTGACAAGAAAGCACTTGATCCGTCGTTTTCTTCCTTTGGAAATGGTTTCAATATCGTAGCTTGGGCGTGCATGCTCTTGCGGCAAGGCCGTGCTAAGGAGTTCTTTACGGCCGGGTTGTGGGATGCGGGCCCACACGACGATTTGGTCGAAGTTTTACACTTGGCTGTGGTATGTACAGCTGACTCCTTTTCTGACAGGCCGGCGATGAAGCATGTTGTCGGACGTTTAAACCAACTTCAACCTGCTTCGTGTTAGCCGTACAGAGCGGAATCATTTGATCGACGTAACTATCCATGGAAAAGTATGGAGAAATTTATGTTGTATGAAAAGAGATAACTTAACAGCTGAGAGGACAAGTGGGATGGATTTACAGAAATTCTGTTTAGCTTCCCTTCCAACTATTTTAACAGGAATGGATTTTACTGGTACGTCATATTCTGTTTATGAGTGTTTTCTATTTTAACAGCTGAAGGAAGATGCTACAGTTACTGTTCACGTACCAAGGAACCAGAGAGCATTATTCGTAGGGATAATTACAAAAGCACCCCTGAGGTTTGGGCTAATTACAAGAAAATCCAAAGATTTTTGAAAATTGCAAAAACCTCGTGAGGTTTGATTTTGTCTTAAATTTAAGGGGTTAACTGTTGCATTTCTATAAAATTCAAGGAGGATTTTGAAATGCTTTTTGCTTATGAATGAAAGAAATGTAAGACGGAATCAAACCTCAAGGGGTATTTTGTAATTTTTTAAAATCTCTGGTTTTTTTGTAATTAGTCCAAACTTCAAGGGTCTTTTTGTAATTATCCCTTATTCATAACGCTGACATTGTTATCGCTGCTGCAGGAGTCAGGACAAGCAATGATGGTAAAAAAGACATTATCATGATTCCTTTTGCCTTTCCCTTATTACATCCCTGTGTTTTCCATCAATATAATTTTTAGGGATAATTAGAAGAATACCCTCGTGGTTTGGTCTGATTACAAAAAACCTAGCTATCGTTCAAAATTACAACTACTCCCTTAGATATTTGTTTCTATTGTACAAATTGCACCCCCCAAAAGCGGTTATTTGTTAAGCAAACACAAACCTCAAGGGGGTGTTTGTATTATCTTAAAAGGTATTTGTAATTTTGAAAGATAACTATATATAATTTTTTTGTAATTAGGCTAAAGCTCGGGTAGTTTTTGTAATTATCTCTCATGTTTGTGTTATCTGACTTTTATTTATTGCATGACAAATTTTATTGTGCTTTTCTCTTACCAATTTAATTGTCCAATTTATAGATCAAGGGCAGCTGGATTAAACCTGGTGGTGCAGTAATTGATGTGGGAACAAATGCTGTAGATGATCCAAGTAACAAGTCTGGTTATAGGCTTGTTGGGGACGTGGACTTTCAAATCCTAAAATTTGTTGATGTTCTTTACGAGTTGATTTATTCGTCACGGTTTTTTTTTTAAATTAATTGATGAAATCTCCTATTTTCTTAAAGCGTTGTTCAAGTCCATTCATCTAATCCCATTGCTAACATTCTCAACTTTAAAAGAAAAAAATTGTCAAAGAAGTTGACGATTTGCATCAATAAACAAATTTTCACAATATCATTTATCGTTGTAAAATCTTTGTACTAAGCATTGAAAAACTCAACTTATAATATTGTTCAATACAAATCCAAACTGAAAAAACATACAAACTTACAAAAAAAAAAAAATCCGGAGATGTTTCAAAATTACAAAAGGTCTCCTCAAGTTTTGCTTATGTCTTAAATTATTTAAAGAGGTAATTGTAATATTTTTATAACTAAAGGTTTTTTTTTAAATGTTATTTATTTTTGAAGGAGGGAGTCAAATCTCAAGGGATTCTTTGCAATTTTCAAACATTTATGGGTCTTTTTGTAATTAGCCCAAACTTAAGGGGGCTCTTGTAATTATTCCTTTTCCATTTTTATTGAATAAACTCAAACCATTTAGGGGTGTGCACGGGACTTGGAGATAACCGAACCCGAACCGATATCCGAACCGAAAATATCCGTTGACTTTTTGGCTTTCTCCGAACCGAACCGTCCCGAAAATTTACATGGTACGGTCTGGAGATTTTTCAAATATCCGTATCGAAATCATGACGAACCATACCGAACCGAATATCTGAAACTAGAACCGATTTTAAAATAATTTTTATATATACATATATAATATTTTTATCTTATTTATATTTTGATATTGAATTAACTAAACATTCCTTTGAAATTCAATACTATATAATACTAAAAATTATCAAATTAAAACTTTGGCATATTTTATCAATTTGAATAATTGAATATCTATATATATATATATATATATAAAAGCTGAATAGTCATATTTTTAGTAAGTTCCCGCCAAAATGCAATTGCCAAATCCGGAAAGTTGTTGTCCTTAATTAATTACTACTTAATTTTGGCTTGAAGCTGAGTTTTGCATCATTAATGACTAAAAAATTTGTAGTGTAGTTAATAGATAAAAAAATAATACTAATTGGATAGATATGTTTTTGTCATTAATTTACTGAGATTATAAAAACTCTTTCGATTCCTAATACATAAAAAAATACAACACTGCAAACGAGAAATATAAATAATAAATAAGCACCTAAGTTACATTAAAATTCTTTCTTTGGTCCAACTGATGCGCCCTTTTGTCTTGGGAATATTAAGTTGCATTCAAATTCTTCCCTTGGTGCAAGTGATAGAGCATTAATTATTATTAATGCAGCACCTGTGCCCAAAAACAACAAACAAAAAGGTTAATATATTCTCCTCGACATCTAAAACTATGTAATGTTCATTTATTAAATGGTTTTGTAAATCATTAAATATGATGATTTTAAAATTTGAATACACCACATTTCAAAAATAAAAGTCCAATTAAAAATATAAATGGTTGCCATTAATTATTCTAATAGTTATATACTTTTAAAAAATAGAAAAAAATAATATCATTCATTGAATAACGTGTACCAGCAAGTATAAATAACAGTCATTATAAATAACACCATCCGACATTCAGATTCCGAATGGTTTAGTCACTACTCAACTCTATAACATTTCAAGGAATGGAGGTATTTTTTCGTAATCTCTATTGTGTATTTTGCTTATTAAACAATATTTTAAAATTCTGTCCATTTTCTATTTTTTGAACAGGGATCCAGGCTTCATGCAACAATAAAAAGTATTATCTATATACTACGCTTTATAAATCTTACTTTTTGTTTTTTTTTTTGTTTTAATTTTCCTTTTTTGGCTTTTCATTCTAGGTTCTTCCCAAGGAAATTCAAAAATTGTAATTGTTAAATATTTTCAAGGCATGGAGGTAATTTTTTCGTAATCTGTAATCTCTATTGTTATATTTTGCTTATTATACAACATTTTCAATTTTTCTATTCATTATATATATTAAAATTTTCTATTCATTAAACATTATTGAAAGTTATATACTATACTTTATAAATCTTACATTTTGTTTTTGTTCGTTTTTTTTTCTTATTCTGGATTTCATTCTAGGTCCTTCCTAATCAAATTCAAAATCTGGTGGATACGAAAATCCTCTTCAAAGTTCAGATTAGGCAAGTCAACATGTATTTCACAATGGAATTTTTCATGTATAGGCTGTAATTGATAAATATTGTGGATTATTTGTTGAGAGTCAATATAATAGTCTAATGAGTTTCTTTTATATGTTTACCTGATTTTGTCATAATTCTTCAATCTATTCAAATCTGAAAAAAATCTGTAAATATGCTTTTACTCAACCCTTCAAATATAATAACTTGAATATTCATTTACTCTTTGACATATACATATGTTTCTTCAAATATAAACGTTATTTCATAAATATTTAATTTTTTAGTAGGTGATGACACCTTGTTTAGCCGAGCCGGAAGAAATTAATCCACGTCATCGATAAACACATTTTCCGAGTAGGCGACTGCGAGTGACGTCCAACAATAACGTCACGGCGACACGTCACGAATTAGGCTCTCGGCCTCACGAGCCCAATTCTTCTACCGAGCCCAACCACAACACTTCCGCGGCCGAGCCCCGAGCCCCGAGCCCGGATTTCAATATGAAGCACACGCGCGACAACCTCGTAAAAATAATCACACGCCCATGCTTAGCACTTTATCGGATGTCGAACCGCCACATGTCGGGAGAATTATGAAGAGAAGTCGACAAGTGGCAAATTTGATGACATGCACAACTATAGAGGGACATGTGTCGCCTTTTTAGCTATTTTATTAATTAATGAATAGTTAGTGCAAAGATGACTATTGTAAACCCACTTACTAAAAGGGGTATAAAAAGTCCGAAAAGGGAAAAAGGAAAGGGGAGAAAGAAGAGTAACAAATTGTAAAAAGACCGACCCCAATATTCCTACTCGGCAAAATACAAAGAAAGGCATAATTAGCCAGTAAATAAAAAGACGTTACGCGCTTTTCATTTCCACGTGTTAAACCTTTTACGTATTTCTACTTGTTGACCAAAACGCACGTCAACAAATTGGCGCTAGAAGGAGGGCCCGTATTGGTCGATCGAAATTCCAAGCGCCTGTTAAGTAAAACAGGTAAAATTTAACGTTTGGCTTCTTCATAAAACGAAAAATGAGTCATCGATCGAGAAATGCTCGTGTGGATCAAGAGCAACATTTGAACAACCAAACCGGCCGGACTACTAATGGCCAAAATATACCCTAAACGCAGGCGGGGAGCACTACTTTGTTTCCTTCCAGCTTCGGCCTAATTGCCAACCCAACTTTTGTACAACAAATGAACCACTCATATCACAAACTCTCGCTACCACGAACTCTCAAGCACCCCTCCATTCCTTGCAAATACTAACCCACTCAACCCACAACTAAATGTTAACATTCATCCTCAAATTCCCAGATATAACGAAGCCCAAGAAGCGCCATCGGGTAACGAACAACATGTCCGTCATGACAAGGACGGCAAAGAGAAAATGAGGAAGAGCAAAGTCGTATAGCGAGTCATTTCCGAAGCAAACACGACATCGTCGTGCCACCGATGTTCGCGGACGACTCGGGAGGCGATCCCTTTTGGTCGACCGGCTCGTTCGATAAGTTCGCTCGGTTTTTACGAGGAACAACTCCCCAAAAGTCGATCAAGTCAAGGCCCGATTATATGGTAGATGCGAGGAACGGATGTAGAAATACACCGCCACGTCGAGCTGAACGATGGAAGGCGGCGGGATGGCGAAACGATCTCGAAGACCGCCCCAGTATGGAGCCCGCCAAGATGAAGTCGCCATTTTCTCCTGGAATCCTGGCGATCCCATTACCGCCAAAGTTGAAAATCCCCAGTCGGCCTATAATGGGGAAACCGAATAACTCATGTTCACAAAATGATAGGTCATGGATGGAACTATGGAAGTCCAAGCGATGCCATCCTCTAAAATCAGGCCTTCCCCGACTTCTAAACGATCCACCGTTGTTTTAGGACCCGATCCATTCAAGCATGGGGGGATCACATCCGCCTTTACGACACATTTCTTAACGTCCAAAGTCCGAGCCAGCGAATCCTAAAGACTCCCTCGTAAACATCAAAAAGGAAAAGACCGAGCCTAAGAGTTATATTTCTCGGTTTAACAAACAAGTTCGAGAGATGGAACCGGTGTCGATGACGCCATTTTAATCGTTTCCATGGTTGGAGGTCCAAACATGGTTTAATTACTCCATCCACGAAATTATAACCTCGTATCAAAAATTTCTAATCCGGACGAACGCCATATTTGTCTTTGAATCCCATCAAACAACACCTATCTTCAATCCCTATATTACAAAAACGTAAGAAAGGACGGAAGGAAAGAACCGATGGTGGGCGGGGTCGGTTTCGCCATTCTCGGAAAACCCGACCAGGATTTAGAGCTCGCCATCGAGCCGGTTACGCCGCAGCGTTAATGATGACCCACACTCCGTCGGCCATATGGAGTGAAAAGTCTGGCTTATTTGTTGCCTCTCCTGGCTCGGCCCCTAAAAATTGAGCCATCAAAAACACAAGATTATAGTATTCTGCGCTATCACAAATCGATGGTCACGATCTATCGACGGCGAGTGCCGAGATCTAATTAGGGAAATTATGCGGTTTGACATTATATACGAGCGACGCGTCTTAAAAAAGATCGTTCATTTTACCACCCACATCTTCCATACAATTAGAAGCGTCGACCAAGAATGCGTAATAATCAACTCCAGCCAGCTCTCCCGCCGCCCAGGCGGGCCAGGAATCCTGATGTCAAGTGTTAGTCGGATCAATACCAACACAATGGAGGATTTCGCTCCAACGCAAAAGAAAAGCGATGTTAGGCGCAACCAATGCCGAAAGACAAGTTAGATATGGCGAAATCAAGGAAGGCCAAACAACTATTTGCGTTCTCGGATGCGGATGCTCGCCAGGTGGTCCACCCTCATTCGACCCTGCAAAAGAGCAAAAATTGCACAATATCTTGGGTATTCAAGGTCCACAAGATTTTAATTGATAGGAAGCTATTAAATGTGCCATTTATGTCCGAGCATTTCAAGATTAAACGTGGATGATAGTTATATCCGCCCGGATGTAACGATAGCATTTTTTTGGGGTTTGGGGAGGAAGGATAGTCCCGCCGGGAGAAGTTGATTTGCCCATCATCAAATGGGACAAGGTTTGCATAAACGAAAACAAAGTCATGACAACATTCAAAATAATCAACGCCGATTCTGATACAATGCCATCATTGGGAGGCCATTGATTTATCATATCAAAGCAAATGTTTCAATATATCATTTTTGTATAAAATTCCCGACGTCGATGGCGAAGCTATACATAAAGGGAATCAAAGGAGTCACGAGTGCTCTTAAACTCCGACCGGTGGAGATTAATGTGGTGGAACAAGGGCAAACCCGGTGAAACCACACAAGATAATCCCTTGCCCGGGAGGAGTCCGAGCGGCGGTGGGCGTTCAGGGGATAACCCAGGGCGCCGGCCTGGGAAGGAGCCAATGATGGAAGAAGAAGCGGCCGGCAATCAAAACGAGCGGCCGAAGACAATTACCCCCGCAAATCAAGGAGGGCAAAGCAAGAAAAGAAAACGGCGGAACCGGTAGAAATGGGTTGATGCAATCAATGTCGGTAGGCCAAGCGGGGCGCCAACTACGTATTGGTCATGATCTTCCGAGAACCATATCGAAGTGAGTTGATCGAATTTTTGGGGAATAATCTTGACGTCTTCGCATGGACTCACGCAGACATGCCAGGAATTGACCCCAAGCATGCGTGCCACCGCCTCAATATTGATATAACGTTCCGCCCGGTCATCCGAAAAAGCGCAAACTCGGCCCGATAGATGGCGGACTTGAAATCGAGGTTAACAAGTTACTAGACAATCAATTCATCCGAGAAGCCCTCTACCCCGATGGGTCGCCAATCTGTTTTGGTAAAGAAAAGCAATGGCGATGGCGCCATGCGTGGATTTTACCGACCTCAACAAAGCATGCCCCAAAATGATTTACCCATTGCCGAATATCGATTATATGGTAGATGCCACGGCAGACACGAGCCGATGAGCTTCATGGACGCATACTCGGGTTACAACCAAATACGGATGCACCCGAAGATGAAGAAAATACCTCATTTTTCTCTCGCTCAAATTCATCATTCTGAAGATGATGCCTTTCGGATTGAAGAATCTTTGGTGCGACCTATCAAAGGTTAGTGAATAAGATGTTTGAGAAAATGATAGGTCATACTATGGAAGTCTATGTAGATGACATGCTAGTAAAATCATCAGTACATGTCCGATCATCTAAACGATCTTAATAAAATGTTTGCTGTTTTGAGAGAGTACAAGATGATGTTAAACCCGAAAAAATGCACATTTGGGGTCGGCTCGGGTAAATTTTTGGGGTATATGGTCAGCCAAAGGGGAATCGAAGCTAACCCAGACAAAATAAAAGCCATCACCGACCTAGAATCCCCAAACTCTGTAAAAAAGGTACAAAGCCTAACAGGCCGATTGGCCGCCCTTAACCGATTTGTTTCTCGGTCCACACAGACAAGTGCAAACCTTTCTTTGAAATTATAAAGAAAAGCAAAAATTTCGAGTGGACCGAACGAGCAGTGAGATGGCCTTTGAATCCCTCAAACAACACCTATCTTCAATCCCTATATTACAAAAACCGACCCAGGGAGGACTTGTATTTGTACTTGGCGGTATCCGAATACGCCATCAGCTCGGTGTTAATCAGGCTAGATGGCTCTATTCAACATCCAAAGTGTATTACACCGGTCAAGCGTTACATGATGCCGAGCTCCGTACCCACCAATGGAAAAGCGGCTTATTCATTAATTACCGCGGCGCGAAACTCCGTCCATATTTCTTAGAACACAAGATTATAGTATTGACGAACTATCCGTTGAAACAAGTGTTACACCGACCGATACTTCGGTCGGATGATTAAGTGGGCGGTCGAACTTAGCGTTTGACATTATATACGAGCCACGCATCTTTGCAATAAAAGGATGAGGCTTTAGCCGATTTTGTGGCAATTCACATCTTCCATACAATTAGAAGTCGAGAAGACCAAGAATGGAAATTATTCGTTGACGCTCTTCCACCGCAGGCCGAGCGGGGGGAATCGTGATAATCGATCCAAATGAAAAATGCTCTTTGCTCGGCCGTCGATTTGATTCCCGCAACGAACAACGGCCGAATATGAGGCGCTCATAAGCGAGGCTTAGATATGGCAGCCTCTATGGGCCTAAAACAACTATTGGTGCACAGTGACTCTCAGTTAGTCGTTCATCAAATCAACGGCGAGTACGAAGCAAAAGAGCAAAAATTGCACAATATTTGGATTTGGTCAAGAAAAGGCTATCACACTTTAAGACAAAAGTCTTACATGTGCCCCGAGCCGAGAACATGCAAGCGGATGCCCTAGCTCGGCTCGGCTCTAGTCCAGGGGACGGATGCCATCACGGATGTCAAATCATATACTTTCGTCACCCTCATGGTCACTCGGTGCAAAGAAAATATATACAACCGAAACCGCCGAGCGGACTTGGATGACCCCAATCATCCAATACTTAGAGAAAGGAGTTCAACTCAAAAACAAAGGCGAGGCCGTAACACTACGAACTCAGCGGCTCGGTTTACACTAGTAGACGGCATCCTATACAAACGAGGATACTCCATCCCACTCCTACGCTTGCCTTTCCGAGACGGATGCAGATTATGCACTTCGAGAGGTTCATGAGGGAATATGCGGCAACCATGCCGGGGCCAAACGCGTTGGCTATAAATTAATACGGCAAGGATACTCACGGCCATCCCCCGAAAGGACGCAACCGACCTCATCAAAAGATGTGAGAGATGCGGAGGTTTGCACCACAAAGTCGATATCATCCTCGAATGCCATTTACGTATTTAGCCCATTTGGCGTTTGCCAAATGGGGAATGGACCTCATCGGACCATTACCCATTGGCAAGCGTCGTCAAGTATGCCATTGTGGCGGTGGATTATTTCACAAAATGGGCGAGGCGAGCCTCCGCAAAAATAGATGAAGAAAAGGTTGTGAGCTTTGTATGGAAATCCATCATCCGTAGATTTGGGATACCACATTCGATTGTTACGGAATGGGAAAGCTTGATTCGACAACCGAAGGTTCAAAATTTTGTGAAGGTTTCCGCGTAAAAACCATTTCTCAACTCCATACCACCCCAAATGGACAAGTTGAGGCCGTTAATAAAATACTCAAGTATACCCCCGAAGGCGAGATTGGAGGAGTCTAAAGGCAATTGGCCGGAGGAACTACCTGCGTACTATGGTCATCTGAATCGACACATCGAGCAACCATGGAGAAACACCTTTTTCTTTAGCTTATGGAGTCGAGGCGGTGATTCCTGTCGAGGTTGGAGCCCCTACTTTTCAATTGCAAATTTTGAAGAAGACCGTAATGAGGCCGCGCTCCGAGCCGAACTAGACTGCTCGAAGAAAAAAGGTGCGATCTTGAGATGAAAAATGCAGCAGTGTATAAACAAAGGAGCGAAAGGTACTACAATTCAAAGTAAAAGAAAGAAGATTTCGGTCGGGCGATCTTGTATTGAAAAAGATAACGGGCATTCAACCGAGCCCATTGAAGCCAACCTGGAGGGTCCGTTTCGGATCGGCCACGCCTTATCCTGGGGCATACCGGTTAGAATATTTGAGTGGAGAAAAATTTACGCATCCATGGAATGTAGCATACCCGCGGTATTATCAATAAAAATCTCGATCTACGATCCGAGATAGATTCCAAAGAATTATCCCTTCATCTTGTATTTCATGAGCTCTTTAAAGGAAAACGAAGTTTTTACTCACCACAAATCAAGACTTGGTTACGCATCGAGCACGATACCAAGACTCCGCCACGCACCGAGCACAATATAAAGACTCGGCTACGCACCGAGCACAATATAAAGACTTGGTTACGCTGCCGACACAAAATCAAGACTTGGTTACGCACCGACCGAGCACGATATGCAAGACTCGCTACGCACCGAGCACAATACAAAGACTCGCCACGCACCGAGCACAATAAAGAGTTGGTTACGCACTGCCACAAGATAAAGACTCGCTACGACCGAGCACAATACAAAGACTTGGTTACGCACTGCGCAATAAAGACTCGGCCACGCCCGAGCACAATAAAGACTTGTTACGCACCGAGCACAATACAAAGACTTGGTTACACACCGAGCACAATATAAAGACTTGGTCACGCCGAGCACAATAAAGACTTGGTTACGCACCGAGCACAATACCAAGACTCGGCTATGCACCGAGCACCAAAATCAAGACTCGGCTCACGCACCGAGCACCAAAACCAAGACTCGCTACGCACCGAGCACAATACAAAGACTTGGTTATGCACCGAGCACAATACCAAGACTTGGTTACGCACTGCGCCAAAATCGAGACTCAATTTATACACGAAATTTCAAATATAAAATGGACAAGTTTATATCCCCGAGTGCAAGAATCGATTAAGGCGAGCGGACCCCTCACTCGGAAGACTAAAATCGAGCCCCGTGCTTGGGAAAATAAGAGGAAAAAAGAAGACAGTAACAATCTTACAAAAAGGAAAGAGCCGAGCATCCACAAAAAGCTTGAAATACATACACGGAAAGGAAAATAACAATTCATTTTTACTTCAAAAATAATTACATAGGGAGGCCGAGTTACATCTCGAGGCACGAAGCCAAATTACCTACCTAGGGCTACATATAAAAGTATCAAGACCGAGCAAAGCGGGCGGAATATCGACGGACCGCTTGAGAGCGACTTCTTCCACATCCGGAGGAGGAGAGAGAGCCTGCGCATTAGAAGCCTCCGCAGTTCGGCCGGCGGGGTATTGAGATCGGCCTCTCGAGGGGCCAAATCTTCCTCAAGTCGAGCAACAAAGATCGCCCGCCCTTAAGTAAATCAAGAATTTCTTGAGACCGGTCGCATGGCCACAAAGTTAACATGAATGCATACTCCTGAGTCTTTGTAAGCTTTAATGGCCTCTCTACGAACTTCCTCGCTTTGTCGGCCCGGCGGCTTCTTCACCTCCTCGTACATCGGATAGACGCCTCTCCATTTCCTCACCGGCAGCGTGGCGGACGTTCCGGCTCGGCGACCTTAACCCTGAGCTCTTCTTCACCCCCTTGCGGGTCCGATCTCGCTCTCGCCCACCGCAAAGACTTCTCTCTCTGAGTTGGCCCAGCTATAGCCTCATCCGCTTGAGTCTTAAAAGACGCTTGCACCCTTGGAGGGTAGCATAGGCCTCCCCGCAGATCCCGTGCCGCCTTTCCAGTCGGCATATTTTTTTCTCCAACTCGCGGGTTCCCCAACCGCATGCCATAAGAGCCAATCATCCGCCTGCATACATGGCCATAAAGATATTGAATTTGTTCTTCGGCGATCTAGCGAGGGTAATTGCTCGATGCCTTTTGTCCGGCACGGTCGGGACGATCATTGCGGCCCGACCGCCTCCCGAAGACCCGCGATTGCTCCTCTCGGCGTGGCACATCGAACGAATTCCACAAACCACCGAGGGCGTAGTCAACCATTCCCTCGCAATATTCATCTCTTGCTTGGTTTGGAGGAATGAAATGACCTTCCTCGCCGAGGTCATCCGAGAAAGTTCGCGACCTTCATTTTCCGGGGGCTGTTCAGGATGTTCGGGCGCCGCTCGACCAACCCTTTCAGTCTGATCAGGCTCCTCCATCACAATTCCCCCTCTTCTCCTTTGAGGAGGCGGCTGCACTGCTTCCGGCACTCCATCGGCAGGACGTTTACCGGCCCGGATATCTTCTCTCCGAGCCGCCTCCACATCCGCAGGTTGATCGGCAGCCGCCCGAGTTCGCCGTGCTGTATTCCTCACACTGCGAAGGCGTGCACGCAAATCCAGGCCACGCCCTGCATAAAGCAACCATCAATTAGAAGAAAGATCAAAAGAAAGCAAAAAGACAACTCAAAAGGAAAGGGAAGAAATACAAGTGTTCTACCTCGAACGGCAGCCGCACTCGCCGGCTCCGGGAAACTGTGCAGGGTTCTCCCTACGGCGCAGATGATCCGCCCACGTGACTAGTCGTCGCAGGAGGCGGCGCGCAGCTTGCTCGATTCCGCCACGATCTCCGGAGAATGGGGCGTATTTCTTCATTAACGAGAGGATTTTGTTGAGGCACTCTCTCGACCTCCACCCCGCTCGGCCGCCTCATCCCGAGCCGCCCCGGCTTCGGGGTCGTCGGGCGGCGAGCAGCCTCAAACCACCGGCCAAGTTGGCCTCAAAGGGCCAACCTCTCAATCCGCCCGTCCATGATTCCCGGGCTTGATGTTCTCGACCTTCGAATAAAAGTGGGCGACAGAGGCCCATTTGATGCCCTTCTCTGTAAAAGGTGGAAAGAAAGGACAATTATGAAAAGAAAACAATAAACAAGAAAAAAACAGGAAAAGGAAAAGATAAGACTTATCAGAACTAAAAACAAAATTTGATGGGGGATGAAGAACGGTCTCACTTTCTCCTTCCCCCACACGAGCTTGCCACTCGCCGCTCACCTGTAACCATTTGTCCTTCCACTCCTTCCGCAGAAGGGTAGACCCTCCACCAAACCGTCCCTGATACCCTGCAATGTTCAGACGTAATACCATCCGGATGGTCCGACCCGAGACGATGGAGTCGCCGCCATACAAAGAGCTCGTTCATCTCCTTAAATTTGGGGCGAGGATATTTTTCCAGGTGAAACATCACCGTGAGGCCGATGATCCTTCCCCAAGAAATAGGGTGCACTGGCCGGATGCATACCCCACTTGCAAAACCACCGCGTGAGAAGGCCCTACAGGGAAATCTTAAACCGTATAAAAGCGGGAGCAAATACAAATGCAACCCTCCTCGTGGGTACTGGGAACTTCCGTGCCGTCCAGGTACCCAAAAAAGTAGATACCGCTCGAATACGGTACATCCGCCGGAGCTCATCCACCTCCTCCGAATCATCAACATGCTCGGGATATCGTTTATGTCACTCGGCGTCCCAACGAGGCTCGACACGAAGACGAGGTCCTCCTCCTTGTCGACCGCCGCCATTACGGTGGCTTTATGGGCCCTGGCCTTTCCTACCTCGAATCCCCTGGGACAACTCATCTACTCGCTCTGCGTTGTCACGCTCCTACTCGATGGATCCATATCTTCTTCTTCCTCGGTCGGCACAGCTTAGAATCAACACTTGGCGATTCTTCACCTAATTCTCTTGTACCCCGGGTTGATACACCGCTCCCTTCTCTATAAACGGTCATCGCGTCGGTCAAAGATAGTGTGCGTCCGCTCATGACGTTCCACCTCGTGAAGAATCTGGAGAAGATATCCGGATAATACTCGGGACCGGGGCCGGAGATCGTCGTCTTTGCCGTGAAAAATAAACAGAGGGTTCAGATGGAGGATCTTCAATTTCAACTTCTACACTATAACTACGACTCCTACTATCTTCAAAAGAAGACATTTATAGGTAAAGGAAGAGTATTTCGAAAAAATACCTAAGTTCGAAGTCTCTGAACTTGGGAAGCCGACCCGAAATTTCTGCTCGGTTTTAATTACTTTAGCTCAAGGGTTAAAGGATGCGAAAGTGAATAATGAAGGAAAACAAAGGTATTTATAGATAAGTTTCCTCGATAAACGGGACGTTTATTCGAAAGGACGCTCCTTTTAAAAGCTCAAAAGCCGCCAAACATGACAGAAAACGTCGTGTCCCCACGCCCGCTGACAGAACTGACGTAACTTTTCGGTTCCTGCGCAAGATTGGTCCAACCACGAGATGCCACGTATGCATCTATTATGGCAACCCACCAATGCGCCGCTTCAAGCATTAATTGCTACGCGACAGTACCAGGAAAGAACAAAACCTTTGAAAAATCCGTTTTCCCATTAATTGTTCATCATTAGCATTAAAGTTTAACTCCGACACAAAGAATTTTCTCTCGAAGTCAAACTTGGGGGCCTTTGATGACACCTTTTAGCCGAGCCGGAAGAAATTAATCCACGCCATCGCATATAACACATTTTCCGAGTAGCGACTGCGCGAAGTGACGCCAACAATAACGCATTTACGACACGCCACGAATTAGGCTCACGGCCACGAGCCCAATTGCTACCGAGCCCAACCACAACACGGCCGCCGAGCCCCGAGCCCCGAGCCCGATTTCAATATGAAGCACACGCGACAACCTCGTAAAAATAATCACACGCCCATGCTTAACTTTATCGGATTTAAACCGCCACATGTCGAGAATTATGAAGAGAAGTCGACAAGTGGCAAATTTGATGACATGCACAACTATAGAGGGACATGTGTCGCCTTTTAGCTATTTTATTAATTAATGAATAGTTAGTGCAAAGATGACTATTGTAAAACACACTTACTAAAAAGGGGTATAAAAAGTCCGAAAAGGAAAAAGGAAAGGGGAGAAAGAAGAGAGTAACAAATTGTAAAAAAGACCGACCCCAATATTCCTACTCGGCAAAATACAAAGAAAGGCATAATTAGCCGAAATAAAAAGACGTTACGCACGCTTTTCATTTCCACGTGTTAAACCTTTTACGTATTTCTACTTGTTGACCAAAACGCACGTCAACAAAGAGGTATTAAAATTTTACAAAGATTTTTATATATATCACAATAATTGAAAGTAATATGCTACTCATAAGAAATATAGTACTTGAAATAAAATGTTATTCCTCTTTCCAGACCTTCCTAATAATATAAAATCGAGATGTGTTGACTGCATAGTTTTTATTCCTAAATCAATGAATTTTTTTATTGACAATATATTTAGTATGAGTGAAACTGTCGAGTGTCAAATAAAATAAACTTCATACACGAAATTATGACATTGAAACTTTAAGATAGTTATTTTTAATTTATGGTATTGGGTAGTTAAATGCATCCATCTATAAATGTCTTCCAAATAGTTTTGAAGTTGCTATTCGACATTACAGTTATATTAGGATTTACCAGTTCTCATCTATCTTTCAAGGAGGTTATAATATACATACTCATGTTTCTACTCTTTGTCCATATAAGAATATACATTACTCTCCCATCATCCCAATGGTCTTGGAGGATTCTTTGTAAAGTGAAGTCCAAGCTTTAGGTAAATGACTTCAGTTATCAAAAGTTATACTCATGAAGATCAATTTTCTTATGCATCCAAAATAGAGGATGTAAAATACAAAAATTAAACACAATACCGAATCGGTTTTACAATGCTATATAGCTTTATCATGCTTGAGCTTAAGGACCAACCCAAAACTTACTTCCATTCACATTACTCAGCATGAATATAGTTACAAACTTGAAATATATGTTTAAAGACATAAACGTGAGAAGCATTTAAAAGAAGAGCCACAAATTCATCAAAGGGGTCACAGAAAACTTATCTGATGTGACAAATGGTTTGATTCATATAAGACATCCATGTATCGTAGCATGCCATATTCATGTTCTATGAATTCCTGCACCAAAAATAAATTAATCATAATTTGATGGAAATCAAAATATACTAACTAGAGCAAAATATAGTTCCCGGATTGGAGTATAATGTGACTCGAACTTCAATCATACATTGAAAATTTTCATCAAAGACGAACTAATGTAAATAGCCCCAACATAAATGGATTACTATGGAATTTGTCTGATTTGTCAAATTAAACTATATATTCAATTCTAATTTCTAGGGTTTGAAGATTATTTTTAAGTTTCGCGAATAAAATGTTTTATAACAATGGCCTCTATCGAATCAGAATATCAGATATTTTTGAAAAAAAACCAAGATTTTTCAAATGAGGTCGACATGCATACTAAAATAACCAATCAACCAAAAAAATATCCATGAAGACTATAAAAAAACGATTTACACGAACTCTTGAACATAAAAAAGTGAAAAAATATCAAATGACATACTTTCTAAGAAAATGAAATCATATTCTTTACATCCAAAATCGGTCAATGTTTGTTACAAAAAAAAATCATCAGAGTTTGTAAAATATAAAGATTTGGGCGAAATGAAAATGAATCGATCTAAAAATTTTTAGATCTACAAAGAACTGCTAAAAACGAAGAATACGAATTATTCAATGGAATAAAAAATGGAAAAAAATATGACAACACATAGATCTAGGTGAAATGAAAGACAATCGATCTGAAATAATATAGATCTACAAAATAAAATATAAACATTTAAGTTTGAACAAAAAAAAAAACAAAAGAAATAAGCTCGGAATACCTTTGTAGCATTTTTTTTTATCTTTTTTTGTTTTGTTTTGACCGATGATCGATTTTGCAGCATATTTTTCGTATTTATGGATCGATTTTGTTTGAAGATATGGACTGGAAAAGATGATTTTTGAGACAGACTAGAAAGGAACGATTTTGCAGCGTTGCTTTGATTTTATTTTTTATTTTTTTTTATTTTCTTTTTCATATATTTCTCTATTGGGCTGCTAATTAGTGGCCACATCTATTTTGATGTTTATAGAGATGTAAGCTTTTTTTTTTTTTTAAAATGTTTAGGTCAGCCTTTGTTGGCCCATGATGTTTATAGAGATGTATTTATTTTCTTATAAAAAATTGTGGATGTGATTGTTGTTAGGCCCATGTAAGCTTGGAAACCCTAAATGACAGAAGGAATTCCATAATGAGAAAAGACGAGCGGAAGGAAATCGTTTTTCTTGAATTCTTCAAAATCGGTGGAAGTGAATGTAAATTTGCCTCCAAAAAAGAATGTAAATTATTTGAAATTTATAAATGGATATAATATGTTTCTAGGGTTTGTTAAATAAAATGGGCTATGGCCTATGATAAGCATAAAAAAAAAAAATGGGTTGGGTTAAATATCAAACAAAAATTGGATCAAGGTTATTTTGGACATAATTTAGTTGTTTTTACCTTTTATTTGTTCATATTCTTTTTTATTTTTTGTTAATTTTTATAATGGCTCATATAAATATCTATCGATTTACTTGAATAATTTGGATCACTTTTCTTTGGCCCATAACCAATTGAATTCATAATATACTTCCAATTTTATTATCCAAAAAATTAAATTGAGTTATAGACATGTTAGGCCATTTAGATGTTTTATTGTGTTAATAATGTTTGGAATAGGCTAATTTCATTTTTTCTGTTTTTTGTAATGTAGGTTTATAATTGTTTTTTATTGTTTGATTTTATAATTGAACTGTCGTATATAAATATTTTGCAGAAAATGTTGATACTCAATAATGTAGTGTTGAATATTCTATGAAAGCATGTTATATCCGAACTTAGTTTCTCATTTGTCTTATATAACAAATGGCATGATATTTATATATTTTTTAAAGTAAGTTTGATTTATGTACTTTTATTTCTATAAGTTTTGAATCACTAATATCTTTTTTACAGGAAGCATATTATTATGGATTACAATAAACTACCATTTGCCTCAATTTTCATATGTATAGGTCCAAATGCCTCAGCAACTATTGACAGACGATTATTTGTTATTTTTCCTATTTCGTACTTATATTCATTTAATTTGTATTGTAGTATTCTATTATTCATTCGTTTATTCTTTGATACATAGCTACTTGGCTTTATAATTCAATAATCTACTAAATTGAATTAATTAAAATAACTAAAATATTAAAATTATCTTTACTTAATATATATCTGTGCATCGCACGGGTGGACTGCTAGTATATTTAATTCACTAATAGTTACATCATATACTCATATTAGTTCATTTAAATGAACCAATAAATGAAATTATAAAATGATATTTGATTTGTAGAAAATGTTTAAATTTGATGATATTTTACTTATTAAGCATCATAACTAGACTCATCCTCTAATCAAAAAAAATAATTGAATTAAAATTAGTTAAATGATTAGTACATTCCACATAAACTATAGTAATCATCTAACCAAGAAATTAAGACATATAGTATAGAATATTAGTCAATTATATTTTTCATAAGTCAATAGCTCATGACAATGTGCCAAGATTATAGAATATTATTGTGTAATAGAGGCTACTAAATTTGTCATTCATTGAGATTTTACGCTTTTACTACTAGTACGAACAACACAATATCTGAAACATATTATATTAAAATCCAAAAACAAATCAATACTTTTAACTATAAATTAGATAAAAATAATTTAAAAGTTAAATTGATATTAAACTAATATGTAGAATATATAGTCTATATCATGAAAGAAAGATTTATAATTACAATATTAAAAATTTAGCACTTAAATATGAATTAAAGAAATTTTATGTATAAGTTAAATATAAAATATCAAAAAATTAAACTCATATAGTACTAATAGTTTTAGTATGTATTTTTGAAATTGCACTAAAAAAAGATTGAAATTATAACCGTTTAATGATTTTTACACTAGTTTTTCTTTTCACCTTTTTTGTATGTTTTATTTGTGAAATATTTGAATTTCCGTTTCTCCGAACCGTCTCGAACCATTCCGTACCGTCCCATTAGAACCGAATCTCCATACCGAACCGTACCGAACTTTCGGGACGGTTCGGGATGGAGATTTTTTTTTATGGTTCGGTTCTGGAGATTTAATTTTGGAATCTCCGAACTTCGGGATGATTTTGGAGATTTCTAAATCTCTCAACCGGACCGACCGTGCACACCCCTAAAACCATTACAATGCGATTGAGGGAGGTATGATGTATGATGTATGATGTTTTTTTTTTAACAAAATAACACCCCCGAGGTGGGGGATTGAGGCGTGATCCCCACCCGTATATCAAGTAATCAAAGTATCATACAATGTAATGTCCTGTTATGGCGGGAGAAAATCAAAAACAACAAAACAACCTATCACTACGATATCTAGAAAGACTATCATAATGAGTATCTAAAAATACTAGGAGAGCCAATGATCTATGAAAATCAAGCTCGGATATCCCACCGGTCCATCCGAATGAGCGCAAGGAGGTGGTGAGAAGAAGTCGTGCCCTCTCAACAAAATGTCGCGCGAGGGCAGCCCGCTAGGTGATCTCGCTGGTCGATTCCCTCTCTCTCGTGTATGTGGGAAATCGAATCAAGGTCCTCAACATGTTCCGAATGCGAGTCAAAGTATGTTCAACTCCGCAAGAGTGAGGCCACCGTGGATCGTGGTGACCACCGCCCGCGGCGTCCAACTCAATCCAAATCAAGCGAGAACGTCGGGCATGCCGCAATCCCATCTCAAGCGCTAGTAGCTCGGCATGAAAACTAGACACCGCCGGAAGGAACGTGAAATGCCAACATGAGTCCGCCTCAATGATCTCGAATCAATCCTCCACCAAAGAATCAAAGTGTCTCGATCAAATGAACCATCCGTGTTCACTGATCCGAGGAGACCGAGGGGGTCGCCAAATCACAATCCTCGGCTGCGTGGAACATGTGGTGGGGCACTCCTGCAAAAAACCAATAGTAGGGAAACATCCGCACCAATCGATGTGCTCGTACGCCGACCAAACAAGGATCCGAGATACCGCTCCACCGCCAAATAATGTGAGATGCCAAGAAAGGAATTTGTCGATGCTTGACACTATTCCTTTCCGTCCGTGCAAAACCATAAAATCAGGCAGGGAACCAAGAAACTCAAGTGCCTTGTGTGTGATCCGTGTGTGCGATTCCTCCAAAATGAAAGGAACAAGATCATATCGCTGGTGTGTGGAAGTGTAGTGTCAAACCAAGGAAGAAAGTGATTCCACACGATCGAACAAGATCATTCATCAAAAAGAGGTGAGGGATAGATTCGACTGAGGAGAAGAATGTGGATTATTCAAGCAACAACAAGAACGTGAGTGAAGCGAGGAAGTGCCACGTGCCTCGAAGCTTGATATCCACAGGAAGACGATTACGAATGAGGCGCCAAAGGAATATAGAGATAGTAGGAATAAGAGCATCGTTCCAAATGGCACCATACGAATGTTAAGGCATTTATACCCCTGAGAGAATCCCAAGCGAGAAGAAATAGAGAACCCACCATGAGAGGTAAACATCTACCGCATGATATCCTTAGACCCCAAGAAAATCGGAACCCCTGATATATCCTCAATGAGACTCTCGGGAAGCCCACATCCGGAGACCAAGACCTCGATACAACTGTCTCTATCCCACATACCATCACGAATGAACCAATCAACCGTCATATGACCCAACGGCTGATCCAAACAATGATCCGCAAGCGGCCGATGCCCAAACCAAGTATCATCCCGAAACGACACGGCTACCACGCGAATAGACCAGGAAAATCCGCTCCCGGGCTCGAATACCGATCCGCCTCAAGCGCCTCCACGATGACTATGATTATGTGTTACAGAGGCTCTCACAGGAGACCGGCCCATTGTAATAATAAAGATTTGCGATCAAGAATTGAGCCCACAATGAATGGCCCTCGCGTAACCTCCACCACAACTTGTAAATCAAGGCGTCAACAATATCTTAAAGTCGGGCGCAACCCCACCCCCCCTCGAAATAAGATGGCGAGATAATATCCCAATCGATCCAATGAGTCTTCTTCTCTCATCCCGCATAGGATCCCCTGGAAGAATCTAGCCATGATCTGCTCCAATCGCTAACGCAGAATCGTCTTTGGCGGCCGCATGACCAAGAATATGCAACGGGGTGGCCATTAGCGTGCTCCGAATAAGAGCGAGCCTACCACCAAAGGAGAGATGTCGATTCGACCACCCAAAGAACTCTATCCAACATCTTCTCGAATCACCGGGAGGAAAGAGCTCTTTTTCGTCATTCGCCCCTTGAACAAAGGGACACCCAAATAAGTCATCGGCAAGTCATCGCGAACAAAGCCTCACCATGCACCATATGCTCCCACCCGTCAATGTAACGTGGGGCCAAAAAGAAACTACTCTTCTGTATACTGACTAGCTGCCCAGAAGTAGCAGAATAATGCTCCAGGAAGTGTCTCAACGTGACCAAACCATCCTCAGACGCCCTAGTGAAAGATAACCACATCATCGGATAGGCCGATCGTCGTCACGAAAACCTCGTCGCATCCGATAAATCATATCTCGGTGTCGTCTAATAGTGGAATCCAATCCCCGGGATAAATACTCCGCCGCCAGAACAAACAAGGCAGGAGATAGAGGATCTCCCTGCCGCAGTCCCCGAGTCGAAGGAAAATATCCAGAAGGGATACCATTAACTAGAACGAGAGGTTCGCAATGCTCAATACAAACCGCCAACCATATCAATCCACCGAACGGGGAAGCCCATGTGAATCATAGTCGTATACAAGAAATCCCATCGCACTTATCATAAGCTTTAGCCATATCCACTTCATCACCACATTAGGAATCTCCGTGGCTAGCCGATATCATGGATAAGCTCCTGCGCGAGTAATATGTTATCCGAGATGACACGACCGGGTGTGAAACCACTCGATTCAAATGACACAATCAAGGGGCGAATCGAGACCAACCAACACTCCATAATCTTCGAGATAATCTTATTCGTCACGTTGCACACGCTAATCGGCCGAAACTCGGTCCACTTCGAGGTGAGGAACCTTCCGGAATGAGAACTATAGATGTAGCGTGAACGTGGGCGGCGGCATGAGATTACCCGAGAAAAAGTCAACCACCGCATCCTCGACATCCTGGTCGACAAAATCCCAACAATCTTTGAAAGAACAACGATGAGAATCCATCGTGCCCCAAACACTAGACGGATCAATCCCAAACACCGCCTCGCGAACCTCCCGAGCCGTCGGCATAAAGACAAAGTCCATCAAGATGAACGGAATCGGGAAGTCGGGAAAGAACTCATCGACATGGGGAGTCGATACTCCAAGTCGGAAGTCAATAAAGATCAAAAAATCAAATCGCCGACTTTCGAATCTCGAATCTGTGTGATCGCTCACTCCATCATCGTCAATCGAGTGGATCCTGGCGCGACACCGCTTCGCTTAACAAACCGGTGGAAAAACTTAGTGTTGCGCTCCCGATCGCCTTAACTTAATCGAGCTTTTCTCGCACCAAAATCCTCCTCCATTTTCAAACGAAGCTCATACTCACCACACAACGATGTAACTCACTCGATGAGTGGAGACGGGTCACTATCATATACACTGAGCCATCAAATCGCCTCATCGGCCAGTCTAATCCGATCAAAAACATTACCAAACGTCCTGGTGATTCCAAATCTTGAGTCCGCTTGACCCTATTCAACTTGTGGCCGCAAGCTTTTCATTCCAAAACAACTGGATGCCCCATGCTTCCTTGACAACCTGCAAAAAGTATGGTGACGTATCCACATATCTTTGAAAATCGGAAAGAAGAAAAGGCACATGCGGTGCAAACCGACAAAGATATGAGTAAAGGAGCATGATCGGAGCGAACACGAGATAAATGCGTAACAACGAAGAAGTAAACACATCACCAAAGTGTTCATTGTACAAAGCCCTATCAAGTCTCTCCCGAAGCCCGCCTCTAGCCCACGTGAAGATAGGCCCCACACCCCGCATCAAATAATTCACACCCGCAATCATATAGGCAAAATCAAGCATCTCATCCGACCTATCGGTGATACTACCAATCCTCTCGTGATCATGCAAAAAAATGTTAAAGTCACCACTAACAAGCCAGGGTAACCCCTCCATACTAATCGCAATCTCACGCAAGGTATCCCACAAAACATGTCTAGCTACTCTATCACATTTAGCATACACAAAAGTCAAATAAATAGCCGAGGCAACAAAGCGGATGACAACCTACAATGTAATAATTGTGCATGATCAACAAGAATATCAAAATGCAAGTGAGCGTGAGACATAATCCAAATGACAGAGCAATTAGATAAGCCATCATCAAAGCCAAATCTCACGACAATAGAAACTAAACTCGTGCAAAGTCATAGGTTCTAAAAGCGCAACAAAAGGCAATTTATGACGAAAATTAATGCGTGCAAATGACGTTGACTACCCTGGATTAGCGATACCCCTCACATTCCACGTTAAAAAATTAATCGACATAATTAACAAGTAGGATGAGAAGAGGATTTAGAAACACTGATCGATTCTCAAGCGCGTTGCCTTCCTCCGATAAAATTATGAACGAATTTTCCCTTCTTGAATTTTTTATCGAAGATTTTGAAGACTTGTCAATCCCGATTCTTTTAGTTTTTCCTACGTACTCATCTTTATGCGATCGAGAATCATATTTACCCGGGGATGATTGCAACGAAATCGGAGCCGAGGATACCGCCGCTCCGTGTATCGAGTGGCCCTTCAAATTGCCATCGTTCATCAAATATTTTGGTGGGCTAACGGGCACATTTGCTAGCACTATTGAACCACCGGAAGACGCCAAACAAATATTGTCCTGATCAATGACTTGGAGGGGATCAATTTGGTCGAAAATTGTCTAATGTGCCATTAGTAATATCTTGACGAGTCGGGCACCTCGATCTGCGATTGAAATTTCTTGGACACGTGAGGATGGCTTATGAGGATGGTGGGGTCAAGATCCAATTGGAGAAGCATTAAAAGACATGGGTCGTCCACCGCATTCTCATAGGGGTGGTGAGCTCGAAATAGAGGTTGAAGAGAACTCTTGGGCGTGGTTGGTGAAGTATAGTGGGCCCGCGGCGGAAGGAAGGGTTGAGCGGGTGGGTCGAAATCGAGAGTTGGGCCTGTTTCAATTGGGCCACGTGAAAATGAGCTCGAACGGGACAAGTTGGCGTGAATACAAGCGGCGCCATTGTGGGCCAACGTCGCACGCTTACCCGCAACCGAGCGTTTCGGTTTTTCAAGCTGCTGCAGGTGGTGAGGTGGTGGGTCCAGGTTGAGGGAAAGGGGGTCGGTATGTTGGATGGAAAAAGAACATATGGTCCCACGGACATGAAAGATGATCTTTGCGACGTGGGGTATGGGAAATAAGACCAAGCTTATTGGTTTTGTCAAAGTCAAAAGTGGGCTGGAATCTTCTTTTTTTTAGCATATAAGGAGTTGAGGTGGGACCATTAAATGTCTCATTATTCCCATTATTAAGAGATTGGCCATTCAAACCTTCAAAAAAGGTAGCGATTTCGAAAATAAAGGGAGAGAATTATCCGATAGTGCTCGCTATTATCCCCTTTGTTCACGCTGTCACAAGATCGAAATAAAAATCGGGCCATTACTAATATTGTCTCCCACTTTTTCGTCCAAATGCACGATTTTGGGAGAGGGATGAATATGCCCAATTATATCCAGTTATCCGACGAATATGGGGCTCACTAGAATGTTATCGAAAGGTTGGGGTCACGCGTATTATTGTTCTTCTCAATAGTAGACAAGGGTGGAAGAGAGTGGGTGGGACACATAGAGACCCATCAACTATAGGGGGAATAAAACTCCATTATCGAGGCCAATCAACGCATGCTTCTCTTTTTATTAGCGTAATATTTTATTGTATGAATAAAATTGCCATATTCTCAGGCCTGGCTGCAGTATGACTTGTCGGCCATTGCCACGTCTCTGCGTGAGCTTTTTCCCACCGTAGGGTCTATCTCAAGGCCCCGGATGTAAGTTAGGAACCCGATCCGTACCCTTGATTAATAGAGACAGGGTATCCAATGGTTGAGAGTCATCATGATTCAAAATTGAGAACCGACACTACCAAATTCATCAAATTGAGTGGCTATCTTCAAAGTAGGTGTGTTTTGAGTTTTATGCTAATTTCAAAAAGCCTTGAGACTGACCCGCTTTCTCTAGGTCCTTTCTTCTGCGACCTTTATCCATTCTTGATTCGAGCAACAACTCTATTAAGACCGCTAATGGGGTTACTGATTATCTGTCGGAAAATTTTCAAATACCCTTTGCACCCTCGACTTATCCATATTACCAAAAACCCCTTCAACTCGTATCCATCGTAACTAGTATTGGTTGAAGGTCGCCTCACACAGTGGTGGTGGGCGTGGCGTTCCTGTTAATGTAGCATCCTCAATAGAATGTCCAATATGCTTGCAGTGAGTACAATAATCCTAATCCGTTCATATACGATCTTTTGAACTGTGTAGTATCATCAAACTCAAGAGTAATCTCTTCAATTCTCTCCCAATAAATCCATTCAACACAAACCCGGGCCATAGATAATCGAGATCGAGAAGTCACAAAGGAGTCCACTTGAAGAGGCGTACCTATGATATTGCCAATAGCGAAAAGAGCATTATGATCAAAAAAATGTATTGGCAAGCCGTGAAGATTTAATCCAAATCGGCGCAGAGAGCTTCCATTTTCGGATTAAACGAAGGTGTCCACTTGAACACACGCACGGGCGGTCCCCATGACCAAAGAGTACCCATCCATAACTTATTAAAATCCACCTCGAGTGTAATTTGATGATAATATGTGAAGGATTTGCAAAGCTCCGGGAGAATGGCCCTTCAAATTCAATGCGGATAACCCTAATCAATTCCTTTGGGGTGAGGGATCGCGAAGGAGAATTTTCCAATCAAGGTGAGCTTCCAAGACGCCGCAAGACGATCATTCTCCGGAAGAAAAACCCGAACACTTTTGCCATCTCTAACCTGGTGGGTGCCAACCGGAACGATTCTCTTGGGATCAAAATGAAGGTTAGGGCGATTTGAGTTTGAAGCGATCACATTTGCATATGACCCAAGTTTTGGGGTTTGGTGTTCGGCGGACATGAACTAAAATCCGCCATTAATGGTCAGGAGACTGAGAGCACAAGAGGAGAAGACAAGAAAACACGGTGAGAAAAACGAAAAATCAAGCAAAAAAAAAAAAAAGGAAAGACGAAAAATGAATTTAAAACTCCCTCGATTGAAAGAATGCTTGAACAATCCATGCAAAATCGACCCAAACGTGAAGAACAGTATATGTGTGTGTGAAAAAGTGTGTGCTAGTGTGTGAGAGAGGGCGAGCATTGTATCATGTATGATGTTTGGACCCTTTATCTCACCTCTAACAAGTGAGACCAAGTACCACATATCCCTGTGCCAATAATCTTGCAAGTAAATTATAGAATAAACCATATTAATTATAATTAAAAATAGTTTACATGATGCCTAGCTCTTTTCAATTTATAGACGTCTTTTATTGTTTTTTGCACAATTTTTAAATAAAAATGCCATATCTTTTTTTATTGCCATTAGAATGCTTTGGAAAATTTTTGTAAAAATTTTTTAGGACATTTTCAACCTTAGGGGAGAAAAAAGGAAGCTTTCAAAGATGTCTATGTAAATTGTAATATGGGGAAAATAATTTTGTTACACTTATAAATTTCTAATTTTCAGGATAAAAAAAAAGGGAAATTTACCCTGGCTCTCGAGAAAGCGCATTTCCACTCTGCATTTGAGTTTTGACTCTAGCGACTCTAGTTTCCATTATAAACGATTTTAACTTCGGAACAGAGCTTTCAAGTCTCAGAACACACATTGAAGAAAATTCCCCAATTCTCGATGGCGTCTGCTGCAAAATCCCTAATCCAAACCCTCCGTCGATACATCAAGAAACCCTGGGAGATCACGGGCCCCGTCGCCCATCCGGAATACCGCTCCGCCGTCCCAAAAGCGACGGAATACCGCCTCTCCTGCCCCGCCACCGTCCCCGATAAAGCTATCGTGCCGACATCACTCCCGGAAACAGTGTACGACATCAAGTACTTCGCACGCGATCAGCGCCGGAACCGGCCCCCCATTAAGCGCACCATCTTCAAGAAGGCTGACGTGGAGAAGATGATGAAGGAGAAGACTTTCGATCTGAGTGATTTCCCCAGGCCGTACTTGACTGCTAAAGTTGTCGAGGATGAGAATGCTATCGGTGGTGGATACCAGAAATAAAATGTCGAGGTAAGGTTCGTATTTCACTTATGAGTTATATTGATGATTTATTTACTGGTATGATTTTTTATATTAATCTTTGAATCATGAGATGGGTGAGCGGCTTCATTTCGTGTCGGTGTGGAGTGAATTGAGCATGTTTGAGATCTTACCGGATTTACTTCGAACTCTCTTGAAGGATTATTAGTTGGTATCTTAAACTTGTCTTAAAATCTGTAAAGAATACAACGATGCCAATCATACAAGTATGTTTTACCTGTTGCTGAAAGGATAGGTTAGCAAGTGTAGATTAATCAAACTTTTGATCATTCCATGCTGATCATATATTGCATACAATGTTCTTACAGGACTACTGCTGCCTTGCGTGATCTATGTCGTTTGTGGATTTATGTAGTAAGAAACATGTCAATGGAAGATTAGAGTGTTGATGAGCTGAAGCTTATGATATTGATAATGTGCTTCAAAAACATACCTTTGTAATATTCAATGTCATATACGGATTAAGAACTTGACCAAACAGTAAACCACGAATTTTATAATTACACCACTTCTTATATTTTCAGTCACTAGAGTACAGCTCTTGGCAGTTAGCTGAATGAATATGTAAACAGTGAATTTTAATCATCCAACTAAACAGTAGACTGGATTGTGTAAACTTAAAAGTCAAAGATTGGCCCTTTGATTATTTCAGTTTAGTTCTCTTGATAATTGGCATCATATTATCATTACACTCTTCTTATGCTACAATTATTTTGAGCTCTTCCCTTTATGCCAAAAGTTTCATAGACTTTTATTTGAATTATTTGGAATGCATTTCTTGTTTTGTACTTAATTTTGTTGGTAACCTATGCTATAGACCGCATGGCATAATTGCCAAAGAAGAGAGCTAAAACTTAAATCATTGTAGGTTTCTGGAATAAATAATACATGAATGATTATTGAGCTATGATTGGAGGTTGTGTTATATTGCTGCAGTATGCATATGACTCAAAACTTTGAATTCCATGCACATTATTTGGGATCTTCAATTGGACCAATATTAAACATTAGTGTGTTCCAAATAAAAGGCTAGGACACCTGCAGCCCCAATTTGAAGTTTGAGTGGCCACATGTTGGCTACCTTTTGTTCTGAGGACTGAGGTCAGAATCTGGTTGCCTGTCTTCCTGAACCTTATCAGGTGCCAAAATGTGTTCTAATATTACCCCAGACCCTACTTGCATAATTGAGTGGCTACCTGAATATTGTATCCACCTAGGCCTGCTCAATACTCTTCCCAAATGACTTTTAAACCTAATTAATCTTCTGGCGTTGATAATTAAAGTGAAATTTGAGGGTTGGAATAGGTAGCTTTTTATAAGAATCAGACCACACGTCTACACCAGATTCGACTCTCTGAGTGGACCAAAACTGTTCAATATCCTGAACCATATTCATAGCAATCATACTTTCTTGGTAGAGATAAGTATTGTAACTGAGTAATACTTGAATTTAATTTGCAATGCTTACATACTTTTTCACATTTAGATATTTGGGCTGGCTAGCTCCAGTTTAAGCACTCTTCTCCATCTTCCATTTCTTGCTTCTGAGAACAGGAAGTTTTGGTTTACTATTTCAAATGTGCTTAGGGTCATTTTCTTTATGTAACAGGCTTCTGGGCGGTGACAGCTAACTGAGCTGCTTAAAGTTCTCATTGTGAAGTTTACAGAGGTCAGCCTGGTTTCACGTAGTGGGTTTTTTTCTGCCTCTCAGTATTCCATATTTCGATATATTCCCATCCTCAACTTTGTTTTACGTATTCAGACATATCTTAATTGAGACAAGAATGTTTATGACGTGAAGTGTACTTATTTAATCAGGTTCTTTCCCAATAATGTATTGTTGCCATAATGGAATATTGTGCGGCTTCCATGCTGCTTTATGTTTTCAAATGACATTGGGAGGTGGCTTATTGATTTTCTTATGTTCTGAAATTGCGTGTAAATAAGGCTCTTGAAGCTTGTACAGTTTCTTGAGATCAAATGCCAGAATACGCACATTATTATTTTGTCTGCTCTTGAATTATTTGAGATCTCATGCGGTTGCTTTTTCATTTTACCCTAGCAAAGGACGACATCTTCATGTTGACATCTGATAAACATAATTTTACTTCAACTGGAGCATATAATTTTTTGATCAATCGAATAGCATTTCATATTTCACCAAAAGTCACAACTTATTTGCTGTCTTCTGTAGGAAATGAAAAGCTACCTTATGCTGATTAGTGGTCTAGTGATTAATTACGAGTGAAGTTTAGGCTATTTTTGGTCATTTTTGATTGTTTTGGGAAGGTTTTCTGTGAGCATGAAAGTAGTGATTGTGTTTAGAAGGGTGGACAATTTGCACTCTAGCAATTACAAGTTGTGTTCATCAATATTTTCTAATGTGATATGTTGTATTTTTAAATGTCAAAAGAAACAAATTTATATATACATATATAATATAATAACTAGAAAAATGTACATATATAGTGTGTTCAGTTTTGTTTTGAGGGAAAAATGGATTTTTATGGGAAATGAGTGTGCCAAACATGGCAGCCCCCATGTGCTAATCATACACTGCACCAGTATTTGATGCTTCTTAAAGTGAGTAGCATACGTTAATAGTTGTTAAGCTCGGTGGGTCATGGGTTCATCTATTTGCCATCGTGGAGACGAGGGTTTGATAGGTGTATTGCATCTGGGATTATGTAGGAAGCATTTTGCTTCCCTATTTTGCATCTTCTCTCTTTCCTCTCTGCAAATGAAAAATCGGTAGTTCTATCTGGAGCTTATCAGGATAGTGATTGAAATGGTCAAGTGGATGGTCAAGTTTATGGTGGTAATACAGTAGAATACTTTGGTGATAAACATTTGAATTTTTAGGATGATAACTGTTTGCACAAGAAGTTTGTTTACCATTTAGTTGTTGAATGTTAATAGGCAACATTTGTGTGGAAAGCCAGATGGAAAAAATAAGCCATGAAATCTTGAGACCTATATATGATATGATAGTGCAACATTTGTATGTGATTTATGCAATATAGTTGGATCAATCAGATGGCAGGCTGTATATTGAGCATTTTAGTGATACATACTTAAAAGATGCCGTGAAAAACCTATGTCATTCCTTTGCTCACTCATGAAACCTCATCTGGACAATTTATTAGTCTCACATATAGTGAGCTTTTGCAATCACTAAAAATGTGTGCTACTTAGCTTTTGGCTGAAAAATAAAATTCACTTTTTATTGTTTGTAAATGTCAACTTCTGCTTGATTATGTTTATTTAGTCGAATGTAAGCGGGGGATTGGTGCCTTAGATTTTTTCATTTTGCTTCTCATTTGACTTTTATTAACAAATGAGCACTTTTACAAATTTTTCACTATATACCCTCAACTTTTGAATTTCAACTTCGATTCTATTAGCAAGATCGCTAACTTTTGATTGTCAAATACTTTTACTTCTATTACATTAAATCACTTCTTCTAAAAACACTGTTCTAAAATTCTCGCCTAGCGTTGATTAGTCCTCACCTAGGCTCTAGGCCCCCATTGTCCGCCTACGTTATTTTTCTGATTAGGCTCCGCTTAACCCCGCTTAGGTCTGTCTAACCTCACCTGGCTCCCGCCGGCGCTAGGCCCCTACCTGCCGTCCGACTAGTGCCTAACGTTTTTAGAACACTGTCTAAAAGTAGAAATTTTTGCAGACATTCCCATATATTGCAATATTACGATGAGAATTTTCTAAAGTATATGTACTACGTAAATCTTGGTTAATAAAGACATGGTATATGTCTATATGAATTGTGTGCATGTCCTTCGCCATCCTCCGAGTGCAAATGTCTGATGGGTTCATGGCTAGTAGAGGTCTCAAAAATAGCTCGGCTGGTGGGGCGGCCCGATGATAAGGCCAGATCGAGTGTAATTTCACAAGCCCAAAAGAAATTGGGTCTATATCACTATTTGGGCCAAAAAACCGGTCAGCCTAGCTGGCCCAATGAGCGCGATACAATTTATTTGTATTTTTAAAGCCTGAGCCGGACTTGGCCTACTAAAATAGCTACTCAAAGGAATCATGACCCAACCCAACCTGTTTTTCTTTTTTCCCTTTAGCTCGGCTGGCCAGCCAACCCATTTGACAACTCTAACGGCAGAATGTTTTCATTTTGCAACTACTGAAATGAGTACACGTTTTGTACTATCAACAATTACATTTATTAAAAATAGAGGCTACAAACCAATTGATCAGACAAAACAGAGAGGGTCCCTCAACAGCAACTGGTAAGCTCACTATCACTATCACCTTCTTCACCATCTTTATAACTGTATCATCTTTATCATCATACAGAAGACAATTTTGTGGTTTGGAATTGTCTCTATGAATTATGACACTCTGATATATCATCTGACACACACACAGTCACACATTGTAGGTGCTTAATTAGTTAAGAGTTTGATTAATCAAGATAGGTAGTAGAAGAAATTAAGGCTGATTATATAAATGTTGAATAATACTGTTTGTTGTCAAGACTTGTTAGTAATGAATATTGTAATTC
Source organism: Rehmannia glutinosa (assembly GCA_016081115.2). NCBI lineage: Eukaryota > Viridiplantae > Streptophyta > Magnoliopsida > Lamiales > Orobanchaceae > Rehmannia > Rehmannia glutinosa. The sequence goes on along the minus strand of JABTTQ020001664.1, from coordinate 91,647 downwards.
GAAAGGTATTGGTAAAATACACGTATGTGACTAATTTGGGTGAATAAATCAGATGTATTTGGGGTCAGGTCGCTTCGCCACGAGCCTACGTACTTAGTTTCGAGGGACCTGTAAAAGAACGAACGTTAGGTTAGTCGGATGGACCCCTGGCTTGTAAGGTCATTAGGAACTGAAGAGTGAGGTGAACATTAATTATAAGATACATGTCACGATGAAACTCTATAATATTTTATAGGTTTTCACCTTAGTAGACTGTATGAGCTAGCTCCACGTGTCAAGATCGTCAGACTCTCCTCACATCAGAGATCAGATCAACGGTTGATCTTCGCGGGGCGACTCGGTTTGCAAGCTCGGGTCGGGTTGAGACTCAAATACAAATGACGCGGATCTTAGGCATCCTTGTCATTTAGCTAACAGGTGAGGGTAAGTTTGTAAAATGAGCTTATTGCATATCAATGACATACCAAGCTTGTTGCTTATTTCATCTGTGTTTTCTCGTATAGGCATTTTAAATTAAAGGGATAATTACAAAAAACACTCCTGAGATTTGAGCTAATTACAAAAAAAATCCAAAGATTTTTGAAAATTACAAAAAACTTCTCGAGGTTTGATTTCGTCTTACATTTTCTTCCTTTAATAAGCAAAAAAAAAAAAACATATTAAAAACCTCCTGATATTTATAAAAATACACCCCATTAAATTAATACATAATCAAACATCGTGATGATTTTTTGTAATTTTGAAACATCTTTAGTTTTTTTTTTTGTAGGCATTTTTATAATTATCCCTAAATTAAATTAACAAGATGGGCTAAAAAACGTGGTTTCATAAAAGAAAATAAGGGTCAAATAAAGAAAAACAAATTAATTATAATGGGAATGGTATGTCGCGTTTGTTATTTTAGGGTACCCACAAAAGTGACAGATACCTTATGGAAAAGCAACGATCAGAATTGTCTTATCTCTACTGTTATTCTGTCTTTTGCCCAATTTGACAAGGACGTATAAAACCCTAAATGGAAGAAACCAAAAAAGAAATTAAATGAAGAGATAATCACAAAAACACCCCCTGAGGTTTGTGCTAATTACAAAAACCCCAGATATGTTTCTGTTAAATTCGGGAGGACTCGATGCGGTCCCACACATGAAGCGTGAAGCGTCGTCCATATGCGAAAGAGAAGCCAAGTCCACCAAGTGAGGTTAGTCCCAAAACCAATTGGTGATAGGAGGAGAACTCACTTGACTTATAAATTGGACTCCCTTCCTTAATCAATCCATGTGGGACAACTCACAAGTGAATATCTCAACACGCCCCCTCACTTGTGAGTCCTTCATCAATTAATTAATCATTTAATCATCTAATCATCATCACAGGGATCCTCATGCTCAATCACATCATGTGATACGGCCCACCTTGGGCGAGAGCATGGGCCGCTCGATACCATATTAAATTCGGGGGACTCGACGCGGTCCACACACACATGAAGCGTACCCAATATGCGAAAGAAAGCCCAAGTCCACCAAGTGAGGTTCCGTCCTAAAAACCAATTGGTGGTGATAGGAGGAGAAATAGCTCACTTGGCTTATAAATTGGACTCTCTCCCCTTAATCAATCCATGTGGGACAACTCACAAGTGAATATCTCAACAGTTTCAAAATTACAAAAACTCTCTTAGGTTAGATTATGCTTTAAATTTAAGAGGGTAATCTGTAATATTTTTTAATGTCGGGGGATTTTTGAAGTATTTCTTTTTATGAAGAGGGGAAGTGTAAGACATATCAAACTTCAAGAGATTTTTGTAATTTTCAAAGATCTCTGGTTTTTTTTTGTAATTACCCCGAACCTCAAGGGGTTTTTGTAATTATCCCTTAAATAAATAAAAAGGGAAAAGCAAGTGGTTAAAGAGATTAAATGCTCCTAATGAAATAATGCAAAAAATGGCAGATAAAGTGAACTGCACCTCATCTCTGCATGCCCATGATTTTTCATTTTAGAAGATATATAAATAAATAAGACAATAATTTTAATACATTCTTCAAGTGAAATTTGTGCATGCATGTCAGTGCTGCTGCTGAGTTATCTGATTAATCACAATTCTTGGTTGAGATATATACGAATTGATATTCATCAAGTAATTTGCTAGCTAGTTTGTAATGCTTTTTGGATTATTTTGTGGGGATAATTACAAAAACACCCCTGAGGTTTGGGCTAATAACAAACAAACCCATATTTTTTCAGAAATTACAAAAAAGACCTTTAGGTTTGATAAATCTTACACTTTCCCCTTTGATATGCAGAAAGTATTTCAAAATCTTCCCTTGCTTATAGTTAGCCCCTTAAATTTAAAGACACAATCAAACCTCGATCAAGGTTTTTCTCGTAATTTTATAAAATCTCTTGTTTTTTTGTAATTAGCCCAAATCTTAGAGGGCCTTTTTGTAATTATCCGTAGTTAGTATTGCATGTAAACAAAAATATTTCATTAATGTAATGGGGTAAATTTAATTTCGTCCATGTGATTTTATTCACATGTTTAATTATCTCACCCATAAAGATAAGCCAGTACTCACAGTAAATGGCATAGCTGCAATGAAATTTTTGGTTACTTAAAAAAAGGGCTAGTTACCAAAAAAACCTTGAGGTTTGGACTAATTACAAAAAATCTAGAATTTTTGAAAATTGCAAAAAAACACCCTTGAGACCTTGAGATTTGATTCCATCTACATTTTTCACTTCATAAGCAAAAAACATTTAAAAATCCCACTGTCATTTATAAAAATATTACAGTTACCCCTTTCAATTAAGACATAATCAAACTTGAGGTTTTTTTTTGTTTTTGTAATTTTAAAACATCATTGGATTTTTTTGTAATTAGCCCAAATCTGAGGGGTGTTTTTGTAATTATCCCAAAAAAATGATTTTTTCAGTGTTAAGTTTTCATTATAACTTCCCGACATGAATTATACTTCAACACGCTAACTTTAAATCTTGAAGTACAACCACCACGCCATCCTTAGATTTCAAGTTTTGAACCAGGCCAATAAAAAGAAGAAAAAAAAAAGAAGGAAAAAAAAAGGCTTTAGCTAGTACCTTCTATGATGCTTTAACAGTGGTCCCTTTTTTATATGTACAATCTTTTTTCTGATCATAATTTCTTTTTCTGATGCTCATTTATTTCCCAAGAAATAATGAAATTCAGATTCCTTGAATAGGTGCATTTCTTTTGGAGCATCAGCAAATTTAATATTAGTCAGCAGAAAGAAAATGGAGGATATTAGTTAAACGCAAAAACTTATGTGAGACGGTGAAAATTCGTGAGACGATAATACTTTCAGTGTGAAAAGTGATACTTGTCTAAATACACTAATTTCAGTTTATTTTGAGAAGTATTATTTCTGACACTAAAAATATCATTTTTTACACTAAAAGTATCACGGTCTCACGTCGTCTCACAAGAGATTTGTTGTTAGTTAAATGGTCGTATAAGTCAATCCAAGAACATTTCATGTTGGCCCCAGACATAGCTCAACTGGTAAAGGACTTGGGTGATGTGATGTCCACTTCGCTGGCACCCGCAGCATGGAGGTTCGAATCCGCTTGGGTAACAAGTTGGAGGAAGATTTCTTGTGTGGTGACTCAGTTTAAAGCATCTCATGACCCTGACTCGTTGAGGTATATCACGATTCACCTCCTCCACGGCTCTGGCTGGGGCGGCGATGAGCCGATGAGGGACCTAGGGATGGGGTTCAGAACATTTCATGCTTATTAAGATTGATAAAATTGAAAGAATGAGAGTATTAAAAATGAGGGATAATTACAAAAACACCCATAAGGTTTGGGCTAATTACAAAAAAAAAAAAAACCAGAGTTCTTTGAAATTACAAAAAAAAAACTTGAGTTTTGATTCCGTCTTACATTTTTTCCAGTGATTTTCGAAAATATTTCAGAAAACCCCTAACATTTGCAACAATATTATAGTTACCCCCTTCAATTTAAGATAAAACGAAACCTGAAGGTTTTTTTTTTTTTTGTAATTTTGAAACATGTCTGGTTTTTTTGTAATTAACCCAAACCTCGGGGTGTTTTTGTAGTTATCCCTAAAAATGGTGTATGTATGAGTGAAACACTGAGCAAAAAGCTCATTGTCTGGGATCTGGGGACCATTTATTTGGCAATAATACAAAATAAGGTACCTTTTCCCAATTAATCTAACTGCAATTACCTTCTTTATCTCGAGATTCTCATCATCACTGCCTGTAATTTATGACTTGTACAGTTCTTTCTGATCCCTGGAAAAGTTGCATGAAATTATAATTTGACAGATTATATATGTTTTCTTTATTTATGGTTTATGATCATGATATGAAATGACAAATTAGTAAAGCCCTTAGTATGTTCTGGTTCTTGACATGGTCATTTGACAAACACCAAGTAGCATCACTCACTAATTAAGTTGTCTTCTGGTTGAGAAACTTATAACTTGGAAAGTTATCTTAAATCTGTGGAGGGCACCTGTGAAATTATGGAAAGAATTTGAGAAACTATATATATTAGGGAGTATTTGCAAATACTTCTGCTTTTGGAGGAAGTGATTTACTACCGCAAAAGTGGCAATTAGTTGAGAACATAATTAAGCTGGTAGTGTTTGCAAATAGAACCTGGAAACTGATTGAGTTATGAGTATTTGATAGATAAGTTGTAAACATGTTTCATTTGTGTGTAAAAATCAAACTAGGAGCGGAATCAGAAATTTAAAACACAACCAATGCTTTTCAACTCTGATTAAGGAAGTGTTTTAAAAAACTTCTGCTTTTAGAAAAAGTGATTTATTGTAGTAGAAGTAAAAACAGTTGAGAATAAGAAACTGGTAGTGTTTGAAAATTAGAATTAGAAGTTGGGAGTTTTTGGTAAAAAAATTAGTTGGAAAAGTGCATATTTATTTGTAAAAGTCAAACCGTAGGAAGCGAGAAATATATAACTCATCTCCCTACTTTTGGAATATGATTAAATGAAGTAGAATCGTAAGTATAAGTTGGCATTTGCAGACACTACAAATTGATTTTTTCCAGCCAAAAACTAAGAAGTACATTTTTTTAGCTGAAGTAAATTGAAAATAATCTCAAACTGTCTTTTTGATTTTGTAAAACATAAAAATAAAGACTAGTACTAAAACAAATTAAAGTATCCTCAACTTTGGTTCTTGATTTCAACTCCAATTTAATAGACACAATATAGAATTCTAAGAAATTAATTAAGGACATTAATTGCATATGTTTAGGATACCACAAGCTCTCAAAGGACTTCTCCTCCAGCTTTCATGCTATGGTCTAATTAGTATTTTTCCTTTAATAATAACTGTCCTAAAGTAAGCTTTCTGGTTGAGAGCCTCATATATTGTCAATTATTTTTGGCATCCCATTAATTTGAGGAGTACTACATATATATATTACTAGGTAAGATACTTATATTTCCAACTAGAAAATTAATAACCTTATTAATAAAAGTGTTTTGCTGATGATAGACTGCATAAATAATGTCAAAATACAGTTATCTGTCAACATAATTGCATTAATAATTCGTATCGAAAAATGATGGAAATAATTTTATGATATGATAGATTTTTTATTTTATAGTAAGGTTGGAAATGGAAGACTTATTTTTGTAGGTTTAATATAGTATGCGATGGCGGACGCAGGATTTCGACTTTGGGGGCGGAAAAAAACGGACCGAGTTTATAAATTTATACTATGTGAAATTTTTTTCCATATACTAATCATAATTAATGGTTTTTTATATTGTAAAAGACAACTATTTAAAATTTTATCAAATTTTGGGGGAAAATTGTAAATTAGTCATTTATTTTACCTTTTAAAAAATATTTTGGAAAATTTTTGGGGGAAATGAAATTTTTGGAAAATTTTTGGGGGAATTCATTTTTTTGAAAATTTGGGGGGGGGCAATTGTAAATTAATTTATTTATTTTACCCTTTAAAATATAATTTCAAAAATTTTTTGGGGGAAAAAAATTTTGGAAAATTTTGGGGGCAATGCCCCCCTTGCCCCCTCGTCCGCCGTTGATAGTATGTAGTGTAAATGAAGAAGATATATTTGGTTTATAGAAGAATGGAGGAATCCAAGGCAAAGAGAGGTTTGAACTTTGAAGTATAATATTTATTGCTTGGTCTTTTTATTTTGCTTACTTACACAGAATGCCTCCACATCTATTTATACTAGTCTAAGGAGGCTTCTAAGATTGCTCTAGATTTTTCTAGTTTCACTTTGTAATTTACATGCTTCTAGATTTGTTATTATCTAATCTAGATTTTTCTTGTTTTACTACCTTTAGTCTAGAGTTTTCTATTCTCTAGATTTTTCTAGTTTACAATACAATTACATTCTAGAATTGGACTTATCCAGAAATTTGCAACAATTTCTAATAAAAAATTATAAACACATGTACACTTTTTCACATTGTTAATATAGAAAAATATAGATATGGGTTAAGCTAAAAAGTTATAAGCTATCTCAATTTAATTTGTATGTTTATTTCATCTTTTTTTTTAAATCCTGAATATATAGGCTTAATTGTAATTTTGGTCCTGTAAAAATAAAGATATCGAATATTTAGTCATTATTGTGTGTAGCAATTTTGGTTCTTGTCCACCTTCGTTATTTTTCCGATTAGGTCCTGCCTAATCTCGTTCAGTCTCGCCTGGGCCTTTGCCTGCGGGATAGGCGTCCCCAATCTACCGCCCAACTAGCGCCTAACGTTTTTTAGAACACTGTGTTTAAGTTATCCTATGCTAGCTAGATATTTGGCAGCCCACAATCTTCTACTAGAAAGAGATAATCATTTAATGAACCCAAAAAGGCACATTTTAAATTCTTTCACTAACAGAGAAAAAAATTCAATAATATGGCTAAATTGTTGTTGATCTGCCAAACAAATTTATCCTATTTCCATATCTACTACACCTTCAAATATTTCAACAACATATTGCTCTTTGTGAATCTATCTGCAGGAAAAATTATGTGGTCCTCTTCTTATACAGATTGAGATCAGCTCTAATGGAAATCAGTACTTCATCATTCACCACAAGTAATTTTAATTTTCTGCTATTTTTATTTCGTTTTAATCTTTTATTTATTGCTGTCAAAACATTAGTATATTCCATCTATTTAGTTTGATTACTTATCATTTTTTTGCTTAAAAAAGGCACTTTTTAGTGTTTGCAGGTCTTCTGATTCTACTTCATTTAATCAGAATCTAAAATCAGTGGGAGGTTTGCTTTAGATTCTGTTTTTGCTTTCGGTTTGACTTTTACAAACAAATAAGTATTTTTACAATTTTTTCACCAAACACTCTCAACTTCTGATTCTCAACTTTTAATTCTATTTTCAAACACTACCAACTTCTGATTCTCAACTACTTCTACTTCTGCTACAATAAATCACTTCTTGTAAAGTAGAAGTTTTTGCAAACACTCCCAATATAGAGCTTCAAAAATCTCCTATATTCATTCTTGGCACAATCATTTTCAAGAAATTGGAACTTATAGTACTTAAAAACGAAAAAATTGTACATGTATCATGTATTATTATTACAAATCCGTATAAATCATATGTTAATTACTACAAATTTCTGAAAATATTTAGTAGAATTGCATTGATCTGTCAAGCCATGTGATAGGAATTCAACCATAATGCTTTTTGTAGTTGTCGATAAAGCATTAAAGCCAACTTTTTTCCAAAATGTGCAGAAAAAAAAAATGGTCCCGATTGTTGATTGATCGAAAATATCCTATCTTCTTGTCTAGATTAGAAGAAAATTTTCTGCGTTAACGAGTTTTAACTTAAGTTTTACTATTTAATTCCACGTACGTGGCCTTATGTGCACCATTCCTTATATTCTTTTTATCCAAATCACATAGCATATATAAGTATATTTCTATATCATAGCAATTATTCACTCTTAGAAACCAACCATAGTATGATGAATTTCAAGGCCGATCATGTCTGAGTTCAGAAACGCGCGTTGATTTAGAAATTCCGCGGTTTGTTTGTTCACAGACGAAATCGTATCGAGCTAATTCTGCAAGAATCATGGTAGTAGTACTGTCAAAATGGTGTAAGTAACTAATTCTTATGATTTTGTGAGTATTATATGATTTTATTTTATTTTTTGGTTGCAAATTAATGCAGGTTTTCTTGAAAATTTATCTGCTATTGTAATGGATTTCATAAAGATATCCTATATAAGGTAGTTTAATTTGTCATATCACTATGGAAAATAAATGAGAAATATCTCTATTTTTTTAATCTGATGCATTTCATAATTCAGAAGTTCAACCAATTCAATTTATATGCCTAGTTTTAGATTCAATTTTTCTGTATAAATTTTGGGGTGATTCAACTTGTGACATCAAAGATGTTTGACATTTCTTCTATATTTAGTGTGCATCATTTTTAATTTTGAAAAATCTCATAAATTAATGTCAAAATAACCTATTACATGAATAGAAATAGCATAAATTAATTGGTTCAATTCAAATTGTTGTTCTTATCTTAATTCAAATATTTGTTCCATTTAATTTGTCACAGCAGAAATTCTTGAAGATCTGGAAAAGAGGGAATTATTATACATCTAATATAAGGTAGTTTAATTTGTCATATCACTATGGAAAATAAATGAGAAATATCTCTATTTTTTTTTTCTGATTAATTTCATAATTCAGAAGTTCAACCAATTCAATTTATATGCCTAGTTTTAGATTCAATTTTTCTGTATAAATTTTGGCATGATTCAACTTGTGACATCAAAGATGTTTGATATTTCTTCTATATTTAGTGTGCATCATTTTAAAATTTGAAATCTCTCATAAATTAATGTCAAAATATATAGCCTATTACATGAATAGAAATAGCATAAATTAATTGGCTCAATTCAAAATTGTTGTTCTTAATTCAATTCTGTTCCATTTAATTTGTCACAGCAGAAATTCTTGAAGATCTAATTCAATAGCTCTTTAGCACAAATTATGAGCCACAACACAATAATATGATTCCAAGAGAAACAGATAGCAGCAATAACACAAGTGACAATAACAATAATGCCAAGAACTTCAAGGCAGCCTCATCCAGTTCAACAACAACATCATGGTCCCGATTCAAAGATCCGCGGATCGTGCGCGTTTCCGATCGTTAGGAGGCAAGGACAGGCACAGAAAGTCTCGCACCGTGAGAGGCCTAAGAGACCGGCGTGTTCGGCTATCCTGTTCCCACCGCTATTCAATTATACGATCTACAAGAACGTTAGGCCTCAATCAGCCTAGCAAAGTCGCGATTGGCTTCTCAACGCAGCAAAACACGAAATCGATGAATTGCCTCCGCTACAGATCCCACAGAGAGCTTATTTAGTGGCCAACCGATGCTAAATTCGCACGAATTTAGAAATTTGGATAGTCAATCCAAACACGGCCTTAGGGCCTGATGATCGCGATGCTTTTCGGGAAAAACTAAAGATCATCATCACGAAATAAGCGATTCGTTTCACTTGTTGGAAAATCATCAAGGACTATTGAATAGTACTAATTCTATTCAAGATACAATTCGCTTGTTCGATTCGATCCTCCGAACTTAACTCTATCTCATCCTCCGAGAGGCCATGGGTTCGAAGATTGGCATAATTCGACGCTTTCGTCTCTCAGTCCAAACTGGATCTCATCTTCATCATCATCAATTTGTTGTGTATCACCGAATGAGTACAACACAATCTTATTTTCCGTCTCGGAATTCGAATTCGACCCGAGTAAATTGCAAATCAATTTTGAGTTCGGTGCAATTATCGAATTCTTCGTTTAGTTACGCTGTCAGCCGGTCCATTTCAACATGATGACTGCGAATCTCCTCCTTCACAAGACGACGATGGAAATCGATCGATGAATTTAAATTAGGGCAACAATTAATAGTTTTTGGTCAATGATAGTCCTCAAGATTGTTATTTCATGACCGTTGATGATTGAGATCTTTGGCGAATTCGAGTACTATATTGTAGGAGTGTTTGCAAACCCTAAGAAAACGTGATTCGCAGCTTTTCTAGATGGAAAAAAAAATAGATTTTTTTTTGCGTCTAGAAGCTGAGAATTACTTTTTTTTAGAGTTTGCAAACACTCCCTATATAGAAGTGATCCGGTCGGGATGAATGTATAAGTGACACACTGGTAAGATTCCTCTATATATATATCTAAAGTTTTGTCTATAAATATATAGTTTCATATTATTTCCACAGACCAAGGGTTTATGTTGTTGATACTCTTGAAAATATTAACATTATTATAAAATGTTATAACCATATGTATTTAGGATTATATATATTGTTCTTTCTGAAAATTTGCGATCAATGTGTACTTGCAAAACACAATATATATGCATTTTTCGTCGTCCATGAGTAATTAATTTGTATTTTAAAACTGTAATGTTTTCGATTTTCTTTGTTCTTGCAGGTTCATTGTTGTTGAATTAATTCATTATTAATTTCTCCTAAGCCTATGGCTAATTAATTCCACCCCCACCTCCTCGAATTAACTTTTTCTTATTACATAACTGTTTTAATTAATTTTCTGGGCGATACATAAAACCTAGCTAGCTAGCTAGCATGGTCCCTGCTAGTACTAGTGCATATATGCATATGGGCTGTTTTAATTATTTAATTTCTTTTCTTGTTCATGCTTACTTGAAATTAATATTATAGTTCAATTACGTTCGAACACTATTCTAAAAATCTTCGACTAATCCGATTAAGCCTAGCAGCACATGGCGGATTTATGGCCTAGCCAACCCTCTTTTTTTTTTTCAAAAAAAAAAAAAAAAAATTAGTGAGAAATTATATTTTTAAAAAATATTAGTTATAATTTGTTTTTTCTTTTGGGATTTTCTATCCGACCCATCCCATTTTCGTGATCGGTCCACCCCGCTAGGGTCTCCGACTCCATCATTGTCGCCAGGCGCTAGGTTCCCCTTCTCCGCCTCGTTTTTCTTCCAAATAGACCACTGTCTAACCCTTCACATCTGTAGTTTGTCTAGCACCTAGCGCTTTTTAGAGCTGGATTCAAATATTCGAAAATAAATAAGTATTTGCTGGCAAGTAGAAGCAGAATGATCGAACAAGAACAAGAAGAAGGGTTTTTTTCTCGTTCCTTGATGAGTAAGATGCTTTTTTTTTTTTGATAAGACAAAAAAGATTTATTAATAAGAGCACAAGGGGGTGCTCAACCCATTTACAAAAAGACTAACTTCAAACGTACAAAAAGACTCAAGCCATTGTTTGTTGAAAAACTCACAAAAGCTATTAGCAACTACCAAAAAATTCCCAACACTTTCAAGCCAAGAAGCCATGGACACGTCTTTCATATCCGAGAGTGTTCCTTAAACCAATTACCATAAATTGGTCTTTATTTTTGTAAGACTCCTCTCGACCGAAATGTGAGTTTTCTGAATAAAATTTCATTTCTCGCAAGCCAAATATTCCATATGATGCACATCCAAATTGCTTTCCACAAGTCCTTTTTCCTTTTGTTTCGATCAATCCCATGTGAAGACCGAAATGATACCACGGATTATTATGACACACGTAAGTGAATCCAAAGATTGTAGCATAAAACCCAAACTTGATGTGAGAAATCACGGGTAAAAAATAAATGTTCCACACTTTCATGTGAGTCTTGGCAAATGGTACACTCCGGACTTGTGACAATTCCTCTTCTCGTGGAGAATTCCTTTGACCGAACTCTATATTGCGGTAGCTTCCAAGCGAAAGTCGCTACCTTTTCGGGTGTTGGTTTTCCCCATACGATCTTGATTAAACTCCTCATTCTCTCGGCTTGTGTGGCGTTGTTCCGCAACAAGTTATAAATCGACTTCGTAGAGAATTTGCCTCCAGACCCAACTCTCCAAATCCAAGTATCCTTCTTATCCTGCTGAATAGTGCATTTATTGATAAGGGAGAGCAATTCTTGAAATACTTGTTCTTCCCAGGCAAATAGGTTCCTTCTCCATTTCCACTCCATACCCAAAATTCTCTTCCCAATGTCCCTTATCACCACACTTGCTTCTTTTTATCCATTGCTATATCTTGAATAATCTAGGAAATAAGCTTTTTAAGTTCCATTCTCCAACCCACCAATCTTCCCAAAAGTGCATTCTCTCCTTCCCCTACTTCTATTTTCAGATTTTTTAAAAACCACTCTTTAGTGAGAACCCATTTATTCAAATCTTTCCACCACCAAGAAAAATCTCCTTCATTTTTAAAGCCATAGAACCCCCTTGTTTCATTCTCGGAGTCTATATCTTGATTTAATCACTTCTACCCAAAGTGATTCTTATTATTTAGTAATCTCCATCCCCATTTACCAAGTAATGCTTTGTTGAATGAGTCCAAATCTCTCACTCCCAAACCTCCATCTTTTTTTGATGCACAAACTTTCTCCCATTTAACCCAATTTATCTTGTTCCCGTTCACCCTATCTCCCCCCCAAAGAAATTTTCTTTGTATACGCTCCAATTCCTTAATAATAATTTTTGGAGCTCTCAAAAAAGAGAGATAGTAAATGGGTAAAGAGGATAACACTGCTTTGGTTAGAACCAATCTACCGCCAAGAGACAGATTCTTGTTTTCCCACCGATTGAGGCGCCGATGTAAAGTGTCAATAATTGGTTGCCAAGTGCTCTTCCTTCTCGGGTTAGCTCCCACTGGCAATCCCAAGTAAGAAAAAGGGAGGGATCCTGTCCTACAATTCAATGTCTCTGCCATCTGGTTTGCTAATTCTTGCTCCACATTAATAACGTAAAGACAACTCTTTCCAAAATTTACCTTCAATCCGGATGTTAATTCAAAAATTCTTAGTAATGCTTTAACTGTCCAAGCGTTCTCCTTTGTGGCCTTCCCAAATATTATTGTATCGTCAGCGAATTGAAGATGAGAGATCTTGACATTATCTTTTCCAATCGAATAAGCCTCGAACATGTTCGAATCGCATGCTTTGTTAAAAAACATGCTTAATCCCTCTGCTGCAATTAGAAAAAGGAAAGGTGAGAGAGGATCACCTTGACGTAATCCCTTTTGTAATCTGAACTCTTCTGTTGGGCTCCCGTTGACCAAAACAGACGCCGAAGCTGTAGAAATACATTCCCATATCCATTTACACCATTTCTCCTCAAATCCCATAATTCTCATCATGCTCATGAGGTAATTCCAGTCCACTGAATCATATGCTTTCTCAAAGTCAACTTTAAACAACATCGACTCTTTTTTTTTTTCTTTTTGGCTTCATCCACTTGCTTCATTTGCAATTACCACACCATCAAGAATTTGTCTATCCCCAATAAATGCCGATCGATTTCTTGAGATGATCTTATTCAAAATTTTACTGAGTCTCTTTGAGAGGATTTTGGCAAGAATTTTGTACATACATCCAATAAGAGAGATTGGTCTGTAGTCTTCAAGAGCTTTAGGATTATCTCTCTTGGGAATCAAGACAATGAAAGAAAGATTACTCCCTCTGACCATTCTTCCATTTTTATGAAACTCTTTTATAAATCTTTCAAAATCTCCTTTCAAAATATCCCAAAATCTATGGATAAATTTGAAATTATAGCCATCAGGACCCGGGCTTTTAGCACCGTCACATTCCCACACTGCTTCCTTAATCTCTTCCGATGTGAATTCTGCTGTTAAAAAATCATTGTCGATTTTGTCGATATTTATACGATTCATCCCCTCCAAACTTGGTCTGTTCCAGTCAACTCCTGAGAAATGAGATTCAAAATACTTTTTGATTTCATTCTTGACCTGTTGCACATCTTCCATCCAACAACCATTCACTAAGATACCTGTAATCTCTGTCCTTTTCCTATTTTTATTCACACACAAGTGGTAGAACCTGGTATTAGAGTCACCATCTGATAACCATTTCAACCGTGCCTTCTGGAACAACAAAACATCCCTGTACTTGAGCAATTCTTGCAGCTTTAACCATACATCTTTCCGCTCGAGATTAATAGTCTCTTTCATTTGGTCTGACTCAATCTGTAAGTCCATATCCTTAATTCTTTCCTTTTCTTTGTTGATATTATTATCGATGTCACCAAAAACTTCCTTATTCCAAAATTTAAGTCTCTCCTTGAGAAATTTAAGTTTCTCTTTCAAGACAAATGAACTCCATCCTTCAATATTAATTTTCGCCCACTCTTCTCTGACAAATTCTTGAAATTTAGGGTTAAGAAACCAACAGTCTAACACTCTGAAAGGTTTGGGACCCCAATTTCTATTTTCCTCTTTCAAAATTAGGGCGCAGTGGTCGGAGATATCTCTGTCCAATCCCATTTGTATGCACCTCGGCCAACACTCTAACCACCCGTCTGAAACTAAAATTCTATCTAGCCTACTTGCACAAGAACCATTGTTATTGTACCACGTAAATTTGCGGCGCTGGAGTGGTAAATCATTAACTTCACAATCATTGATGAACTGATTAAATTCTCTAATCTCCACCTCATTGTGAGTTCTTGATTTTCCTTTTCTTTCACCCTGGCTTCTGACTGCGTTGAAATCCCCTGCAATGCAGTAAACTCTAACCCCCTTAGATTGAATTAATTGAACTACTTTTTCCCACAACACACGTTTACTACTTAGAGAACATGACGAGTAAATATTTAAGATCATTATATCAATTCCATCATTTTCCCATTTTCCTTTTATCGCCAGACACCCTTCGAAAGACCAACAATCTTCAAAATTAAAAAGTTTCTTGTTCCATATGCACAATAAGCCACCTGCTGCCCCATTCGAACCAAGAAATTTCCAATCAAATTCATCATCAACCCAAATTTTTTTGCAAATATTTCCATCAATTTCCTCCAACTTAGTTTCCTGCAAGCACGCCAATTCAACCCTCTCTCTTACAACCAAGTTTCTTATCTCTCTTTTTTTCATTCTCCCCCCCATCCCACGAACATTGAAACTTATTAATCTCATACCTTACTATCGAGGCCTCCAGTTCGTTTGCTTGTTCCACTGTGCTTAGTATGTTCCTTTCGATCTCTAATTTCCAGCTCCTTAATTTTGTCGATAACCTCTTGTTCCCTTCCTTTCAATTTCAGCCCCAAACATTTTCCGATTTTCCAGATCTTTTCCGCTTCCTCTGTCAGCATTTTTTCACAAAAAATTCTGTTGCAGTTGCGAATGTCACTGTCTGAAAGTGAATTTCTCATTTGGTAATCGAGGGTTTGCTCGGGTTCCTTGTTCCTTATCGCTTTCAATTTCCTTGTTTTCTTTTCGTCTCTTCTTTCAATCTTGGTTGGTTCACAATATTTCAATTCTGGAGTTTCTTCCCATTTCTCGAGCTTGTCAAAACTCCTATTTATCTTAGTTTTAGCCCTCGTATTAATCTCGTTCCCTTTTGCGGCACATCGTTTCCCTTTCTCGGACAACTGAACAACAGAGGTTGATTCCTCATCTCTCGGATAGAGAAGACGATCTAAGTTAAAAGGATCGCTGGATCTGATGGACTCGTTCTTTGAAACACTCTGGTTCATCTTCTTACTAGACCCAACAATGGGCATTTTATCATGACCTGTAGCATTATTTTTATCACATGGGTCATTATCACTTTCTTTAGTTTCATACGTGTTTTGATTAAAATCCCCCACCACCTGCGCCGACTTTTCTAAATCAGTTTCTGTGGCCCCAAATTCAACATCAATGGGCCTTAAGCCCACTATAGCCCTATATTGCTTTTTAAATGTTTCTTGGGCCTTTTTATCTTGGGGCTCTTCTAACTGTATTTTAGGCCCATTTGGAGAATCAACCCCATTGAACTTCCCGCTTTCCTTCACGCTGTCGGGGACAACCTCTTCGTCTTCCACCACCACTTCCTTGTTTCTGTAAAAATCCAAATCTTCATCATTAAAGTCCTCCTCGAGCTCCTCAAGAATCTTGAATTGATTCAGGCCAAGTGCCACGTCATCCAAAGCTTGAACTCCCATCTCCGTTGCCGGAATGAACTCGGAATATTCAGATTCAACGACACTATCACCTTCACTGGACTCACTTTCAATCATATTTTTTATATGAAATGATTCATGGCAATTGCAAACAACTTCCTCTGCGATTTTAATGTGGAATATTTCAGTACCAATCTTGATCTTTAGAGACGAGCAAATATGATCTTGGGACCTAGTTGAAATGAGGACTCTTGCTCTAGTCAAACAATCCCTATTAATGGTTGATTCGTCCACCTTTAAAAATGTTCCAAGAGAACTGACCAACAACTTAAAAAGTTTAATATTCCATCCATGCAGAGGTACTCCACAAATATTAAGCCAAACCTCTCTATCTTTAAAAGTATCTGTTGCTTTCCAAGGTCTAATATATTCAAACCAAGTCCCTAGCCACTCTTCTTCTTCTTGTAAAAAATTGACCAAAGATTCTTTGTTAGCAAGCTGAATCAACACACATTCTCCCCCAATCGGCGTCACCTTTAGCCCGACATACCCACTGGTTTTTAGACCATTCTCCATTTGTTTAAAAATGATGTTTTCCTGCCATCAAAAAAAAAAAAAAAAAAAAAAAAAATGATGTTTTCCTTGATTTTCCCAACCATGCAATGTTCCAGCCATTTTAGTTCTTCCTCCTCCGGAGTATACGTCAGGTAATGCTCTTCTTCTTTTTTCCTCTTTGTCTCTGGTGGTTTTTTGCGTGCCACCTCAACAAAACTTCTTCCGTCAACTAAACTTTGCTTGTCCTGTTTGATGATCTTAAAATCTAACTTCTTTTCGCTCTGCTTGCCGTTATTCCTGTTATATTTCGGTATGTTCACTCTCAGTTTGAAACTCCCAATCCATATTCCTTCCAGTGCCTTTACGGTTTCCTTATCATCTTTCACTCTTGAAAATCTTACAAAGCCAAACTTTTTCCCTAACTTGTCTCTTTTGTTAGGAATAAAAATATCTTTCACTGTGCCATATCTCGAAAATACCTCTTTCAAATCCGCACTACCCCAATACTCAGGGAAGTTGGTGAAAAAGAAAGATGAAGAGTTCTCCGTAATTCTCCTCACGAATTCCTTACCTGCTGGGTCTCCACGAAACTTGTCCTTGCGCCGATTTTTGACATCCATTTTTTTGCTTCGACCGTTACTTCCCCTTCGAAACTTATCTGTGTAGCTTCATATAATTCCAACAATCCCCTGATATCGTGCCTTAATTTTCCTCTGAACCTCCCATCCTTGCCCTTCAAATTGTTAAACACGTCTGTGTAACACATGTGACGTTAGGTGCACGTCAAGTCTTATTGTTGTTATACTAACCATTTCAATAATCCTACACATTGAGCAATTTATTTCGTGAAGACGAATAATTGATCGCCATTAGTGATTTATACAAGAGAAGAACTTATAATTAATTAGCCCAGAAAATATAATTGATGAGTAAGACAGTTGTAGTAACGTCAACTTTACACAAGATCCAACAAAGAAATACAATTTCTAGATACAAGTTGAGCTACCAAATTAACAAATTTATTAAAAAAAAATTAAAAAAAGGGGGAAATTAAAGACAATGTGTGGTCCAAATTAAGAAAAAGGAGAAAGAAGAAAAGGTTAGGTGAAGGATACAAAAAGTAAATTAGGGTTTGGTATTTATCATTTGTGTGTTTTGAGGGTGGGGTTAAGTACAATGGACCACACATGCATGCAAAGTTATTGTCATAGGAGGGTCCCCATTGGGTTGTACCTATTGTTCTACCAAAGCCAAATTATTTAATTTAGGGTTTTGAGTCCTTCTTGCATGTTTTCCTTGTACAATCTATTAATTTTAAGTACTCACAAACAATTTTAGGTTAGGGTTTAGTTTTATTAATTCATTATTGTATCTATATATTAGTCATCATTAATTTCTATACTTAACACAGAAGAGGGTACATGTATTGTTTATGTATTTGATTACTCTTATTTGTTTGGGATTTTATTTGCCCTCTCGAGTCCAACCTCTAGAGTGTGGTGCTCTCGTGTCCCTTTGAATTCTTCGATTACTTTAAGTCAGTGGACTTATCTTTATATGAGTTTTCCAATATACTATCGTTTCTGGAAAAAAAAGGGGAAACTAAAGAGGGTACATGCACTATTTAATTTCAAATCTTTTTTAGTTTCTCCATAAGCATACTGTGTTCTTGTATGGATATTTGGAATGCAACTAAATAAGGTTGATTAAAACATGCCAAGGTCATTTTGTTTTAGTATAATTTGTTTTTTAGATATTTTTTATTGTCATATTATCTTATTAATTATTCTGGCTAATTTAATTTGTGAATATATTAGCATTCAGTTCCCTGGGGTTGTTTCTGGATATTGCAAAACAATTATTTTACAAAATTAATGCGCATGCATTTTGGATAATCGTGAGTGCAAATATCATTTCCGTATATATTATTGCTTCTAGAGATGTCAATAAGGGCCCAATCCTGAAGGCCAATCCTAAATCGACCCTAAAAATTTAAGAAATGGGCCTATATTTCATATGCCCTTATAACATGAGGGCTTTTTAGTCCGGCCCAAGTTGGCCCTAGGGCCCAGGCCGGCCTTAGGGCTTTTTCTCAATAAAATTTTTGTATTTTATAGATTTATATTTCAGTTTATACATATAATATTATCAAATCTAATTTTTGATCTCGTTTATCTGTTATTTTTAATCTTGAAAAATTATAATTGATGAATAGAAGGAACATGTACATGATATTAAAATCGCCTGGGCCCTAGGGCTTTTTCTCAATAAAGTTTTTGTATTTTATAGATTTATATTTCAGTTTATACATATAATATTATCAAATCTAATTTTTGATCTCGTTTATCTGTTATTTTTTAATCTTGAACAATTATAATTGATGAATAGAAGGAACATGTACATGATATTAAAATCCATGATTCCATTGTTAGGATATTAGATTGTTGATGTTATCTTATTAAACCATAAAATTATTTAGAAGAAATCTTATTGATTGTTACTTAATTTTTATAAGATTAAGCAGGGTCGATCCTATCATTTTTTTGGCATGAGTCGTACTTTTTAAAATTGGGCCCCTTTTTTTGTACAAACTAAAAGACAACATAAAACAATAAAAGAAAGAATACCGTACAATATATGGAACAGTTCGAATATAGTTAAACTAATATGACATTTATGTTAAAAAATCCAAATAGTTATTTAAATATAATCCGCATTATAGTTTCGACCGCAAAAGTATTAATCAAATCAGTATAATCAAGTTGTTCAATGATAATTTCTCAATCGATAACATGACTAACTCATTCAATCTTTCTTGTGACATGGTTGACCGAAGAATTTTTTTCTTTTTCATGGGCAAACAACCTGCTTCTTTTCTATTTTGTAAGCACATTTCCAAGTCTTTTATGCTTTTTTTTTTTATTATTTTGCCTTTTAAAATTTAAATTGAGAAAAGTTAATGATGGGCCATTAAGAAAAATTAAAATTGATAATTATTAGAACCTAGCAAGACCCAAGGAAAATGAGCACTTTATTCTTGGTGAGGATGGAACTTTTAATTTTTTTTTATCTAAATCACAAAATACAAAAAAAAAAAGGAAGTTGTTGTATGCATTAACCATTGGGCTAGAGCCATTAATTGATAATGTTCTTATTTTATATATGTCTATATGTAAGAGATATACAAAATATTAGGCCCATAAATTTCGTAATCTTTTCAGGCCCGAGTCGACCGACTCGCTCGACTAACATTAGAAGTGGCCCTGAGATTAAGTTATATTAATATTTAATATGATTAGAAATATTAAGTTTACAAGGGTATGACTTTATCAAAAAGAATAAATAAGAAAAAACATAATAGGGCCAGCCCAGCTCCGACCCTGTAAGGCTAGGGCTGGACCTAGATTTTTCAAACCCTTATGACTTTAGGACTTTTTAGCCACAACCCTTAAGAGCTAGGACCTTTTAGTCTAGAGCAGGGTCGATCGGTCGAGACGGATCGACCCTTATTGACATCTCTAATTGCTTCTGGCCCTCTAGTACTCATAACTATAAGTCATTACCAAACAATATCTTTATTGTAGTAGATTAAGGTCGATCTTAAGGGCGAATGGTGGCTTCTTCAATTATGAAATAATTATTTTTGTTTCATGCATTTTGTATTTCATGAGTAAGACCATCATATCCAAAATCTAGATAGTAGAAATAATTACAATTACAAATTACAATAACTATACACAATAACTATCCCTTATTATGAGAGATTGTACTTGGTCTCACCTATTAGAATGAAGTCGAATTCAAACTTCATCCTTCTCCTATAATCTCATTTTGAATTTGCACTGGAGAAAAAACATACACACACACAATAGACGTAAATAAATGTTAAGTTAATTAGTGGCCTACCCACCCCTCCCCAAAAAGAAACAAGAAAACAAAAAGGGTTTGAAGTAAAAAGTAGAACAGGGTGAGGGAAAATATATACGTAATCAAACATAATTTGAAATAATTAATGCAATATTTTCTTGTTGAAA
The DNA here is from genome assembly GCA_016081115.2 of Rehmannia glutinosa. NCBI lineage: Eukaryota > Viridiplantae > Streptophyta > Magnoliopsida > Lamiales > Orobanchaceae > Rehmannia > Rehmannia glutinosa. The sequence goes on along the minus strand of JABTTQ020001664.1, from coordinate 71,059 downwards.
TAACTGAAGCAATATTATATCAGAAGCATGTAATCATACAAAACTTTTACAATTTTGTAAACCTATACCAGATTATGAAAATTTGATTTTCAGAAGCAGGTAATAATATGTGACGACTATAAATTAACTCATTATAGTAATACTACACTATATTGTGACAATCAATTTTTAAGAGCTCGTAATCTTTTAAATAGTTACATTTTACTAATATTATACTAGAATGCTTAAATATGATTGTAAATTATATAATCTTCCGAAATATAAAAGTTATGCTGTTAATTAGTTCCTTGTTAGATTATGAGAATGCAATCCCTTAAAAGTCCATTTTATTGTGTGAAGCATGGAAGAAGAATAAACTTCAAATAAAATGATAATATTGAATTAAAAAGAAAAGAATTGATGTTATTAATTTGAAAAATTACTATATGTATCGAATTAATGGGTTGAGTTAATTTAATCTTTCTCTTAAAAATTAGTAAAAGAAATTAAACAAACAAAAAAACAAAAAAACAAAAAAGCAAAAACAAAAATAGACCGCATATACATGATAATGAGAAGGCCAGGAAGTAAAAATTTGAGAATTCAAATTTCCATTTATATAACACCAATTATATATTTATATATAATCAAGGTACCTGCTAATTAACTCTATCATCGAATTAGTTTCTCCAATAAATGGGAAAAAATATAAAAGAGAATAAATCATTATTACCATTGGCTGTTTCCCAATTACAAGCCAGCAAAAAATTGCGAATATAATAAAAAACAAGCTCCCGGCGAGGATCGAACTCGCGACCTTTCACTTACGAAGCGAACGCACTACCACTATGCTACGGAAGCACACATTCAATGTGCCCGTGAACTATACATTCGTTCGGTACAAAGATAAATAATTGATAATTGAAAAGAAAAAAAAAAAAGTTTGAAATAAAAGAGGCTTAGTTGAGAGAAAAATTACATTACAATAATTGTAAGCTAACAATAATTAATCCATTTAATTAGAGTTGTTAAATGGGGCGGATCGGGTGTTAAATCTGGTTGGTTGGCCATCCCATTTGGCTAAATGGAGAAATTGGGGTAGATCGAGCCAAAATCGAGTCGCTATTTTTGAAACCCAAATCGACTTAATCCATGAAAACACATATAAATGTCGGACCGGATCGGTGTTTCGGTCAAGCGGATCGGGCCAAATAAGTCTGTTCATTTGGGTTTCCAAAAATGAAGACCGATATGATCTTTTAGCCGAACCGATCGGGCCGACTCATTCTCAAAACTTTAATTTTATATTAATGTATTCTACTATAAGCACATGAGGGAACTCTTCAAACATTAATAATAATTGAACATGCTACAAATTTCAGAAACATTAATAATTAAACTCGTTAAGCTATATTTGAGTGATTATGATGTTTCAAATCTATTTACTCTGCTGAGTCATTTGAAAATCCTATAACCAAATCATTCCATTCAAATGCAACCTCAAAGAATTTCCTTGTTGCTTGTTATTAACTAGTTGTGAAAGTAAATAACAATGTATGGTAGCTAACAAGCCAATTAACCCTTTTCTAAGACAAGTAAACATCAATAATAGTTTTTTCTCTTTAATCCCTTAGGCCATGGCATGTCTGGATGACATCTCTTCTTCCATTTTTTTTTATTATACTCTATATTTTATATATTGGATGAACGATACATGTAAATATTATCTTATATACTATTCGTCCGATAAAAATAGAACGGAAATCTCAATCCCTCACGGTCAATTAAATTAGGAATAGTGCAATTGAATACTCTTTTCCCGAATACCAAAAAGGTGCCGCCAACTATATATATGTACCCGTGTATGCGTACATCTTCTCGACACAAACACATTCTCACACACACACACACGAATGAGCTATAGCTTTGCAATTAATCAAAATCTCAATCGGTTATTCGATTTCAGGTTCTTCGTTCCTTTTTCTGAATTGTCGTAATTCCTAAATTTTCGTTGATTTGCATTTGTTTATTGATCAATGTTTCTGTTGCATTCGGAGCTTAATTGTGATCGTTGAATCGTCACTCGGAGCTCGGAATTGGAGAATGTTAAAATTTCTGTGCGATGTTGATTTTACTTAACAGGTTGTATGTAGGGTTAACTTGCATATATGATCATTTGTTTGCCATAATGCCATGGATTTTGTGCCGCTAGATATATGAGAATTTTAGTATCAGTTTTTTTCTCATTTGTTTACCCTTGGATTAATTGAACCTCTAGGTTATGTAAACAAGTGATACAGCTTGAGATTCTGTGATTCGAATCAAAGGCTGTAGTTGTTCTGCTACCATCTTTATGTTGCTATTTACAAGTGATCTTTCCGTGGCACCACCTGATAGTTTAATGTTTATTTCGAACCCTTTTCTACATTGGTTAGTACATGCATATTAATCAATTACTAAAACAATGGGATTATGGGAGTGCACACTTGAAAATGAAGATCAACAAAATATGTTACTCATAAAAACAGAAAAACTTTGTAAGTTAAGGTGGCCTGCTGAATCTAATGAGAGGCCTACGACATGGATGCATGCATTACTCTGGTGGACTGTAGAACTAAAACTAGGCTGATTTGGGTTTATGGAAGTTCTACTTGTTTCCTTTTGCGAGTAAATTGTTACAGAAACAAGCATTTGATGAAGTTAAGCTCCTAATGTCATTAAAGTCTGAGGATCATGGCCTTTATAAGCTGAATCAAGACGTTAGATAAATAATGAGGATACTCATTGTTATCTTGATAATAATATTGGTCTGATTCCCATTTACAACCAATTTGTTGAGATAAAACTAGCTCTGATGCGATTGGATTGATGATTACATTTTCCAACCTCAAAACTAGGATACATCTTTCACAGGTTGGTTGAAAGCTTAGGGCTGTTTAGAATATTGTATGGCATCCAAACTAGGGTTCTCATCATTGATTGAGCACAAACTTGATGTAGAAGTTGCTGACTTGTTTCTAAGAGGTTCAATCAGGATTATGTCAAATTTTAGGGATCCATTACTGTCATTTTTATTAGATCATCTATAGCCGAAAGTATGAACATAAGCTTATTGGATACTAATAATGCATTAGAAAAAGAACATAGAACAACATGGTGGGGGACATAGATGAAGTAAGAGAGAGGAGAAAATGAACCTCATATACCACCAATCTCTCGAAAATGTCTTGGTAGTAACTCTTTAGATACTAATTTTTTTGGCACAAACTGGATATTTTGTGCATGACTTTGCATAAGTTAATGGTCTATTGGTGGAAATTTAAGGAATATTCCCGTGAACAAATATGTGGCCAAAAAACTCTTATCTTCAAGATATGACAATTCTTGATGTTCACATGTTCTATTGCCGTGTCCCTCAAAAGAGAAAAGCTAGAAAGATAATACGGAAAATAGTTGAGGCTTTTCTATAAAGCGTATAATGGAGATTGTGTTAGTTATGCTAAGAACACAATGTTTTTCATTTTATCCTTTCGAGTTTTATCCTAAGCCACAAATTTATTTGTCATTCCTTCTGGAATTCAATCAGTAACAACTAATTCACTGGTGATAGTGGAAGAAATGGTACTCTTGGTGGAGAGAAATTTTGATTTGTGCATCACCATAGACTACCAAATAAAGATCCAAAGAAAGTGTCGCTCTCAAATTTTACCGAGGTTATTTGTGCATACATGTCTTTAATGTCCAAAATATGTTTTCATACATAGGCGACTATTCAAAAGTCTTTGAGAATCTGATCTCAAGATTATCATTCATTTTATTAACTTTTTTAACTTTGAACTCAATTTCTTATCATTTTCTAAACACATGTAATATTCACATAACAGCGCATTTTTGCTGGGAAAATAATGTAAATCATATGCTGATAAAGTTAATTACCAAAATCATGAGTACGAAATGAGGAGACGAAGATTCAGCAAATTTATTCACAGCCGAAAAGAAGAAAATGTAAAACCATGTTGCCTGCAAATTTAGTGATAGGATTAGAACATGCTGCATTCATTACTTACGGTGAATCATGATCTGAAAAATTAAGCCATTCATCTATGTTTACGGATGTTGTATCCATTTCCATGTCGGTTGTGTTGCCCCTGATGTTGTTCCATAAACAAGCATTTGATGTGGAGACACCGAAATTATTTGGGATTTCTTGAGGCAAAGAATTCATAGGCCAGGTAGGTTGTACCAAACTATTGTTGTTTAAGTGAGAAGGAGGGCCATTGTTGGCTTGACTATAAGTTTGGTGAGACTCAATATGCCTTGGGATTTGTTGCGGTAAAGCCTGTTGTGATGCCATGGGCTGAGTATTCCATTCTTGCGGAATTGCCATGTTAGCACCACCAGTACCGAACTGATTCCCAGCATTGACATGTTGATTAATAACTTCCGGCTGGATCAACAATTGTATAGCGTCCAAACAGGAGATCTCATCATTGAAATAATATGAGCTCAATGGAGATACTGCAGCAGGCGGGCTTGCGGTTGGTTGGATCATGGTTCCATCAAAATTTTGGGGAACCATGGCTGCCATTGGTGTCAGGGATTGTGAGTTCTGTAGGTGTTCTTCCCCTAATGGTAATGGTGGTTGTGGGTGTTGAGATGTTGGATTGCCACATCTTGAAGATGAGGCTTTTGTTTGCTTACCACTCCTAGTTTTACCTCCAACGGGGATATTCCTTAAGTTTCCGCCAACAGTCCATTGTCGTTTGCAAGTCTTGCAATAATGTCGGGGTTGTGTGAGACTATGATTGTTGAAGTAGCGAAATTTAGTATCTGGAGACCTACAACGTGGGCATTTCAAAGGGGTTGGTGGCTGCTCTTGTTGCTGGATTTCTTTGGCTTGCTCCATTTCTCTCTGTGTTTCTCTGTGTTCCTCTGTTCTATGTTCTCAATTATGTGTATTGCCAATCAGTAATGTTATTTTTATACTAACAAAAGTTAATACTTTACTGTAAAGTGTTGAAATTGCGCTATTTAGGGATGTTGTAATCTCGGGCGTAATAAGTGTAAATTTGAAATAAGATTTTGTGGATGCGTAGGGATAAAAAGACCACTGACTCATTTTGTTTTATGCGAGAAAACGGGAAATAATTTACCTGGATGTGGATGCATTAAAAGCACACAGGTTTTGTGATGATCTGGTCTGACATTAGGGATGAGTTTGCCAGTTTGACGGTTTTACCCAGATTAGGAGAATTAATTGAATACGACCAGCAAATTACAATTTATATTCACTTGTGCACGTACTTTCCCTTTCATAGAAAAGCCATGCGATTTTAAGTGCCAAACCTTCTACCGAATTGGCACTTATACCTCATAAATCAGACTGATACTTAATCTCTAGTAATATAGTACCTTTTATTATGGTGAATTTTCCTTCATGTCATCCAGAAGATATTAATTTGGTTGCTAATTTTGCTTATACCTGTCTTTCATACACACACACACACACACACACACACACACACACACACACACACACACACACATATATATATATATATATATTATTTGTATGTGTATTTGCCCGTATTGCATTTTAAGCACTAATCAGCTTGAAATCAATGTTCTATTGTTGCTTGAAATGGGAAAGTTTATTTCTTAAATTATCTTGGATATCTTTAGCTGCTAATGATAGTTTATAGAGAGGCAGGCCTTGGCACAATTACAATGCTGCTTCATTTTTCCCTCTGTAATGATGGGACATCGGGACCAATGGCGTAGCCAGGAAAAAACGGGGTGGGCCGATGCACGAAATTGGGGTAGCCTTATAAAAAATTAAAAGAAAACCCATATAAAAATAAATATTTTTTAAAAAAATTACATAGTAATTTTTTTTTTTAGGGGGGGTCCAGGTTGCCCCTAGCTCCGCCATTGGTCGGGACCTTCATGTACAGTGCGCCTTTTATGCTATTTATTTATGACTGTATAAGCAGCTTCAGTTTTTATTATTCACTCCCTTTTCTGACTTACATTTGGTAGTATAAGATGCATGCTTGAACCATACAAATAACTTGCTGAACTAACTAATAATTAATGCTTGAATCTCAACGTCTTAGTTCTTCTTTAGATATGATTTGTTTATTTGATTGCATCATTTCAGGATGTACTCAGTCAGTTCACTATTGTTTGGTATATTCTCTTTCTTTTAAATCTTTGTATGTTCTCACCAGGGAGATTCTATTATAGCTGGTTTCACTAGGTCGTTATTCTTGTAGTTACAGGCTTACAGCATGAGAACTGCTCAGGTATTGTGACATATTTAGCAACAAATGGTGAACCTTAGTGCAGTTTTGGATCCACCAATATACGGTATATTGAGATATATATTGCACATAGATGTTATCAGGTTTCCTGCATAAACACCTTACATTTTTAGCTACAGATAGGTTAGCATTTATAGATGCTGCTAGTATTCATAAATTACCACTAATTGTACTGATAGATCAGTCAATATTGAAACTTGAAAGACAGGCAACCTCAAGGCCTTACACACTGCAAAAGGCCCACCACATCAAAATTTCAGCCTTATTATTATCCAACAATCTCATTTTCCTTGAACTTGAATAGTATGCCACAAATCGATCCATTTAGGTTGTTTGCACGTTTATGAACTAAAGCAGCATATGAGAGGAAAAGAAAGTAATGTAAATGAGATCTGTGCTTATATTGCTTTATACATGATAAGTTTGACATTCTATGTTATGGACTGAAGGAGCTAAGAGATACATACTGTTATATTATGAAAGACAGAGGCAGCAGAAATACTACTTGCTAAACAGTTTTCGGCAATGCCTCTTTGGCCAATCATGAAGACCCATAACTTCACCCGTGACCACCTCATTGATTAAGTCTTTAAAGATCAGACGTTCAATGTCCAACACCAAAGCTGGAACCTCACCACTGTTATCTACCCAATCTTCTGATTGATGCATCATATCTGCTGTTAAGAGTCTGATCATTTTGTCTTCCTCGTCATCAAGATTGCAATCTGGTATCCTGCACACACGGTCCATCTCCAAATATACTTCTTTCAACAGTCCCTGCGGACTTGACATTTTATTTCCCATTGTAAATAATCTGCCTGAAGTGATTTTCCGAACCAGTATTTCATCTACCATATCAAAAATAATTTTTCTTTGGATTTTCTTATTCAACTGCATCCTATGGCTCTTTCCACTGACTTCTCCATTCAGCTCTTCCGTGATTTCCTCTGCTTGCTCGAGGACATGAAACATGTCAGGATTGATCAGATGGCACGAGGAAAGGAGCTGATCAGCTGTTGAGATGAAGCTCGAATCTTTGAGGAGTCCCGATGTCAGTAGTATCTTGTTAATGTATCTATGATCTGGATTGTGGCTCCGATACACTAATGCATTGTGATCCACAGCAGTTTCATCAGGTTTAGTATTCAACAATGTAAGCTCATGAACTGAATTTTTCACGCTTTCTAATTTCTGATTGTACTTGCAAGCATGATTGGATCTTGTGCAGTCTGTTAAATGATTTAGATTCTCAAGATGCCATTCTGCTTCATCAGGACTAGGACTCTCATCTATGATTCGGTTGGAGACGAACCAAAGAATACGTCAGTCAGATGATGCATTCATGATTCTAGTGTGTATACAAGTAAATATGAAAAAAATGTAAAATGCGTGGCTAACTAGTTCTCCATGAATTTGCTATTCTTAAACGAGTAATGAAGGGATTTCCTATTATATACTCTGGTGTTGTCTTTCGCTGATCAATTTTATTGGTGTAATATCTTGGCTAATTCATGTTAACATTGCAAAGTCTAACACCTATCGATCAGTTGATTCGTTCTAATTCATTGATTTAATCGTTTTGAAATAGTAGGAGTTATTTTTGCAAACATAAATCCGTCTTTTCTGAAAAAGTTCGTAAGAAAAGAATTTTCCATTTATACTGGAACCGCAAAAGAAAGATCTTTCTTACTTTGATGAAACATTTTCGATTCTTATTTGTTTGTAAATAGTTAAAATGAATTGGCCATACCCATACCTACCCAATAATCTATGACGGAATTTGAATAACTCGCCATTTGCTTGGTTTTGGTTCATAATCACTTTCCATTTATGTAAATTTCGAAAGCGACAAATGAAATGAAGTTGAGGGATTTTATTGATGCCTCTGATTCATCACGCTTCACTAGTTGTCTTCAATTTTGATATCCAAACAAAGAGATAATAACATCACAACTGGTTTTAGCTACTTTAACTCCTCCAATGCTCTACCAACTACCCTTAGCTTGTATTAATATATGAAAATCAGTATATATACTTATCACAGTTTATTAGTTTCTATCAGAGTTTGCAGAAACTTAGGTGAACAAGAAAAACAATTTCCAAGCTATAAATGTGTGAAAGATTTCTTAATTTTAACGTACGTTTTTAAGTGCATCATGTTATGTCTTGATATAGTTGTAATGTATAACGTTTAAATTGATCCTTGTTTTAGTGTTTAAGGCAACAGTTGCAAATTCTTAATCTAAAACTGCATTAAGAAAATGAAAATAATATTTCAAGATAGATTGACACTCAGAGCAATAGAACAATACCTCGAAAAGCTGTTGATATTATCTTTACTGGAGATGGTGATTCTTCGCAGTAAAATGTATCATCAAGAACTGAGATTGGACTTGGTTGTTCAGACATGGTTACAACAAATTCAACTGCTGGCATGTTTTCTCTAGTTGTTGACACAGAATTCTGAAGGCAAAAAGGTAAACCTGTCAACTAAAGGGAAACAGCTAAGAAAGCACTGTAATAGCATAACATAGTATGTCTCCACATACCTCTTTTTGTCCAGCATTTGTGTTAATTGAACGAGCCAGGCTTATGACCTCTGTTGCTGGCTGCGATACTAGGCTATTGTTGCTTTCCGATATTACAGAAGCTGTGTCACCTTGATAACTTGAATATCGCGTCTCACTACTAATCTCACTCAATTGGTCATCACTTAACTGCAGATCCTTTGCTTTCACTTTGTATTTTCTGTTCTGGGAACCTTTTTCTACAAACTTCTTGCTGCAGTGCTTTTTGACCCGGCCCGAGTCTGCTGACGGGGTGGTGGAATGAGATTGCCGTTCTATCCTGAATAGATTCTGTTGTAACCTTGGACTCGCCATTCCGAAACTCCTACCAGGTGTACTGCAATTTTCGACCTTCTTGCGCTGAGGTCCTGTTATGGTTCTATCTACTTCTGAGGTTCCCCAAGCAGTCTTCTTGTCAGTGGGAGGAAGATGTCGTCTGGGGTCTTTGAGATTATTGTTCTTTGGTTTGAGATCTTTTGTTTTTTGCATGTGAGCTGAAATTTCCACGTGATATTTCCGAGTTTGGAGTCCTTGCTGATTTGATATTTCCATTGTAGGGACCCGTGGAAACTGGAAGTTTGACTTTATCCATCACTTTGGCTGGTTTGATGATAACAACAGAAGAACCTAATTGCTTCGGAGTGCAGGGTCCCTTGGTGGTAGGAATTTGGTGGTTACTCCTACTGTTTTTCCACATTGACAGGTTAGAATTCTGATCAGAGTAGCTATCCTCGAATGTACATCTCCTTTGTGACGTGAGTTCTGCAGACTCTCCTGTTCGGTCGTCTAGCCGATCTCTCGATTTCTGCATTGCTTCAAGTATCTGTTTCAGAGCTCTGAGATCCTTACCTGACTTTTGGAATTGAAGTTCTGTTATCCTCTTCTCAATTTCACCGTAAACTGAAGAAGATAGATGTGTTGTACTTTTTGGCGCTTTCCTAGCCTGTGAAGCCATTTTCGGGGAACCTTGACCGAATCTTGTTGCCTCCATGGAGCTGGTTCGATTGGAAACTTTGAACATGTATTTGGTTTCCTAACTAAATTGGCATTGTGGAATCTTGGTGATGGTGAGGCGGGATTGTTTTGTGAAACACGTGGGGAATGAGTAACTTGATTTTGATTGCTTTTCTCGGTTGTTGAGGTTAGCTGTGAAAGAAAAGCTTCTTTAGGGCTCGACTTTATTGTTGGAGTCCTACTGTCATCTGCCGAAATGGTATCTTTGAGAGTGTCCAATCCCATTAGCTTCGCGACAACACTGGATGTTCGATTGTGGCTTCCAGGTTCTTGGTTCAATGGGAGAACTTCATTTTGCATATGGGAGTCCCGACCAAGAAAATTCAATCTCGACTCAAGCGCCGAACACTTTAAAGAACTTGCTTTACTGTCTAATGATAGTCTTGGGAGTTCTTTGTGCTTCATGGCCCACTTAGATGTCTCTCGTGATTCTCTTCCATCATAAGAGAAACGAGGAAGTGCCAGCCTGTCATCCTTGATGGAGTTTCTTATGCCTTCGTCGGCAAGAACTCGAGTTGATCCCTCGTAACTTGTGGCTTTTGGTGTTTTTGATTTGGACAACTGTGAAGGCCTGGGAGAGTCGATGTGCTTCATTACGGTGCCTTTTCGTTCGTCTTTAGCAAGGGATTTGATAGACAAGGTGCGGGCTTCTCTGTACATTGAGTCCTTTACCACATCTCGGAGATCAAGAGATTGTGTGCTTTTAGTCAATGGTGGTTGTGGTTCTTTAGTGGCTTTGATCTGAAATGGGCTTTCAGGATTATTTTTTGGTCTGAGTGAAAGTGTTTCTGGTTGAGCTATTCTATTGAAATCAAGTGATGAGAATGTAGATGAACAAGAAGAAGATGAATAGGAGGCTCGCGATGATTCGGTGGAGATTCTTGGTTTCTCCTTATGCACATCCAGACCTTTTTCCTGCAAATGTAAGTTATTTTAATCAACTATAAAATGAACACTATTCTGCCTTCTTTTTCCCAGAAAAGAGAAAGGAGCATAAACTCAGAATTTTACCGTAACAGCTTTTGTTGCATATTGGGGGTCCAGTTGGTGTTGTGCACCTTCAAAACACAAAAAGTGCAGCAATCTTAGCAAAAGATGGGTGAATGATAGTTAATTTAAAATATTTGTCATCTTACATGAATTGTTTGGAATTGATCTATATAGAAGCTGCATGCTGAAGCAAAACTATATGCAACTCTTAAAACTTAGGGATAATTACAAAACCCCCCTGAGGTTCGGGCTAATTACAAAAAAAAAAAAAAAAAAATTGCAAAAGACCCATTGAGGTAGATTCCTTCTTATATTTTCTCTTCATAAGCAAAAAATATTTCAAATATATTTCTAGAAATATTGCGGTTACCCTTTAAATTAAAGGCATAATCAAACCTGAGGGGGCTTTTCGTAATTTTGAAAAATCTCTGTTTTTTTTTTTTTTAAATTAGCCCAAACCGCAGGGGGGGGGGGGTCTTTTGTAATAATCCCTAATATTTATGAATACTGATTACTGACCCTGAAATTGTCAAGTTATAAACAATCATTTTTTGAAATATCTTTTATCCAACATACGGTAAGAGAATGTTGATAGCTCTGTGCTGTTCAATCTCTCGCAGATAACATGCATCATTTATTTCACATTTTTATGTAATTCTTTTTGAAAGATTTAGTTCACATCTATTAGTCACATACAATTAGGAGAATTTAAAATTGGTATCATCTTAAAACATTCAGCTTCAGTTCTTTGTGGGTATTTGCTGATCATTTCCCCTGCAATTTATGAGAAAAGCAGTATAGCTAACACATTTGGCAAAAGTGTACATAAATTTATAAAAATGTTCTTGCCCTTAAATAAGGGAACAAAAATTTACTAATGTATTTCACGGAGTGACATAGCATGCTCACATTTTCTGATTCACAACAGAATGAAATTCACAAGTCTAAAATATCTGAATTCAACATTATTAATATCCATATTTAAGCCTTCAAAACATGACATTTGGATTTTTTTTGTAACTGCAAATGCAATTCCTGAATTTCTTGTCTGCTTAATTTGAAAAAAAAATATATAATTACCTTGAAGTAGCCTTTTGTGATGGTGGCTGCTCATTCGCCGGCCTGTAAGGAAATGGTGACGGTCGAAGATTTGGAAAATGCCGTTCATGCATCCTATCTGTTTTCGCAGATCTCTGTTCTCATCTGTTAGAGAAGACATTGTCTTTGCAGACATCTCTTAATCCCAAAAACAGAGGAAAAATGAAACTGTGCTCTCTCTGTTCTTGCCTCTTCAATGAGTTCTATTGGCTTCCATTAAACCCAAGAATCTGCACTGGTTCAAGAATTCAGGATAGTTAATCATACATGCACATGCGGTGGTAAGCTTCTTACATATGCATCATACATTTTCATTGAAATATTGATTTTCAGTATGTTTCTTGTCAAGAAAAGGTTGAATTAATTATCTTTCTGCCACTGGATGGAAGATACTCTGTAGAAAAAAGAAAGAAGTCAGAAGACAGAGCACTTACTGGGGAGGTACAAATCATTTGTTTGATGACTTAATTGCACTGTTCTAAAATGACCACTTTTCAGAATCCCATTTGGATGCACCAAGAATTAGAAAATGAAATTGGAAATATTTTTGATTCTGGGTAATAAGGAAATAAAAGTTTCTTGATTGTCTTTTGGCTCTCTCCAAGCAAAGGCTGCAGGATAAATGATAATAGAGGCTAGAGAGTTTTTAGAGGGAATGCAATATTTATAAAGGCAAGTACTCTTTTTATTATTTGTTTAATATGAGAATGTGGGTCAGATGTAGTGTGAATATGTGGGTCATAGTTTCAGTGGTCATTTTCTTGCAGGTCCATGTGGACAATGTAATGTGGGTGGGTCTGGATTTTGGAGCCAGGACCTCTCTATATGGCCATGTGGACTATGTCATCTAATGTAAGAAAGTGGATTTGTGCACTGGCAGTCCCTTTTGAGTCTAAACCGCTTTTCCAACTATTTTTTCCCACCCAATCATCCAAAAAGCAACATGAAATTTTTTCTTTAAAAAGAATTAGACTGACAATTTGGATTAGGTATTTCCACATTATTTGTACTTATAGTTTGGTTTTTTATATTTTCATTTCCTTGATTAGGGTATTCATGTGTGTATACTATGGGCTATGTGCATTTAATTGTTGGGAAGGTTAATTTGGTTGGTTTTTGAGGTACTTTTTCTTGTTGTTACTGGTAAGGTCACTCTATAAGGCCATCTCCAACCCAAAATTCTATTTTAGTGCAGCTTTTGCACTAAAATAAAATAGTCAATTCTGAACCAAACTTAAATTCCATCTCCAATCCACCTACTTCAAATTTTACACTTCCTTGCTATTTCATATACAATAAATACTCTATATTTACCAAATATATATTAACATATTAATACATATTAGTATAAGTAATTAATTTATTTATAATATTATTAATTGTAGATTAAATTGTATGCATTAAGTTTAGTAACATAAATAATGCTCTCATTTAATGTTTGAAACTTATTATCAAAAACCAATTTTAGTAATATAAATAATTTATATTAATAATACCATTATAACTAGTAAAATTAAAATTTTATTTAAAAGTAGATAAAAATAAACAGAAAAAACTTTATTGAAACATCAGATTAGAATTAAAAAAATGAAATTCTGTTACAAGTTTACATGAAATGTAAAATGAAAAAAGTTAATGAATCCATTAAAACAAAAAAGAAAAAGAAAAAAAAAATGAAAAGGTAGATAGCGCTTGAACAGTAGTGCGCCATATATGGCGCAATACTGTTGCATCTTCATTTTGACGCAGGGAATAGCGAATCGGTTGGACTTGATTTTCCACGTCAAATTTGGAGTTTTGGTGGGGATAGCGCATCGATTGGAGATGCTCTAATGCTACTTATCATTTTTAAAAGTTAAGCATGATCAGCTGGCAGTAATAAATTCTGCTGCAAAAACTTTTAAAAGGGGTTGCAAAAGTAATTTTTTGGGTAGTTGAAATTTAATCTCCTGTGTCACATCACTTCTGCTGTCATAAAAAGGATTAGCAGTTTCTGTACAATGTTGTTGAAACTATTCAATGCTTGATTTCTCAGGATGTTCATTTAGTAGGAGAAGCACTTCTTTTTCTAATATTTTTTTAAAAAAATTACTCCCTCCGCCCCAAAAAGATAGGGCACCTTTTCTTTTTCGTCCATCCCATATATAGGCTTGTTTCCTTTATAGAGAGTATTAATTAGACAATAATATACTAAACTACCGCTATTTAATTCACTTGGAATGATATGCCACCATTTAATGCAAGGGCAAAATATGAAGAATATGGAAAAAATTATAATCCCAATTGCATTTATTATGTTTTCGTAATCTGTGTGGATTCTTCTATTTGTCTATCTTTATGGGACGGAGGGAATATATATATGTGTGTGTGTATCATGTTATTCTCTCTGTTTTGAATTTTGGCCTTTAGTTAGTGCTCTGACTCTATTTAAATGCTGGATAATGTTTCTGAACTTCTAATGTCATTTTTCACAAATTATTTAGAATCTATTCTGACCTTCCTTGCAGTTTGGCATCTGCTCTCTGTAAGATCTGTGTCAGTTCAAGCCTCTCAGGTAATAAATGGGCATCTTTTTACATATAGCTCAATATGTGGTCCGATAATTAGGTACATTAATTCAATTTAAAGAAAATTATACATGAAAACAATAACATTATGTGTCGTAAAAAACGCAACAATTTGCCAAATCTAGCAAATACACATTACATCTGGAAATCTTGAGAAGGGGTTTGCAAAACTCATTATATTTTGTTGTGTGACAATACGTATATACGAGCATTGGTAGTAGTAAGATACACATACTATTGATGTTGGAATTATTATTGATGAATAGGTAGGAAACATAATTAGATAAAGTATGTTTGAAGAATTTGTATAGAAATTTATTTTGGCATGAAAAAATTAATTGAGAGCTGTAATCAGAACATGATAAGAATATAGCTGTATTTGGTTTGTGTCTGTAGAGATTATGGGACATTATATGGTTCCCCACCTCATCAAATGTTGCCAAGAATTGTCTACCTCTTACCCTTACACACTAATTTAATGCCTTTGTGGGTTTGTCTTCATTTTTTCTTTCTCACTTTTGAAAAATCACTGTCCAAGCTTGAAGGGAAGATTATTGATATATTACTTTTATTTGCAATTATCTGTATTTGTTTTCAAAAAGTGCACTGTGGATTATTTGGTTAAGCTTAGCGTTTTTTTCTTGCTTGATGTTTTTGTTTTGTCCTAATTGGTCTCACTTTTGCACATGTTATGAGTTGACAGCCTAACCAAAAATTGCAGTATTTGTGAAAAATGATTATTAGTGGCTAAAATGAAGTTAAAGGCAAGTTTTTTCCAGGTAATAATTTATGCTTATCTGCTTTATACATGCAATTACAGTAACAAATCAAACATTTCCATATTAGAGCTCTAAAACAGATGCAATAAATGAATGTTTCCAACTAAAAATTCACTTTATCAAAGAATAAATGCCAAGGTTAACTGGGAATAGTGTGGTTTATTTGTGAGCTTGTTAACCTGAAAAAATTTGGTTATACATTGTCTCCCTCGGATATGAAAAACTTCAAATTTTGTCGATGATTCAATGAAGAAATCAAATTCACTCGTATTTTCATCCTGTATAATTAAATTAAACTTAAATTCCTCTTGGTAAAATTTAGGTCTTATTCTTGTCTTAGAAGCCAAAAATATAGTTACTTACCTTTGATCCTATCCCCCAAAGATAATTAATTTGTATGGAAAAGGGGGAATAAAGAGAAATTAATCAAATTACAGGGGCAAGTGGATAGCTCTATGAGAACATGGGATGAAGTTACCAAGAAGATATATCCTCAATAACTCCTGGTGTATTTGTATGTATATCCATAGACTATAATTATACTACCTTTTTTTTCTGAAGTGCATAAAAACTGAGCTTTCATATTTCCATGAGTAATTTTCAACTTATTTGACTTTAATAGGGGCAATAATAGAATATTTGAATGAAAATAGAGAGGTTCACAAAGAAGGGATACATAATCACGTGGATAAAGTGGAAGAGAAACCATGAGGGTTGCTTCAATTTCTTAAGACAAAAGCCAACTAACCTATCTTAATCAACTCAATGGCCAATACTATGTTCCAAGAAAAACCCTACCCCATTTGTCCAACATGATTGGCACATGACCCTTCTCCCCACAAAACCCCCACCAAATCAACCATGAGCATGGCTAATAAATTATTATTTTTATTTTTTTTTTTGGGTTAGACAAATAGGGATCATGTCCTAATTATGTGCTAATCATGGGTTTTAAGAGATTAATTTAAGGTTATCAACATGGATGGTTTGTCTTGAGAAAAAAGTTTTGGTCATGTTGTATGAGCATTGAGCAACAATAGAGGTGTATAGGATAGATAGAGTGGACACTTAAAAAGGGGATGATTTTGATGTGGGAGATTTTAAATTATTTTTGCAATGCCACCCCACTATTGCATCACATGAGAGGGGGTGAAATACTTCAAGTAATCTAAGTTTGAGGTCGAGGAATTTAGTTGTAATAATGTGGTTTTTATAAATGGATAATTACCAAAATTGTTTGTGAAATTTAGCCGAATTACAAAAAAGTCCAATTATTTTTTTAAAATTACAAATGTCTCAAGGCATAACATATACCTCCTTGAGATTTATTCTTTTATATAGAAACATATTTTTAGTAGATACTTGTTGTCTTTAAATATGAGTGATAGTATTTATAATTATCCTTTTAATAAATGAAGTCAAACAAGCGTATTGGTTATCAAAGTTGGACTTAATAATTACTCGATTTATTTCTTTCATAGTGATTAAACAAAAAATGCAACATGCGCAGAATCTATATCTCAATTTACAATACTAATTTTAAATTTGGTGTTTTATGTATCTTGTATTTCTTAAGTGTGTATATATAGCATGACGTGTAAATATATAGCATAATGTGTACTTTGGTCTCAGCTATTAAATGTGAGGTCAAGGGTTCAAACTTTATATCTCCCCCTACAATCCCTTTGTAAGATATGAATTTTGGAAGGAAAAAAAAATTTGTGATTTGAAATGAAATATTAAATAAACATATATGATATGAACCGAGTGATCCGTGTTTGCTAAATTACATTATTTGCCATAAAAAAATCAGTAAAATAAGAGCAAAACATGAAAGGAGAATAGAATCCAAGCTGCTTGATGATCAAGAATTGTTAAAAGATATGAAATTGATTTGGGAAAAAAGTCAATTAAGCCATTAAGGGCACTTCACAAAATCAAGTTGCCAGATCATTGGGTATATCAAATCAAAAGTCATCTGTATAATGCACATGCCAAGCTGGTAGAAACACTCCCCGCGTCATGTTTTTCTGCACTGTAATCCATTGGGATCTGAAAAAACAACCAATAAATTATTTTTTTAAGAAAAAATGATCTGCAAATAAACACCTCATTGCTTTGAATTTTGAAAACTTGAAATGGAAGATCCACTTTGTGTCAGGATTCATATCCAAAGAAAAAATGATTGGAACTTGCAGAAAGCCTATTGGGTTCATGCAGATTCCCAAGATTCAATTTTTTAATATTTTAATTTTTTCAATTTTTTTAATTTTTTCTTCTTTTTAAAGTAAATAGAAAAGGGGATCTCACCCACCAAATACGATGGAGATTGTGTAGTTTATTTTGGATATGAAATATGTGTTAGTTTTTATATTGTGCATATAATATTGCAGTTGTATGAGAAGAAAATGATATGGGATCAGAAAATTGAGATATTTGCCCATGAGGTCACTGTGTAGTTTGTGTCAACACCTACTTCCTGTACAAGAATAGGAAAATGATGATGAAAACTCATAATCATGGCAACACCAAAAGTCCACAAGTTATGGATAGGGTATTATGACTTGCAGGACTTGGAAAATAATCCCATCCTACCATGGCTACCCGTAGCCTTAAATTCCAACCAAACATGCGGTCAGATTTTTTTTTCGCTTTGGCGGGGCGAGTATCGGGCCAAGATTTTAAAAAGTAGAAAAATGCAAATATAAAGGATGAACCTTGCAACAATTATTTGCGGGTTTTCATAATCTCCAATTCTGACTTCTCTATAATAAATGTTTTGGAGAAGTGACTTATCCAAAAGTTTATTCTAAATTAGTCACGAAACAACTATTATTATAATGGAATAGACTTTTAGATCCAAAAATTCATTCGAAAAATGCTCCGAAAAAAACTGTTAATTATCAAGTTTGGAACATATATCTCTCTCTGCATAAGACAATTACTCATCCACACATATATCTTAATTGGGTCAAGTAATTCTTAATATTTTGGCCCAAGATAGTACGGTTTATTGGCTTTTTAAATTTAACTCAAATTTTTTATATGAACTAAACTTTCGGCTGAATTTTCAATGTGGTCGAACTCAAATTTAACAGGACTACTTGGAGATCCTGTGCGGTCCGCCGACCACACTCGTCCTAAGCTAGCTACGCCAATGCATCCTACACCCTTGTTTTTTTTTTGAGAAATAGTCACTATAACTGGCAATGGGAGAGTCGGCCTGGGCCAGCCCGAGCCCAGTGGCCTAGCCATAAAATCGGGTCGGGTCAACCTGGGATTCCATCGATCTGCGTTTTTTGTGGCCCAACTCAGTTCGACACATGTGACTTTGGTCGGGCTTGTCGGGCTTCGGGCCGTTTGGGTCGAGTCAAGTAGGTCTGGTTCTTTTCAGTATAAAAAATAAAATGAGGCTCAGTCCAGTCATACACACTAGATCAGTTCTGCCAGCTCTAGTAGTCACAACATGCTAGATGAAGTCACAATAAAACTAAGAAAAATTGTGAGCTACGTTTATATTGAATTATTGATTTACTTTGTGTAATATGTAAATAATTAAGGTGTGATACGTTTAATTTATTTTTAAAAAAATAGAAAAACTAACTTGATGTACTTGTCGTGATTTTATCATGAATATTCTCTTCCAAAGTACTTATTTCAGTTTGTTCATGAACATTAACTATTGCCATGTGATGTATGCTTTTGGGAAGGATATCATTTTGCTTAAAATATGCATAGGAAAATTAAGTAAAAGGTGCACTTTCAACTTCATCATGCCCAAAAGGCAAAGGGAATAAGGCTATTGAGCAATAGTTTACAGTGCTTTTCAGATGTCATTTTATGTCTTATCATAGCCTCATAGGTATTAGACTTGATTTTGCATGATAATTGTTTTAACTTAATGATGGATCAATAATTAATATAAAATTCAGTTATCAATCATACTCAGTCAAAGTGTTTCACAAATAACGAATGTCTTATCACTACATGAACTCTATAAGAGAGAATTTTACTTTAGCTGCTTTTAATTTTTGTTGTTATTTTATAGTTTGATGTCAAATAATATATTATTGATTTGTTCATTTTTTTAATAACTCAAATTACGATCTTACCTGACTATGCCTAAGGACAACACTCCGGCTCCTCATTGCTTTGCCGCCAAGGTAAACCGCGGGATGTGCACGCACTGCCGTGTGTTCGACGGGGTTGCGACGTACAACCGATCCTCTCGGGTAAAGAAAACAATTATGTTCGACCCTCCAATCTACTAATAATGATCTCTCCCGAATCGAACTCACACGGATGCTATTCAAGATGAGTTCCCACCAAATCTTCACCACCACATATGCCACGGGGAGCAATTTGATGGAGCAGGGATATGAACACCGACCTCCACCCCCACAATAACTACAAATACCCCTTGTACTTATTAAATTTGTATTAAATACCCCCTCTACTATTATAATCTTCAAATACCCCCTAATTCAATAAAAGTTATATTAATTAACAAAAGTACCCTTGGTTTAAATAAGATTAAAATTTACTTTGCACCCTATAATATAAAACCATAAATGTTTTTCCCTCTTCAATTAAATATCAATTACGTTGATCCGATTTTTTCAATTTTACAAATAAAATTAATCTTAAATTGAATTAAAATAAATATAACTTATATATTATATAGAAACACGTTAAGTTTTAAAAGAAAAAAATATTTATATTAATATTATATTCAATAAATAGCTTTAATTAAGTAAGTAGGTAGTCAATTTAAAATTAAAAGTAATCAACATCTATTTAATTTTGCATATATTTCTATTATGTATGATCCACATATGTAATTGAAATATATTAATGGATTAAATTACAATATGTAGTTATTTATTCAATGGGAAAGATAAATTAAAATTATATAATCAATACGAAAATCTTGTTAAAAATTAATGCAATTCAGATTGAGTAAAGAAGTACAAAAAATAAAAAATCTAAAAGGTGTTTTCTAAAACAACAAAATATAAAGTTGTTTGAGATATTACGTTTTTTAATTTTTAATATGTTTTTTATATTATTAATATTATATTTATATATTAAGATAATTTTAAGTAAAAATTAGATCAAATTATTAATTATTGTATTGTTAGAGAGTATTATAATTTCTTTTGTTTAATATTTAAAAAATTACTTTTCCAATTCACAAGTAGATTTCTAATTAGTTAATATGTTTTACCTATATTATATCATATATAATATAAATACTATGAAGATAAATTAATATCTAAATTTAATGTCCATTAATTAAATATTATATACATATATATATAATGATAGTAATGTAAATTTATTTGTTTAGAAAAATTAAATGCGATTCTACTGTACTATTGAAATTATATTTGTTGTTTTATTTTATTTTAATTAAAGTACAGGATTAATTAAAAATATAGTTAAGAATTGTAGGAGAACAAAATTATAGAACTAAATATTTTACTTATTTCAAGGGTATTGTTGTCCATCAATATATCTTTTATTAGTATAGGGGGTATTTGAAGGTTTTAATAGTAGAGGGGGTATTTGATACAAAACCAATAGTACAAGGGGGGGTAAAGTGAATTTTACCCAAAAATATATATATATAGACGAATTGGCGCTTTTGTCCGTGGTTTGGAGATTAGCTATTTTTTTTAGGACGCCTCAAAATAACATCCTATAATAGTATAATTCAAAACATTGATTTGCTGGAGAAAAAAAAAGTGCAAAACATACAAAAATTGAAAATATTAGGTTACGATTGTTCGGCATTTCATTCCTTTTTTTTTTCTATTTTCCGGAGAACACTGAAAAAATATAGTTATTTAAAAAAATATAAAAATAAATTTTGAGAGTGATTAGATATAAGAAAAAAAAATGTAGCGGTGATAGTTAATAAAAGAGCAGTTCAATATGATTGATGATTAAAATTTAAAAGATTAAGAGAGATTAAAAAGTTGAAGTAATGTTTTTCTAAAATTTATATTTGGATGCTATTGATGATTAAAAATGTGAATATGTGATAATGAGTGGTGTATTTTCACAAATAGTGATATATTGGTCCAAAGAAAAATTGAGAGATTTTTTTTTCAAAAATGAGATGACAAGCAATCATAACCTTACGTTTTAAAGTTTTTATTTAAAATATATAGTATCAAATGAAAACTCTATTTCGGGCGAATTGGATCATTCGACTTAAATCAACATTAAAAATAAAAAATTGGATTCCAACTTGATCTCCATTTTTCTCCATAAAATGAAGATTCAAAGCTAAATCTCATACACCCATAGCCATGTATCATGTGGAATAATTTCATTGATTTGGCTGTTTTCCCGATTCTTATCCTGGCCAAATTATCAGGTTTGGTCGTATCCCAGTCTTTTTTCCCAAAAACGAAATTATTTCATTGAAATTCAAACACGCATATACAATTTGCCGACTGGCAAAACAGTCACCTTGCACAAATATTTTTCAAGGGGAAAAACGTGCACTAAAAAAAAAAAAAAAAATAAAAAACAAAAAACTCTCCCACGAGTAGACTAAAACGCACCCCCAACAGCAGGACTAGACACTCTCCACAAGAGACTATCTGCTGAGACACACGAAAACACACCCGGGACACGAACTACCACCATGTACTGCAAGACACACATCTCTCTAACCCGCATACAAGCTTCACCAATTTTGGGCTACTATTTTAGACATTCTCCAATTTTGCTATTCCTATTCAACTCCATTGCGACAGTTGCTTTAAAATCTCAATCATGGCACATTGGAAAACAGTACAACCTAATCTCCTCACCTCCACCATTGTCCGAACGATCTTGGTGTTACATTGCAATCAAATAGTACTGAATAATTCTTGTACTATTTTGATGCATTTATTCTTGGGGTGGGGTAAGTGTATGGGCTTTTGGCACTATTACGCGTGCTATTGCCTAATGCTTTGTCTCGCATTTCTCTCCAAACAACTCTTCTTGAAAAGAATGAATTTCATCATGAGGGTTGCCATTGCTGCCTTTGCGCCCTTGCCCTAGAGCCGTGGATGATGTGAATCGCGGGATGTGTCTCAACAATTTAGGTCATGAGCTGTCATAGGGATGAGTCACCACACGAAAATCCCCTTCATTCTATTACCAAGGGGATTCGAACCTCCACGCGTTATGGGTGCAAGCAAGGCAGACAAAGACGTCCCTTAAGTCATTTACAAGTCACTCAAGTCCGTGAACCTCCAAGCAACTCTTCGTGATCCTTCAAATTGATGTTCTTTTTCTTCTTTCTCTCTTTTTTATGGTGGGTGGGGGATAATTACAAAAGACCCTTGAAGTTTGGGCTAATTACAAAAGCCCCAAAGATATTTTAAAATTACAAATAGCCCTCGGTCTTAAATTTAAGGTAGAATCGTAATATTTCCAAACATCATAGGGGTTTTGAAATGGCTTTTGCGTTTGAATGTAAGATGGAATCAAACCTCGAGGATTTTTTTTTATTTCCAAAAACCTCTGGTTTTTTTTTTTTTGTAATTAGCCCAAATCTCAAGGGTCTTTTTGTAATTATCCCTTTTTTCCTTTTGAATTTGCCCTCTTGTCTCTTCTTATCTACTGGGAGTTGCTAGAAAATCAGAAAAATGAAAGTACAATCATGGCTTTCTATCCATATCCATTGGTACAACATGGGCCAACAATGTAAGATTTAGCATATTAAGTACCAATGCTTTCTTGATACAACCATCAAGAATATAGAATTTAAGAAATCTTTTACAACAATAAACAACAAAAGAATGGGAGAATTTATTCCCACATGCTCCACATGACTTTTTCCAATTTCAATTAATATATGGTGGCTACTAAAAAAAAAAAAAACTATTTCAAACTTGTGTAAAAGTATTCATCAGCATCTAACTCTCTATATTGTTTCTAATGTTGGAGCTGTTTAATCCTAATTTGAGACCACCATGGAATGAAAGTACATAGTTTATCAAGCTCACAAAGTACTATAAGTGAGAACTCAAAGTAGGTAGTGAACTGGGAGTATTATCTTCCAATCGGATCGACAATGTCTGAAGAACACCCGAGTAGAAGCCCCAAGACAAGCTAGTTTCGTTTATAGCACTTTGACCAAATGGATGTTGCTCGACATATTGCTGTACATTTTCAGATGCCAACAATCCTTCCAAATAAACTCGAAGATCTCCTCCTGGACCTGCGATGAATTTTGAGTTTAATTGGTCGAGTAATGACCCTTTAATCAACCAATAAAATGTGAATGATGGACATGAATAAACTTTATGCAAACGTTGAATTGTAAGTGAATGATAAGGGAATGGATGGAAGGTATTACACTACCATCCCTTTTGAAATAGCTAAATTACCAATTCCTTCAACTTCATCTTTCATAATACAAAAACTTCCTAAGTTTTAAAAAGAAACTGCGAAGATGTCACTGAAAAACTGAGCAACCTTTCTATTTTGTCCCTTACCATTTGTCCTTATATATTACTAACCAAAATAACTATGGTAAAATTTAACACTTGGACGTAGTGAAGATGTAATGATCATATGTAAAAGGAAAAAAAATAGAATGAAACAATGTTCCAAAAAATACTACAGTTTATGGAAAAATCAGTGTTTGAGGCCAAAACCTTAGCTATTTCTTGGTCCTCCCGAATACATGGTAAACTAATAATTATTCTTGCATTTGTCAAAGATAAAATGACTTGTCTGGGTACTTCTAATCTTATACCTTTTTAAATATTTAAAAAAGAGAAGTACGATCAAAAAATAATTAAGCTTCTTCTCAAAAAAAAAAAAAACAATTAAGCTTAATAGTACATAGAAAAATGATTAAAACTTTCCTCAACACTCTCTCTCTCTCTCTGTTTTTCTTTTCTATTTTCCTTTTTCTGAAATTCTTCTTCATATTCTGTTCATTACTTCTCTTCTTGAGATGGTAATAAGAGGATAAGGAAGGGATGGCAGCGAGTAGAAGAAAGAGGATGAGGGGTTTGCAGCAGATGTGAGCAAGGGCAATGAGTCATCATTTGATAAACATATTATTTGACATTTTTTAATTTTTTTTCCGTCGAGGTATCAATAGTCAATTCATGAAGTTAATTTGGGTTTTTCTTAATGGAGCAAACATGGAAGAGAGGTGGTGTCATTATAAAAGATGGGAGCGAGGAGGGGATAACTAAGCTATATATTTTGAGGAGAGGTAAGTGCAATTAACCCTGAAAAACATTGGCAAATTTAGTTACTGGCCATTCTCCCAAGAGATTTCCAGCCGTTTAACGATGTACACTAAGAAGAACAATATCATAATATATGTTTTCACTCCATCATGTAGGACTTATACCCTAACCCGGAAAGTTGCCAAATGAAGCTAGACTCTCTTGTAAGTGAGAAACTCCAAACAGAACAAATAGAAATAGACAAATGTGTCAAATACCCTTTTATCTTCTATACGGTGTTTTATGCTGGTAATTAAAAATAATTCTACACAATAGTGTGTGTGTGTGTGAGTGAGTGAGTGAGAGAGAGAGAGAGAGAGAGAGAGATGAGAGAGATGGATGTTTATAATGCAGATGCACCTATAGAAGTTACATAAATGTAAAGTATTGTTTATTTTGGAAAAGGATTACCATAGGAAAAAAACAAATATGTAAGAACTTAATATATAAAGAATCTTACCTAATGAATTGTCATTTTTATCCTCGTAATGATATGAATTGGGAAATATTGCAGTATGCAACTACAAAGTAATCGAAAAACACAGTTAGGACACATACTAACTTAAAGAAAAGAAGAGACATGATCAAAATATATGTGGTGAAAATCTTACTGGATTGAGTAATGCCTTGTAAGGAGAATCGTCCAACAATAATGTGTTTGACTCATCATAATCTCCCTTCTTCCAAGGCAAATTAGGATCATCATTTTCCCAAATTTTCCTTAGCTCCTTGCAGACCAAGGGCTTATGACTATTTTCAAGAGTTTTGAACCCTGTTTGAGTACTATGAAACATATCCTGCATTACATTGTAAATTTATGAATCATAAACTACTAGATTTGTCTTTGGGAATTAAAATCAGCAAACTAACCAACAGGACCACATTAAGTTTGTGTAATCCAGACGTAAAAACATGTGGTATGGAAATTATATACCTCGACGGTCATGTAGCACCTATGGGAGTTGAATAACCTCTAACACTCATTCACTAATCATGATTCGTCTTTTGATATGCATCGATATAGTTTACATCGCTTATAAGATAAAAAATGTCAATTTAATTGCTCTTGGGGGTATGACGAATTTTTTTGTGGTAAGGAAGTTGTGGGTTAGATTCTATATACTCGTGAACTAAAATGTAGATGGCCCAGAAAGAGAAGTTAGGGATACATTCCTTAAATCAACTAAAATTCCTCTATCACCCTGCCAATGAAACATGTGCGGTAAGTCAAATGAAATGCATCAAGAAACAAGTTTACGGATCAACACTAACAATATAAACCTAATCCAAGTACCTGAAAAGAATATTTGTTCACCATTAATTATGAAAATGTGTGGTAATCAACTAATCATTGTGCCAAATGCTTACCCAACAAAATAGCAGCCGGTCTTTTAGATCTCCCAATAAATAATCAACAACTCTATCAATAATTCTCCTGCATGTCGAATACATATTTCAAGGTTATCATGACAAACCATGAAAGGGACACAAAAAACATAACTAAGGCTAATATGTGAATCTCTGTCATTATGGAAAATAAAAGAGTAGCACGGAAGCCAGAAGCAGCATATAAAATGAAAAGAAAGGAAACCCAATTCGAAAAATACTTGGATCTTGACGACCATACGCCCACATCAAAGTTCTGAAAACAAAACTTCAGAAAATCATCACAGAAGGGTCTCTTGAATACTGCAAAAGGAAAAAAAGATATGTTTTGGTCAGAATTAATCCACTGATTGAATCCTAATATCTGAAATACAAAAATTGAAGAATTAATCAAGTCAATATCAAAACTCACTTGCTCGTCCTAATATATGTGTATCTCCTCTACAATCTTTTGGTGCTGGCATTACTATGTTTGCAAGTAGACCATTCACATCAAGGACAAGAAGCTTTCTCTTAATGGAAGCAATCGGTGCTATCAGTGGGCATAGTCCAGAGTCCTTAAACAAGCATTCTGCTTCCTTCACATCAGAAGAAGAAACATGCGTTGTCAACTCGACATCGCAAATGGGCAAGACACACTTACCTTCAGCTGAACATATTCCCTGATCAACAACAATTTCATTGTTTACGTCATTTAACCCAATCTCTCCAGCCAACTGATTAGGTTGGGAATTATGTTGGCTTTCACAAGGAAATAAATTCTCTTCCACCTCCATGGGCCTCAAGAAATGTCCAGACCTCTCTTCAAGTAACTCAGATGCATCTCCGTTATTTGAAACCTCAACCACATCTGGTAATAAGACAGTCTCTTCATCTTTACATAAATTTGAAGGATTCTCCTTCTCATGCACTAAATCGGATACCGAGGATTCTTTTTCTAAAGAAAATTCAGGTTCTTGTGTTGTGAACTCATTTCCAGCGAGCTTCTCATCAATACTTTGGACTGAAACCTTAATCTTTGCCTTCTTCTTGATTTTCTTCCGCCTATTTTTCATTTTTCTATTTGCAGTCACTTCAAGAAGGTTGACTGTTGACCCTGCAGCCATTTTAAGGCTGTCTGCCGGTGCATGTACAGCTAAATCTGTCTTCAGAAGATTTGTTTCCAATTCATTAATGACTAATATACCATCTCCTAACTTTTCGGAAGCTTTCACATTACCATCCATCTTATCCATGATTTGTGGTCCATTTTTCTCCATGGCCACCTTCTTTGCTCTCCGTTTCCTTCTCTTTTTTGAATTTCTCTTGGAACTATCTTCAGCAGGATTTTGCAGTAATTCTATATCCAT
Organism: Rehmannia glutinosa; assembly: GCA_016081115.2. Lineage (NCBI taxonomy): Eukaryota > Viridiplantae > Streptophyta > Magnoliopsida > Lamiales > Orobanchaceae > Rehmannia > Rehmannia glutinosa. Next base: position 43,753 of record JABTTQ020001664.1, on the reverse strand, counting down.
AAATGATTACTGATATATGTTGGTACAGTAAAAGATACTATTGGGGTTATCGCCTTGGAAATTGTTCTGGATCATTATTAATTTTTAGAACAATGAATTTCCAAATCCATCCAGTTTCCGTCTTTGCCTTATTTGCATTGGTTTCATAATTCACTGATCAGACCTGAATCATAAGCAATAGAAACAAAAAGAAAAAACTTCCATGCGAAGAACAAAATAAAGAGGTTAATAAGATACTCAGAGAAAAAGAACAAAAATAAAGACTTAGAAGATATACGGGAACTCTACAATTTTTAACATTTGATAATAGTATCAATGATTAAAAAAAGATAGCCATCAACAAAAATGAGACATGTTCATTACAATCAACAATGACTCATTAATTCAATTGCACAAGACTCCGTCACATTCATGAGGATACCCATAAATATTTTCTAAGACACAAAACGGACACAATCTTCCAAGTTAGTAAAGCATAGAATTTAAAGAACAACTTTTTAGTTCATACAAAAATAACTGCCATCATTTGGAGGGTAATACATAAGATAAATGACAATCAACATAAGCAGACAATTCATTTTCAAAAAGATGCCAAAAAGTATGGCAACAGCACTAATGTGTAAACAATTCCTAAATTAAAACTTAGCCAACCGTTACTGGTGATACAAGAATTTGTACTCCATGGAAAGAAAGAAAAACAAAGTAGTTATTAACTGAAATCCTTCTCTTTACTACAATCAAAAAATTCCAAGAGCACTAACCTTCCTAAATCAACCAATGTCTAAACAATGCCAGATTTGTTGCATAATATCCAATAAAATTCCCCTTCCACTCAGTTTCTCCTTACAGACAGTTAAAACCAATCCCTTTCTTTAGAATTTTTTTTTCAAAAATCACTATATCACCAATTACCAAACTTCAAGGCAAAAACAAAAACCATCAAGAAAACGATAAGATTTGAAAAAAGGAAAACATGATATAAGCATCCATTAAGAAATTCTATAAGAACGTAAACAATTCCACACAAATCTACATAAGCGAAATCCACAAATAACAACTCAGATATGTATGTTCAAGACGAGATTTAAGGATTGTGAATTTTCAGATTGAACGATTCATGTGTAAAACAGTATTGCTGTGTACACAGATGACAGATTTACGAGTAAACAAACAGTAACAAACCTCCATAAACACGCAAAGAGGGCTTACCTTCAGGGTGAAGTTTCAGGGGAGGAGCACGAACGGACGCCGCAGTGCGTAAGCGTTGATTTTGTATAGACTTTGGCCCGCGCCTTAGATCCGTAGGTATTAACTTATTCGTCGTGTATTATATCTCGCGCTACAACGAAAGAGCGATTTTAGTTTATACTTTTTTTTTTTTTTTTTTTTTTTTGAGGAAGGATTTTAGTTTATACTTGAGAGTTGAGGGTAAAGTTGACAAATAGGTCGGCTCGGGTGGCCCCAGTGCCGGTTCACGGGTCCAAGTGAAAAAAGGACCGGAATAGACTGGACCAGATCAAATAGTGATTGAGTCGCTATTTTTGGAGCCCAGTCCAATCTAATCTATGAAAATACACATAAAACACATAAAAATGACGGATCAACCTGGTGTTTCGGGCTAAATGTAAAGTGTCAAATAAGTCGGTTCATTTTGGGCTGCTTTTTTAGTGCCCGCATATTTTGACCATTTTACTTTAGAATAGGGCGTGCCGTCAGTTAGCCACCCCTAGCTCGGTTTTTGAGGTAATTTTAATTTGGCCTCCAAACTATACGAGCTTTTCTATTTTGCTCACTTAATTTTGAATTGTTCCACTTTACCACCTCAACTTTGTAAATTATTACACTTAACCTATAATTTCCCAATTTACCCCCATTTGTTCTTCGATCGTCTATACCTATTATATCTTGAATAATTATTAGGATCCATTTTATGTCAAAATATCATCATCCTTAGTCAATATACAAATAGTATTAAATAATAAAATTACATCAATAAACCTATGCTATGATACCATTTACAGGTATTGCAAAACAAAATAACTATAAATATTATGGGGTAAATTTGAAAATTATAGGCTAAGTGCAACACTTTGCAAAGTTAAAGGGATAAAGTAAAATAATTCAAAGTTAAGTGGGCAAAGTAGTAAAACTCGGATAATTTGGGGGATAAATCAAGATTACCTCATTTTTTTCCTAGTGCAAGTATTTTTTTTCCCTTTAAAAGACATATAAGTTTTTTTTAATTTTTTATCCCTTAAGAAAACCGAGGTTAAAAACTTTGGGTGTGCCAGGGTCGGGAAATCGGACCATGCTTGAGAACCGAGTGTGAGTTGGAGTATGTTTTTAAATGATTGGGGGTAGGCCGTAGTAGGGGCCAAATGGAATGGAGCGAAAATGGATTCCAAATCGAGACTAAAACCGTGTAGGCCGATTCCGATTCCTTGGTCTCAAAAACCGTGGAACCAATGATTTTAACCGTCATTGGAACCGATGGTTTTAACTGCCGGTTTCAAGGTTAAAACCAACGATTGTTATTTTTTTAGTAAAAATATGCTTTAGAAGAAATGTTAAATATTTATTATGATGTTTTATATTCGTAATTACATGAGACATGTTTTAAACCAAATGTTGTAAGTGAACTACGTGAACTTTGATTTCTCTATACTCTAATAATATATATATATATATATATATATATATATAGTTTACTATTATTATTAATATTAAGTACAAAACTTAATTGAATATTAAGTCCAAGTCTTTTTTTTAATATTGAAATTGATAAATTATTTTAAGAAAATTAAAAAAATTCAAAAAAAAACAAACGATTTTGGTTAAAACCGAAACCAAAACCATGGCGAAAATCGAGTTCCAAATCGGAATTAGATAAATCATATGGGATGCAATTGGATAATTAAATAATTATAAATTGACAGACATGGATCAAAAGTTAAAAATATTTCACAAGATAAATCGTATATATGGATGCAATTGGATATATTTTTATTTTGATTTTCTTTTTTGCTAGAGAAATAGTTGTAAAATAAATTTTGAAAATAAAAATATGAATTTTGAGAATGTGATTGGATTGAGATGAAAAAATAATGATGAAAGTATTTGATATGAAAATAGTAAAATAATGATTGGTACTTGAAAATATGTGAGTGGATGAATGCAGAATTTAAGGGGAAACATGTAATAATGATTGGTGATCATATGATTTGTTGAAAAAATGAGTAAAAATGGTTGATGTGAGGAAAAAAAAGTGAAAGTGAATGAATATAGTAATTTTTGAAAATTTTCATACGCACTTATATTTTGATAAAAAAAAAAAATTCTAGTGAAACGAAAATGGAAAATTTCCATAAGCAATGACAGCCATATTTTTCAACTAAACGTTCAAATACATTTTTATTTCACAAAACGTTCTCCAATTCAACTATACAAGGGATGAAGGGATGAATATAAATATTATTTAATTAAAATGTTCTTTGTGGGCCTATGGCAAATTCAGAAATCTATTACTTGGGAGGTAGAGAATACAGTAGATTTGGGCTTTCGATGTCATTTTCGGTGGTCACGGTCCATAGACAGGTAACGATTTCCCTATTTTGATGGCCCGACCCAAATTAATCCCACATATTTGCAATAGAGGATCTCAATTGACACTCAAGACGACCAAAAATCCAAAATCATCACAAATTACTACAAATTGAAATTATTTCTATAAATTTCTAACTTAGGTTCACAGCCGATCATCATGCATTTTACTTTCGGGGATGACAATTCCCGACCGCGACACAATAACCCGACACAAATTCAATCAAGTTCTGCAGGAAACTCAAACTCAAACACTACCGGAATTAATCGACATAATGTTATCGCTTTATCCAAAGCGTAGTTATCTTATATTTTAATTAACTTTTGATGTATTTTAAGCATAATCCAGATTCAACCGTGAAGCCAAACATGAACCCGACCGACGATCCGAATTATCACCCCTAATTTTACCATGCATTAGTAATAATACTCACTCCATCCAAAAGTTATGGGTCCATTTAATCATCATAGTTATGGTTTTAAGTGTAATAACAAATAATCTGGTCATTTTTTCAATCTGATTTCATTGCATTATATGAAAGAATCTAAATCTTACAGTTTTACTAATATGGAAGATTTCAAAAATGACATGACAGCTTAATTCAAAAATTGAAACTGCCGATTTTTTTTACTTTTTTTGAGTACATATCATGGAATGGGAGAGTTGATAAGAATCGAACTCAAAAACCTCTAATGTGGGCTTTGAGAGTCTTAACCAACCGATCACTATTCGATTGCCAGAAATTTTTGCCTAACCTATGTAGTATTTAATAAGATAAAGTTATGCATTGTTGTTAAAAATTAATTACTCCATCAAATAAACTCTATACTTGAAATCAAATAATGTAGTGTTTCTGCCTAACTGCCTATTGTGGGCATTTTGGGCAGCCCTAGTTGGGAAAAGCCCAATCACTGGTTCCTTTGTTTTCCTTTTTGAGGAGTATAATTAAATAGATCGGGTCTGGGTTGGCTGATTTTAACCGTGAATCCACGAACCCGAACCCAATCCAAATTGACACCCCTACCTTTGAACCTCTTAAAAATTAGGAGATTAACATTGTGTTTCAGTGGTAGAAGCTTGTGTTGTTAGAACAATTGAAACAAGTTCGATATTAGTGTGTGTTCTCTCCGTATCATCCCATTGTACTAAAAGAATCTCTTAAAAATTGAAATTATATATTTAATATATATTCCGTGCATCGCATGGGTGGAGTACTAGTTACATTAATAGCTCAAGATATCGACCATTAAGTACGCAATCACTTAAAATAAAAGTCACAAATATAGAAAAGGAGCTCCTAAAATTAAAAGATGGCCAATATAGCATATCTCCCAGGCAGTATATACAAGTACTTCTAAACTCCAATCCATCAAATTGCTCTCCAAGATATATGCGATGAGTTACAGGGACAAATCCAATTTTTTTTTATATAGGGGGCACAAAACAAGGCAAAAACCTATATGAGATAGTCACACCATTCGACCAAAAAAAAAAACAGCACGTTTATGTGGAAAAAATAATATTTTTCGGGTAAGAAATATATTTTTTGGATAAAAAGTAATACTTTTGTCTGAGCATACTTTTTTATTTATTCATATAATGTATTAATTTTTACACTAAAAATTTTGATTTTTACATTAAGAGTACTATTTTTGTTACCATAAAACCGCGTGACCCTCTCACAAGACTTACTCACAAAATAAATACAATAATAAACTACATCAAATATAAAATAGACACAATTAATTATACACTACAAAACAATTAATGGAACACACTTTGTTATTTCTACTCCTTTTTTTAAAAGGTTGTTTTTTAATATAATTAATAACTTTAGAAAAATAAACAAAAAAAATTGTTACGGGGGCACGTGCCCCCATAAGGGAGGTTATGCCTCCGTCATTGGCGAGTTAGTAAAGATTTGATAGAAATTCATATTGAATAACATCTGTATGAGTTTGATTCGGGGAGAGATCAACTATTATTAGATTTGGGGTCGAACATAATTATTCTCTTTATTTGGGAGGATCTGATTGTACGTCCGTAGACTATACCATAACACTGGTCAATGCATGCACATCCCACGGTTTACCTTGGTGGCAGCGCGATTAGGAGCAAGCCTATTTTCCTCGCCGGCGTAGTTAGGCGTTAAGCTTTGAAACGAGTTATATGAAAAAAAAAAAAAAAAAAAAAAAGGTATTGTATAGTTAATTTTTGCCTTTTTGTTGCCTATAACCCCAACTTGTAATCTGTATAATCACAAGTAGCCCATTTTCCTTGATCGACATGAAATAATAATGATGCACGCTTGAACCAATATTAATATTATGTGGTCCAAAAAGTTTTAATTAAATGGTTTGTTTACTCAAATTACAAGTAATTGTTGGACCACATGTACAAATATTAAGCTTAAGTACGATTTGATGTTTCAGTGCCGCGCATGTGTGGCTTTATTTTATTTGATTTATATGCTCCAAAGAGTGAATTAATTTTGTGGTTAATCATGGCAAAGTATCCACAATCACAATCTTATTTCATTTTTTTGAAAAAAATCTTATAAGGAACTTTTTAATTTGTAGCATATCTGGATTATGTCATATATTCAATATTAAACGTTTCGTTTTGAATTAGGACTAGGGGTGGAAATAGGTCGGGCAAGTCAACTTTGTATTGGAATGTCTGAGCCTACTTTACTAAGGGCATCTCCAACCGATGCGCTAAAAGTACACATTTCGCTAAAATGAAGTTAAATGTTCAGTCCAACCAAGCTCTATTCTTAGCACTAATTTGAAATTTTCAACAGTGTTGCGTCAATATGTACATGGTGCTATCCATTTCTGTTTTCATTTTTTCCTTTTTTTTAGTTTGTTTGATTAAATTATATTTTATCACATTAAACATTATATTATAATGTATCTTTATTTCTGATCATTAATTTTCAGCTAAATAAATTCATGGGCATAAATAGTTTTAGTAAGATTCAATTATGTACTGGATTTTGTTAATGCATATTATTTTCATTTACTGAAATTTATATTATAATATTAAATTTTATTATTTAATTAACCAAATATGTAGTTATATAATATATATTAATAATATTTGAGATGAGATAAAAGAGTTATTATTGATGAAATAATAAGGAATATTTGAGGAATATTCCTTTTGGTGCAATCTTTGAAGTAAATGAGTTGGAGATGAATTTTAAGTTTGATGCTATTTTAGTGCAAAAATCTACTCTAAAATAGAGTTTTGGGTTGGAGATGGCCTAAGTTTAGACTCAAGTTTGATCTGTTATGTATTATAGGCTTTTTTTTTTTAGTATGTTTGGCCTTTTAAATAGGTTATGCCTGAGATTATTTAAAGTCTGTTTAGGCCTATTATTTAATTACATATTTATTTAATTAGTAGGTCATGTTATATTCATGTATAAGATATATATATATATATAATATGTTTACACATAGCTTCAAAAAATACATATGTATATAATATTTATAGGTAAACCTATTATATATATAATACATATATGCATTATATTAAATATTATACATATATATTATATTATATTATATGTAGACTTATAAATAGGCCAGTTTATTTAACTTAAAAGACTTTTTCAAATGCTCGAATTTAGCTCAATTATATAAATAGGCTTCATAAAAAAACTTAGCTTGATTCAATTGTTAAATAGGTCAGACCAAGTCATGGGTGTTGTTGGTTAATGGTTATTAGGTTGAAAAATTCACTTAAAATATAACAATTGGGTAATCATAATTCATGCATTAAGAGAACAATTTTAGAAAATTATGATAAATATTTATTGTTAAAGTAAAAGAAATTTAAGCATTCTAAGGTGAAGCTTGGGGCAAAGTTGTCATCACTTTGATAAAGAGCACACTTGGATCATGTGTATATGATGTATATCATCATGTTTTAGTATCGTACGTGATACCAAATCTCTGTCTGCTTTTAGTTGCAAGCAACTCCCACATGAATTGCATGATTTTCTGGTGCTTGCAACAATATAGCTCAATGCACACAAGGATGGAGAACCAAAAGTGGTTAATTCTACACCAAAATATGAATCATTGTAATTAAGAATGTGATTGATGTGATGTTCGTTTCTTCATGTCACTCTCGGCGTGGGGGTACAAATCCTCGACTCGGTAATTGGGCGGAGTATGATTTCTTGAGTGGTGACTAATCTAAAAATTTACCAAGACTCTGACTTCTTTGATACATATCCTCGATTCACCTCTAGGAGAGCAAGAGGGTCCCTCATGAATTTTTTTTTAATTAAGATTAAAAACATTGTAATTATTTCCAACAAAATTTAAAATAAAATCTTTTTTTTTGTAATGGTAAAAGAATTAATATAGCTGCAATTCCTTCACAATGAGAAAATCTGATTGTGATTGAAGAATTTTATTATTTTTTAAATCAATTTTAAAAAGATGGGGGATTCTAACTTATTTTCAAGCTGTTTTTTTTTTTTCCTTTTAAAAAAGTTGGGGATCATAACTTAATTTTGAAATAAGATCTTATTTTAACTTTGATTTTGACCATTTTAATTACAAAATTGTGATCATTAACAATATTTTATAAGCTCCACCATCTCATTTTATCCCATCACTTAAACAATTTATTTTTAAAATAAGATCTAAATACTAAAATCTTATAAGCTCTTAAAACATCTTATAAACTCGTATGGGCTTATAAGATCTTTTAAATAAGTTTAGCCAAATACTCAAAATTTAAATTAAGTTTATACGACTCTTTGTTTAAATTGAGCGTGCTTTGCTAGTATCTATGTGAATTAAGAGAGACCACAAAAAAAATTATGTAATGATATATAGGATATTAACTATTTTTTTTAATAAGTTGGGAGTACTTATTAGAGGGGAAGTGATAAATTTTAAATAAATCGAAAGATATCGGGTTCGAACCCCAATTAATATTTTTACAAAAGGTGAGCGATACAACTTGAGCTACAACCTACAAGCTTGTATTATATAGGATATTAACTATTGTTTACTTTTTATTTTTTTCTTTTTCTTGTTTTAATTCACTTAAGTGAATACTAGTCACGCGTGATATATCAAAAATCGGGGAAAAAAGTAATATGCATGTTTAAATTTACGGTCAAGAACAATTACCAAAAATTAATATACTTGGTATGATACACTACAAGAAAAATCAGTTTACCTTCTGAAAAATTTTTTAGGTAAATATTAAGATAAGTAGGTAAATATTTATCTACATAATCTAAAAATCATTGGTAAATACCTACAAAGATTTATGTTGGTAAATTTAAAAATTGTCGGTGATATGTCGGTAATTGTCGGTATAATTTGGGGAAAAATATTTTTTTTTATTTTGTCGGTATTCTCGCAGTAATCAGAAAATTTAGTGACAAAATAATTTTTGTCGTAAAATTTGTCGATAAACGGAATTTTCTTGTAGTGATATACTTTAAATATATATTTCAAAATAAAAACAAATGAATTGTTAAATATATATATATATATAAATAAATAAAGATCAAGAATTGCCACATTAAGCCACCAAAATATATCAATGCAAATGTGAAAAGTGAGTGAAAAAAGCTGAACAAGACTATTAGTGTCAAATTCATATAATAAAATACAGTTGAGATTTGCATTTAATTATAAACCCTGAAAACCACTACTTTCCACCTCCCCAAACCCTTTTTTCAGGGAAGAAAAAAAGTAGAGATGCATTTATGAAACACCTCAAAATTTGAGGGGTCCAAACCAAACAAACAGCTATACCTGACGCAATTAATGGGACCATAAACCAGCTATCCAATTATGTTATTTTATCTATCTACCAACTTTAGAAATAAAAAACTGAATCTTATACAACTTTTTGTCATCCTTTTTCTTTTTTAAGTTTTTGTTGGTGAAGTATATATAGAACTATAGCTAGGTATGTAAATGAGTCAGTCGAGTCGAATCGGTTAGATAGTATTGTTCAAGTTTGTTTGAATTTTAATTGAGCTTCAAAAATCGTGTTTGAGCTTAGGTTCTTGTGTCGAATCGAGCTCAAGCGAGCTTTAATCGAGCCGAACACGAATGAGTTTAAGTAGCTCGATAGTTTTACACATATTTTATTATTTTTTTACTAACCGAGTCGAGTTCGAGCCTAGCTATCTTTGCATCTTATCGAATGAAAAAATGTGTTGAAGCTTGTTCATTATGTTAACAAATCGATCCCAAACCAACTTTTAACGATCGATCTCGAATCGAGTATCGAGTAGTTTGGTTCGTTTTTAGCCTAATTATATGTTTCATAATATTTAGCATTTGATATCTTGATTAATTATTTGGATTTAATGCGTTTAAATAACAATATTCTTTTCCTTATAGAAACCAAAAATATATATATATATATATATATTTTTTTTTGTAATGATTTTTGGGTTATCAAGCAAATTCTCAGTTATAAAAACATGGCCAATTGGACCAATTGAATTTCGAAGCTTCACACAATTATTTGAGGGTTCTAAACTTATACCTTTTACATTCAAATTAGGACAAAATCTAAATTTTTATAGTATATGATATTAAATATGTTTTAAGAAGAATACAGTATTTATTAGCTTGTTCGAACCCTTTTGTCCCAAAGAAGGTTAGGACTTAATTCCTTGACGCATTTTTTGACGCAATGGACCATCATATGTTTTGTAATATTTTTGGTAATCAGTTTACTCATAAATCAAGCTTAATTAGGCATGTGCGTAATATTCGGGTTAGTAGATGTTAACCACTTGGGTAGCAACCTAACTGGATTCCATATTGTTGGATCAACACATACACACACATATCCACATGGGTGTGTGTTAATCCACGTTAATATAAAAAACCCACTTGGGGTAGATCAACTTACACGTAATATTCATTATATACAAATCAACTTAGGGAGTGTTTGTCGGATCAACTTTGTGCTTGAAATAAAAAAGTTTATTTTGTTAAATGATTGACCAATTTGATCTCATATGAGTCCACGTGTCTCCTTAAATTAGGAGAATTTGTAAACTATAAAAAAGTGATTATGAATTTCTTGATGCAAAAGAAAATTAAATATATATCTTCTCTAAAAAATGATATATATAATAATTTGTGTTATTATTTCTAATAATGTGATTTTCATCATATTTTTAAATATATAGTGAGTCTAAATAATTTGCGCACTAAAGCTTGATTTAAGATGAATAAGAAAATGAGATCAATCTTGTGCTCCAATGGTTGAGACATGTATTGTAAGGGTGAATAACCCGAGTTCGATCACATACGAGTCCGTGTGTCATCTCCCCCAAGTTTCCCCCATTGTACTCAAAAAGATGAATAAGAAAATATTTAAAAACTTAAAGATTTCGTTTGAATTGAGAGATTTGAAACTAAGAATTTTAAATCCATATTTAGTTAATTACAAATCCATTAGCGTTATTTGGATAATCTCGTTACATAATAAATTTTAAATCCTCAAGCTCTTATTTTAATTTATTTTGCCCAAATCTTCTCCTCAAATTCAAAACATTTAATCCAAATTATATTAACCCAATTCAAACTCCATTTACTTACATGCCTAACTTGGCATTGCTTAGTATTTCAGTTGCTGCCTCTTTTGTGCACGTAAGTCAGTTATTATTACACCAGATTTGATAAATTATTTTGACCTGACTTATTTATTACATTGTACTTATTCGGCACAATATCTCCATTAATTTACTGTACATTACATTACATTAATATTTTCCTACAACAATTACAATTAATTGAACTGATACTTACAGTAAAGTTTCAATTCATTACGTTAAGCTCCACTTTGTTCACATTCATGTATCTGTGCATCTCTTATAAAATCCCCGTTGCGTGTCAAAACATGATCATTACCAATTTCATTATTTTGAGCGTCTTTTAATTTTGTCAAATTGGGATCGAATTTTTCAGAGATCTCAAAGTTTTATCAGTTAAATAAACTAAAATCCATTGGCAGTTATTTCAATGGTGCATTTTCTGTCTTGTTTTTAGCTGGGAACATGCAGACTGCAGGAACACAGGCTCGACCAAATGGTGCAAAGTGGAGATCCGAACTTGAGACATTTAGCCTCAAAAACCCACCATACACTAATACACCACTAAATCATCCTATATATGATAGACTATTTTCATCACATTTTATTGTACCTCAAAATGATATTTGCTTAGCATTGACAGAAAAAAAAGTGTTTGAATGATTTTACAAAATTTTCAAAATATTTATAAATGATTTAAATGCTGATAAACTTTCAAAAAGTATTTAATAATATTTTGGAAAAAGGTTAAAAATCTTGAAAAAAATATTTGAGAGCTTATGAGTTCCAAAAACAAGTCATACAATGAAACTATGAGAAAGAGTTATAGAAGCAAGAATAATAAATGAAACTAGTATATTAGATAATCAATTTGGCTTCATGCCAGGGAAGGTCCACAATTGAAGTTATACACTTAATTAGAGGATTATGTGAACAATATAACGGAGAAGACAAGATTTACATATGGTTTTTATTGACCTTGAAAAGGCATACGATAAAGTCAACCAGGGATATAATGTGGCGCGTATTGGAAAAAAGAGGAGTAAAAATAGCTTATATAGATGTCATAAAAGATATGTATGATGATATAACAACGTGTATTAGAACACCAACAAGAATATCTAGTGAATTCCCAAACACTATAGGTTTGCATCGAGGATCCGCTCTAAGCCCTTACCTTTTTATCCTAATAATTGATGAAATCACTAAACACTTACAAAATCTATCCCGAATGTATGTTATTTGCGGACGATATAGTTTTAATTGATGAAACAAGAGAAGGAGTAAATGCAAAATTGGAAGTTTGGAGAGAAGCACTCGAATCAAAAGGTTTTACTATAAGTAGGGCTAAAACAGAATACATGGAATGCCACTTTAGTAAAAACAACATGAACAATGAGACGAAGGTTAAAATTGATGGACATGAAGTGAGTATAACAAATAGTTTTAAATACTTAGGATCTATAATTGAAGAGAACGGAGAAATCAATACGGATGTCACACATAGGATCCAGCGATTTAAATAAATGGATGAGTGCATCTTCTATCCTTTGTGACCGTAAATACCATTAAAATTGAAAGAAAAATTTTATAAAATATCATAAGGCCCGCAATGCTTTATGGGGCGAAATGTTGAGCGACAAATTATTACACTAACAAAAAATGAGGGTAGCGAGAGATGAGAATGTTAAGATGGATGTGCGGACACACTAGATTAGATAGAATAAGGAATGAACACATTAGAAACAAAGTGGGAGTAGCACCATAGATGAGAAAATTAGAGAAACACGACTAAGATGGTTTGGACATGTTCATAGGAGACCTTTAGATGCACATGTGCGACGTATAGAAGGTAGGAGTCATCACACAAATCAAAAGAGCGGAGGTAGGCCAAAAAGACTTGGAAAGAAAGCTATTAAAACAAGACATGTTATACCAGAAATAAATGAAAATATGGCTTATGGCATCAAACGATGGCGCGATATGATCCGTATAGCCGACCCCACGTAGTGGGATTAAAACTTAGTTTGTTGTTGTTGTTGTTGTTTTATGAGTTCCAAAAAAATAAGCCTAACATAGTTTATTTAGACCAAAAACTTAGTTTATTAAAAATAAGATCTTATTGCTCTCAAAATAATAAGATCTTATTTTAGAGAACTCCATTAATCTTGAAAAATTTTAATTATAAATTTATTATTAATAATATTTTAAAAATTTAATTTATCCAAATATATTTAATATCTTATAATCTCCAAAATCATCTAATATGATGTAAGGACACATATGTTTTTTCCAAATAAATTGTACCGACCAACGACGGAGACATCGGCCAACCTGGACCATGACCCTCGATTTTTTAGAAAAAGGATTATACTAGGAATTTTAACAATAAATATTTTAGTTAGAATGTATATGATTTTTTAATTTTTATCTAGTCCATCCCTTCCGTGGATTGGACCATTCTAATATTTTTCTTTCTCGCCATTGTGCAAAAAAAAAGACTACATATAGAATAAATATGAAATATTGCTGCGGAATAAACATCATCATGATCCACCAATGACACTTATGATTTGCCTGTTTAAATTATAACCAAACTGGTTCACCAAGCAATAAGAAAATATTAATTATACTTGTTAATTAATTGCGAATCCCTAGGTGAGGACGCAGCTTCACATTTATTTCATGTTTAAAACAATTTTTAACCGTGTCAACTATGGCAGATCAGACAAAAAAATTAATATCTGGTCACGGCCTCCCAACTCAAGCAATATGAAACATTAATGGTCATTAATTTTCTTTAAATCTTGTGATAAACTATTTTAGATAAGCTAATTGATCTCTTGTTATCATATACCCCATCATATTCAAAACAAGTTACATTTTAGAAAGAAAAAAAAAAAACGCATAACGAAACTGTGTTAAAATACCTAATATATCCTTAAATAATCATAATTATTGTTTTGGAACAAAACAAATTTAGACATTAGTGGTAACTGGAAAATTATATGGGTAAATTGGAAAAAATAATCTTGAACAGCCTTAAAAATATCAAAATGTCATTCTTTATAGAAAAATTATGTATCAAAACGTCATTTATTTTTTAATGGAATGAAGTACCAGTGATTATAGCCATGAGCTATCCAATAAGATAAGTCTATTCGGAATCGGTGCATTTATTATTGTATTCATTTCTTTCACTTTTTTTTTTGAATAATCATTTCTTTCACGTAATAAAATGTAACATCACATTTCATTCTCAAAAAAAAAAAAAAAATGTAACATCACATTTTTCTTTTTGTTAAATGTAACATCCCATAATAACATGTAACATCACACCAAATGATTATATTATATTAAAGAAATGTGCTACTCTTTTTTTTAAAGGTTTATCCGAAAAATAAATTCCCACCTATACCATTGGGCATAGACCTCTTGGCTGCAAAAGTTGTAAATCGAGAATATCTTGCGAATGACGATCCTGAAGAGAGAGGGCCAACGAACAACTCACAAATCCAACAACTCTTGCAATATTTCAAACAAATAACTATCACCACACATATTCGAACGCACGGCATCGGAGTGATGTCACCCCAATGGCGTAGCTAGGGGGCCAACCCGGGGCCCCCCTTTTAAAAAAAAAATATAGGTAAATTTTTTTAGGGATTTTTTTTTTTTATTTAATTTGTATATGGTTTTTCTTTTAATTTTTTATCCGACCCATCCCAATTTCGTATATCGGTCTACCCCTATTTTATTCCTCGCTACGCCATTGTGTCACCCCCCTACTCTTATTTTGATTTTCTTTTTCAATGGAGCATTCATCAAACCATAGTTTTGCTCGTGAAAAAAATGTAACACGATTTTGATTCCCGAGTTTAGCTTATTATATATCCTTAGCATCTAATTAATTATTGAATTAGTTGAATTATATACCAATCTTACATTTTATATTAAGTATAACTTTGACTTGAAAGCATAGCTTTTATGGATAATAAATATATAATTATACGTCTCAATCTACATGATATATGACAATAATATTTTTTTCAACGACCAAATGAAAATCCATTGTAAATCAAATTCGAAACCACAGTCCAAAATAAAACGTTTGCAAACACAAATCATTAAATTAACTTCCAAAGATCTTTTTTCTACTATACTAACAAAACAAATATGTTCAAAATCCCCATACTTTCATATAAAGCCAACAGCTATTTGAAGGACTGGTACAGGTTAGAGATGGAGGATTTGGATCGATTTTCGTCGGACTCGTTAATGGCGGTCCAAAAATTCCCTATTAAGGAGGACTTAAGTTACCATGGGAGTATTATTTCGATATTAAATCTTTGTTAGCTAGTTTGGATGTAGTTGATCTTTTACATATTACAAAACATCAAATCATAGACTAGTGAATTTTGCTTCTTTTCTCCCAACGGCTTTTGGTCTAATGGGATTTTTCCTGATTGGATGGATGAAATTGTATCGGATGATATTTCACTTGATTAATATATTTGATACAGTTTGATCTCAAAAAAAAATCCCCATACTTTCACAAAACATTTCTTAAAAAGAAGGATAATTACAAAAATCCCCTTTGGGGTTTGGGGATTACCGAAAATTAAAAACCTTTTTTTTTTTTTTTTTTAATATGGTGGGAGTACTCGTTGGAAGGGAGATGATAAATTTTAAAAAACTAAAGATACTGAGGTTCGAACACCGATCAACAACTTTAGAAATGGTGAAATGATATCACTCTAACTATGCTCAAGTGGTGATGTTTGATTTTGACCTACATTCTCATTCATAAGAGGAAAAAAATTTCAAAACCCCACTTACTTTTATAAAATATTGCAATTAGTCCCTTAAATTTAAGATAAAATCAAAAACAACGGATTTTTTTAATTTTTAAACATCTTTGGATTTTTTTGTAATTAGCCTAAGCCTTCATGGAGTCTTTTGTAATTTATCCCTAAAAATATTAAAAAATATATAATATTAGAAACTTCAAGGGCTATTTTGAAATAATCGCAAAAATCTCGCCCACGTTCTTAACCCCTAACCTCGCCCCCTCACGCCTTTTATGTAAGTTGCTTTCCTTTTCCTTTGGTCATCATCCCCATTCAGTAAAGTGCCAAATACCGTTCCCTTTTTCTCTGTAACTGCGTATCCAACTGATAGATACACGCGCATATACGTATATTCAATACGAAACTATACGTATACCTCTCTACTTTTGCATGCCATGGCCGAATAGGGGCGGCAATCGAGTGTCATCGATCGAGCTATGGGTTTGTGTTTCTCTCGGGGAGATAGATCGACGGCAAAGAGGAGACAGTCGAGGCGAATCACGAACCACTCGGCGGCGGGGGATGGAGGCGTCGGGAGCAACCGGTGGTCGAGGATTCGGTCGTCGAGGAAGGAGGAGAACATAATTCACGAAAGAGCGCTGGCGGCGGCGATTCTATTCCAGCAGCAGCTGCAGCGGCGGCGGAACGGCGGCGTTTGATAGGTCGACGTCGTTGAGGTATCCGACTGGGAACTCGAAGAGGAATCAGGCCTTGCCTCGGAGCTCGAGCTCCAGAGCGCGTTCGCTCACTGATCCTCTGCTTCAGCCTCACCAGCTTGTTAATCAGGTGAATTTAAAATAATTAATTATGTTTGCTTGTTTCATTGATTTTTAAATTTGTTTTAAATGTTTTGTATATTGTGGGTTTAGATGGTTGGATTCGTTATTTTTTTGAGAATCATGAATAATTTATAATTTGCAGAAGTTTGGGGTTATTATGTTTAAGCTGAGTTTTACCTGTTAATTTTTAAGATTTCGAATTTTGTTTTGTTATGATTATGATTGCCTTTTTTCACAAATTTCAAGTCTGTCTGTAAAGTTGAAAAGTTGAGTGCTTTATTGAAGTTTGTGTTGCTTAGATATATTAAAATATTAGGATGGTGGAGACTGGAGAAATGGGGTGTAAATTGTGGTGAAAAAAAGTATATGGTTGGTGTTTAGTTTGAATTTATTGTTGAGATCTAAAGTCTATTCGAATTTCGTTTGATTGTTAATTAAGTTGAGTTTCAATGAAGTGAAACGCAAAATAAGTATTTTATCAGTTTCTGACTAGTCTAGTCGAAGTTTGAGTAAAAAGTGTTCTAAAATTTGATACTAATATAGTCGAGTGCTAGTAAAATTATTCAAATTTGATCTACTGTAGTTAATGAACTGTGCTCATAAGAGCTTTTAATGATGGGTCTGAAATCGAATATATCGAGTAGTTTGATTTGTTTTTCAACGCGCCTAAAGAAAGACATATTTGCTTTTATTCATTAATGCGTTTGGTTTTTAGATATATATTTATAATTTCCGCTGTTCCAATTTATTAATTTATTGGTGTTTGTTTGAGTAATTGCAGTCATATTTGTATGATGTCGATTCTAGTGTATTATGATGTGCATCATTTTATGTGTATTAGCCCGACTAGTGAAAGTAATATTCCAGCTTTCTTTGTTCATGCTGGACTCCTCAAGTTAAAAATGTTCGTTGTTGATGCACTGGTTCCATTAACAGAGGACATGGTTACTCTTTTAATAGCTTGTGAGTTGTGACGGTTATTTAACACTCAACAACTCATATTATCTTTTATCATGGAGAAATGACAAGAGTTTTACGAGGCTGTCAGCCTAATGCAGCCCTCATCCTTTATCCGGGCTTGATACCGGCTACATATAGGCAGGTTGAACTGTCTCTATGCAGGCGGAGTTAACACTCAGCAACTCTTATTATAGAATATTGTGGTGGTCTACATTGTTACAAACTTAAAATTGATAATCTCGGACTCCAGTCGGTTGTTATTTTGAGTGGTCCCCATTTGAAATTTTATCGCTTGTGGGTGGTGATGAGAGGTTCCAAAACAGTAAGATGTCTTTTTCCTGTAATGTTGTGATGAGATTTTCATTATTAGCTCCCTCAATGTTTTACACGGTGAAAATGCTGTTCGGTCAGTTTTGTGGCTTTTTAATTTTTCTGATTTTTCTCTTACAGAAAAAAGGGAGGAATTGTTACCCTCAAACCATTCCTTATATATGGGTTACTTCAATATTTGTTTTTACTTCTAAGAACTAAACATGGAATTCCACTATCTGATGTGAATCTATTTAAAATTGTATTTGGTAGTTTTCAATCTTCTGGATTATCACTTAAATATTTTTCTTATTGGCAGGATATTAAGATTGAAAGTCTAGAGACCAATCATTTTGTACTTGTTCATGGTGGTGGTTTTGGTGCCTGGTGCTGGTACAAAACTATTGCACTATTAGAAGAAGCTGGATACAAGGTCACAGCAGTGGATTTGACTGGTTCTGGGATTCATTCTTCTGACACAAACAGTATCACAAGTCTTTCCCAATATGTGAAGCCACTGACTGATATTCTGGAAAAGCTCGCTGATGTGGAGAAGGTTATATTCCCATATCTTTCCAGCTAATGATATTGCACGTAATCTGGTTTTTCAGCTTCTTGTTTTCTCAAAAATATTGAAAACTAAAATGGTGAAAAGTGGAATTTCTTTGATTTTCGTCACACTTATTATTACTATGGTTTTTCGTGCTTCACATATATTCATGGAACATGGTACCACACGTGAATTCCAGGGCTTCTCCGACAGTTGTTTTTCAGAAATTATCTATGTATGCACAATAAGGCCTGGAATTCTTCAATAACGTATCTTCCTGTATATATTTCTTCTAAACTATATTCCAGATCTTCAAGTACTAGTCTGGTCGCTAATGGTCACATTCTATCCACTTAGTGCTTTGTCATACTAATGGCTATTAACCCCTTTCTTTGTCAATAAAACTTTGATGATTACTCCCACTGAAGTATAAGTACTAGGTATTCATCCGTTTGAGTTGTCAGTTAACTTATTGAACTCGTCAGCAGGTTAAGACTTCCTTTCTATGGCTGCCAATCTTGGTCGGTAATATTTAGGAAATATAAACTACTATGTTACCTTGGAGCTCCACTTGTTTACTTTACTTGTATTTTACACTCTAATTTATCTTATATTCTCACAAGGAGATCAAGGAACTGCTTTTTTCTAAGATTGAATTGGCACAATTATAATCTTATATTTTGTAGCATGTTTCCATGTGCATGAACTTATGCGGATATTATCAGGAGTAAGGATGTCAAAATATGATATCTTGTTCTCACTTATGTCCTTGATACATGCAGGTAATTTTAGTAGGACATGATTTTGGTGGGGCATGTATATCTTATGCTATGGAGTTGTTTCCCTCTAAAGTTTCGAAAGCTGTTTTTCTTGCTGCGGCTATGTTGACGAGTGGGCAAAGTGCCCTCGACATGTTCTCCGAAAAGGTTAGAGCTTTTATGATTATGTTTTCATGTCGTTTTCGAGTTTATAGTGTTGGAAAATGAATTTTGAGAATTTTTGGTTTTCTTGTGAAAATTGAAATTGTGTTTGGATGTGCGATTGAAAATTAGATTCATATAGGTTTGGAAATGAGAATATGTTATAGTGGTGGGCCCCATTAGTTATGTATAATTTGATAATAGTAATATATTAAACATATATAATTGGTGGTGGTGGGTCCCACTAGTATAATTTGGATGAAAAGATGGGAATAGTGATGTATAAGTGATTATTAGGGTTGTGTATAGGGTTGAGGATTGGAATTTATAGGTTTGAGATATTTTATGTAAAACATGAGAAGAAAAAAATGATGATTTCCCATTTAACTTTTTTTTTTCAAACAAACATGGTTCTGGTATAAAAATGGAAGTTAGCCAATAATCATTTGGCATGCAAATAATATAGTAGTAAATTATTTTGCAATAAATGGTCTAGTACTTCAACTCAAGCTTTAGGACAGCATATTATGGTGCCACTAACCATTTATGTCTTTGGGTGTGTGCTGTTGATTCTGTTGATAATAGAGATGACCATCACAATTCCTTTTGCTTTCTGGGGAAAGGAAAAGATAAATGTTACCTAGACTTCAAATGTGTCCTTTGGTAAGCTATTAATTTTTGTGCTTGATGGACTGTTTGTCCATCACTCCTATGTTTTAGACTTGAATTATGAGTATGTTTAGTTTCTTTGCGTCATATTAACAGATGGGAAAGAAATTTTTTGCGACCTGAACTTTGACCATTTGCAACCTAAACTATTTATTTCACCTAACAATCTAAACTTTGAGTGTTTTTCACTTTGCAACCTCCGGCCAGTCAGAATTGTAATATTCTATGGATATTTGCCCATGTGGCCAGGAATATTCCAGAAATATTCCAACTTTGGTTGGTCAGAGGTTGCAAAGTGAAAAATCCGCAAAGTTTAGGTTATTAGTTGTAAAAACAAATAATTTAGGTTTCAAAGTGTAAAAATTGTCAAAGTTCAGGTTGCAAACAATTAGTTTCTCTTAAGAGAACCATATGGTAGTTACAAGATTCAGAATGTTCTGTGTTTTTACTTGGTATGTTACTCTGTGGAAAGGTGAAGGTAATGTGAATTATTCAGGCTAATCCCTGATCCTTCCACCTAAGCTTAAAACACTTTTGCAATCCTCGGTGATGTTTGATTAGTTAGAGATGATTTAATGTTCAATTTCTAGGAGATCAGCGTGCTGTATACGATGTGATTGAACTGAATTACATTTATTAATTTCAGGTGGAATCAAATGACTTGATGCGACAGGCTCAGGTTTTTCTTTATGCCAATGGGAATAATCAGTCTCCAACTGCTATTGATTTCGACAAATCTCTCTTGAGGGACTTGCTATTCAACCAGAGTCCTTCCAAGGTATAGTGTGTCATATAAACAGCTGAAAGTAAAATGGTCTCCCTGATATATGAGCAGAGACCGACACTACTTTCGTTTCTTAATTAAGCCATGCATGTAGAATGACAGCAAAAAATTCTCAGGTTTCCAAATCTTGTGAACGTTTTTGCCTATAATTTCAACCATGACATCTGGCCTTTGATGTCAGCACTCAAGATTCCAGGAGTTTAATCACCATTTGATGCATAATCTTTACATGAAAATTAGGATAATGCTCAACGAGAACAGTTCATTGCGTTAATCCTAGGACTATTAGGGAGTGCTTGCAAAAACTTGCTTTTCAGATAAGTGATTTATTGTAGTAGAAGTGAAAAGCAGTTGAGAATCAGAAGTAGATAGTGTTTGCAAATAGAAGCTGAAAGTTGATTAAGTTAATTATTTAGAGTGTTCCTCTCAAAAAAAAAAAAAAATTATTTAGAGTGTTTGGTGAATAAGTTGTAAAGTTTTTTTAAACAGAATCAAAAATCTAAATGACTCCCCCTACTTTTAGATTCTAATTAAATTGTACAGAATTAGGAACATAAGTCGACATCTAATAACTCTAAACAATACTCTTTTAACAGCAAAAAACTGACATTCACTATTTCTTAAGTGTTTGCAAACACTCCCTTAGTGCTGTAGAAAGTGATTGAGGCAAATATTTGTCAAATCTCAATAGTGTGAACAAAAATGATTAAGACAATGTTTGTTGAATTAAGTAATCTACTAAAAATGAGTTAAAAGGTCAACTCAGAAAGATTGTTAGAGATTTGCAGAAAATTTTGAGTCCACGTATAGATTTTCACCCGCTTCCTTTTATGCTTTTCATAAGGACTTGTACATTTACTTGTATGTAATTTTTAACTCTGGCTAATTCCTTGTTCAAATCCCTTTCCCAGGATGTTGCATTGGCATCTGTTTCAATGAGGCCAATCCCCTTTTCTCCGGTTTTGGAGAAGCTCTCGTTATCCGAAACAAACCATGGGTCTGTGAGAAGGTTTTATATTGAAACTCTGGAAGACAATGCCATACCGATTGTTGTACAGGAAAGCATGGTAAACAAAAGTCCTCCCGAACGGGTATTCCATCTCAAAGGTGCTGATCACGCACCATTTTTCTCAAAGCCTCAAGCCCTGCATAAACATTTAGTGGAAATATCGAGGATCCCATGAACGTTTTATAAGCTTTTCATTTAAGCAGCACCCTTGTTCCCTACGGTTCTACTGACATCATCGGAACATTGTGGTGGACTTTCTCAGCAGGATTTAAATTGCATCAAAGATGCTGTTCCAGATGATTTGGCATTTATTTGATTTGACGTAGAGAAATTTCACCATTTTAGTGAGGATTTTATTATTTATCGTTATTAGATGCGTAATGTTCATATTGATAGCTGTAATGTCAGTTTTTCTGGAAGTTAACAGCTTAAACTGCAAATTTATTGGTTTTCCTTTTATTTTTCCAAGTTTAGTTAGTATTTTTTTGTGTGTTCGGTGGTTTACGCTTTATTTGTTTTTTTTTTTTTGAAAATGTGAAAAATTTCATTAAAAATGTAAAAATTACAAAATAAAAGGGCATACCCTAGTTTAGATTAAATGTTGAATTTGGTTCTGTCGATTGGTCAATCATTGAGAGAATCTAAAAACCTCAAAGGAGGGTTACTAGTAAAAACATGGTAAACAATCTCCAACCAATTCGAGATAACTTTTTGCTGTTGTAATTAGAAAAAGGGTGGCGAGGATTTTAGTTTACAAGGTGGAGATATACCCTATAACGTTGAATCTTATATAGCCTATGTGGCAAGGAAATTTTGAGTTGTGATTTGGTTCTGTATTGCAGAATACCTCCCCCAGTCACCATTCTCTTTTGCTGGTATAGGCTTAGTGTTGTATTATATCTGTATTCTCTGTATGTATTTATTTTAATTCCTCATAAGAAACCATAAACAGGGAAATAAAACGAGGGGTTTCAATTGAACGAGTTGAAAAAAAGTGGGAAGCTGAACTTAGAGGATATACTCGAAGTTGCAGATTTCAAGCACAATTTTTTTCGATTTCATGGTCGCAGCAATTGTCTTTAAGAAAAATGACCATATAGAACGCGTATCAAAAGCTTTTAGCTGCAAAAGATTAAATCTGGCTGTCAAATTTTATTTTTAAATTGAAAAGATGCCATTCAAGTTACATTTTTCAAATCGGTTATTGCTGATGAAAGAATATTTATAATAGTTTTTATGCACACATATCATCAGAAAAATATATGCAAAATCTGCGTGGTGTTACAAGTACCTTTCGACCATGCCTGCAGTTCATGTTGAAAACTGTATGATTGATGATTCGTATTAACGTGCATGGACATTTACCGGTTGCAGAATAGAAATAGTGACTTATATTCATTGGAAATTTAAGTTGAGACTTGAGATAACGGTACCAATGTTTTCGCACTGTAAATAGGGGTGGCAATGGGCGACACAAGGTAGATTATAAACACAAATTACAAAGAAAATTAACACGACAAGACACAACACGAAAGCACGACAAAGTAAATTTAGTTAAAATTGCACTTATTGTTCTATGTATGATCAAATTACATGGACAACACAAAAACACAATTGTGCAACAACACAACACCACGACATGAATTGCCTTATAGAATTTGGATTTGAGAGGGGATTTGGATGAAGGATTTCAAATGACTTCATATAAGGTTGATTGAAATCCACCAGAAGACTCAATAAATAGATTAAAATAGGAGCATAACGATTTGAAATCAATTACATCCAAACAAGTTCAATAAATTCGTTATTATGGATTTGATATCCTCAACCTCAAATCCTTCAATCCAAATGAGGCCTAGGTGTCTATCCCAACCATGGGTTGATTACTTGATAGAAACTCAAATTTCTGCTGGTTCTGAAGACAGAGATACAGAGGACACCTAAAATTTTTGAGGAATTGATAATCTAAAACCTACAACAGGGTTGGAATTTCTTGATACATATAAATCAAGAGCATTTCATTACACCGTTCTTGCTTCTTGGCATTCTCCAGTACTTAACACCAAAATAACAGCCAAGACATTCACATTAACAGCCAAGACAGTCGAAAGAGCCAACAAACGACAAAACCAGCACTATACTAAATGTACCAAGACACTAGCATTAACAGCCAAGACTGTCGAAGCTATAGGTATGCCAACAAGATTTCCATTGAGGTATGATACGTAAAGCCTAAACGAGATTTTAATGACAGCAAAACATGATGATTTATCAAAGCTAGAAAAAATTGCAAAAAGTAACTTGCAGCTGTCACGAATATCCCCACGTATCTCACCAAAATAAGAAATTGTGCAATCATCTCTAATATAGTTAACCCTAATAAGTTAATCCAATCAAGACGTCTGGATCATCTGTTGCAAAATAGTATTCAATCTCGAAAAACATTTCACGAATACAGTCCAGGTATATGCTAATGACATCATCAATATATACCTGGCTTGCATTTGGAAATGGAATACTATTTTGTAATTAATCAAACTGAAATTACAAACAAAACTATGCCAAGGCTATGATGGAGATTTAAAACCTCACTTCCACCAAGAGCCTTACATTGCATTGCTGCACAAATATCAACAAATGCACAAAACATAATCCAATGGCAGAAGCCTAAGTAAACAAACACACAACATAAAATAAGTCCTCGTATTAGATTTAGCTATACTATGAAATGAACCGCCAAGGTTTAGCTAGATTGCATTAAACACTTACGCCAAAAAAAACTTGTGTTGTAGGCTAGGATTAGTCCCTTGAGGAGTGAAGACAGGGGAGCTCCTTTGGTAATGCCTTGAATTATACACTTCACAATTCAAAATTCAGCAAACTTTGTTTTAATGAACTTTCATTATCATTTAGACTCTACAACTTCAAACATACATTTCAAGGCTCTACAAATTCTACCAAATATTTTTGCTATTAAATCGTCATTGTTATCCACAAACTTTCATAATATACCCCAATTACAAGCAACCATAACATCGATGTGCCTAGACTTCCCAGATATGCAGAACTTATGAAAGAATCAACAACTAAGACTAAGACAGCAGCTATCCTTCCCCTCAACTCTCAAGCATAGAAGTGTTCCAAACATCATTTCTTGAGAAAAAAATTACAAGAAATGAAGCGATTTTGATCCCGTGCAACTAGGGTAGGACAGGTAAAATATCAAATCCACAAGCTGTTAATTGGGTAATAAGATAACTACCCATTCAAACTGCTGGAACTTAAGCATAAAAGGCACATATGCATATACTTTGCATTTGAAGGCAGTATAACAAACTTCAAAATCTAAAGCATATATACCTGTCCAATCTATCAAACATAGAGTCACCAACCAATGTCATCGAATCATGCACACGAACAACAAAGAAAAATTCTAAGGACTACCAATTTCAGAAGTCCAGTGCATATTCCATTATCACACACCGGAACCATAACAACAGAGCGCCCATATAAATACCAAAATAAGAGAAATAACCCACTCATCTAAAAACCAACTCCCGTTTCAATTTGAGCACAGTATGAGATTAACAAAACCCAATAAAAAGTCTTACACCATAATAATCATAATACCACTATGTAATTCCACAAAAAGAAAAAGTCTATCAGCATCTGACGGAAACAAAACACGACATAATGGAAAAGGGGGAAATGATGCTGATAATGTTTAGAAACCGAGCTTAGTACGGCGCCAGTGGCGGCGCTTGGCGTTGTAGCGGATGGTGTTATCGGTGCGCATGCGGATCCAGTACGGGATAGGCCTGTTCTGCCTCTGCTTCTTCGCCAGCTTCTTCTTAATCATGAAAGACTTGTGCGACGGCTACAATTACACACACGAAGAATAATACATATTCAATATGCTAAATTAAACGGAAAAGTATGTATTGAACGATGAAGAGAATGAAAAGAGGCGGCGGACCATGGCTGAATCCTTGCGGCGGCGGCGAAAGCTCTCCTCCTCCTTTAGGGTTTGCTGCGGCGATAGAATGGTGTAGTTTGCAGAGCGGGCAACAATATAAACCCTACTTTAGCTATTCTATATACGCGGACTGGCTACGATATCGAAAAAATAAAATATAAATTGAAAAAATATTAATAGATTAGAATATGCTTAAATTTATCATCAAATTGAATAAAAATTAGATAAATTAAAAATTCGATATGCTAAATGGCATATTTGATTTTCATAAATTAACAAACCATTTATTATTTTGGTTCCGTCAGTAAAAATCAAATTTAAGAAAAAAATATAAATATTAAATTATTATTATATTTTTAATTATTATTTTTAAAGACAATTCATATAAGAACGTCTTATGGTTATTTTTTGTTAGACGGATCGTACTCGTCCAACCGATTAGTCGATTACCGACCCGCTATTTGGTTTAGTTTTCTCGATGGGTTATTCTTTCTTTACTTAAAACTGGCAAAATCAAAGGATCGTCGGCCAATTTTGGTTGAAGATTTGTTTTTTTTTTTTTAGCCCCAAAAAGTCGGATCTATTTAGCATGGCCCGACGGTCGACCGGTTTTCTACGAGAAAGTATGTGTATGGGTATTGGGCCTGGACAATTTTGTGGCCCCGACCAAAATCGATCAGTCCATCCATACCATTTAATTTCTTACTTCTACTTATCTTATTAGCTCATCAATATCTCTACACAATCTCTCTCTATCTGCATACATTTTTATATCTTCATTTTTTCTCTTACACAAATTGGGGATTGAATTTTTTTTTTTTTTTTTTTGACACCTCTAATTGTGCATATGAGTTGCAATGTATTTTTTTTTATAAACTTTTGATAAAACTGATATTATTTGTATATCTCTTTATTTTGTTAATGTCACGTGAGATTTTTTTTAGAATTTATATTACTAGAATAACACCCGTGTGTTACAGGATTTGTCCAAAGATAAAATTTTAGTGTCACAAGTTTAAACGGTAACAAATTTTAAAGATAGTTTAGATTTAGATTATTTGTTATCTCTTAATTTATTATCTTTTAAATTCAAAAATATATATTCTGAACTAATAAAATATTTCTCAAAAAAATATGCTCATATAGATTTGATTTTTTCAAAATAATTGTTAAAAAATCTTTTATTTTTGAGATTATATTTTATGTTTCATAATATTGATTAAATTTGTTATCTTTTCAATTTGTTGTATTTAATTTTGTACATAAAATTGTCACATAGATAAATGTGAAGTTGACATGTGGAATTGGGAGGATGAGAAGTTGACAAATGTCTAAGATTAATAAGATGATGATATGTGTCAAATTGTTTTTTTTTACTATATAGGATAGATTTGAATCCCGTAGTAGTAAAAGTCAGAAACTAAAAGATGCATATACACCAAATATATATTTTTGAAAGATAATATTTTTAAATATATGTCAAACCCAATTTTCCATTGGTTGTTAGATTCCTTGATGTGTTTCTTGAATTTGTTGAGAAACATACACAGTGGTTATTTGATAGGATCATGTAGTATAATCATTATCCGGCCTCGGATCGATAATTGAATAAATTGATTTATTCTAAATTTAGTTGTTGTGATAGGCTCATTTATATCTATTATGAGCTTATTTAATTTGATTATAATTTGGTTTGAATTCTTTATTTAATTGTGAATATAATTGGATAATTTGTATATAGGAATGCCACATTGATAATTATAAAGTAGACATGTGGAATTGAGAGAATGATGAGTTGACACATGTCAAAATTAGTGAGGTAATGACATGTGTCAACTTTGTTTTCTCTTTTAGTATATATATATGGTTGATATTTTAATTATTTAAAACAACAATATATATATATTATGGATAATAATCATAAATAGCATTACTCATATTACAATAACCAAAATACATACAAATGCGTCTGTATTCAATCAGCATATGGTAAAATTTAAATGGGTTATGTTTTTTGTTTTTTTGACAATTTTACATATGCGTGCATTTTTTTAAATCAATCAATTTATTGAACAGAAGAACCTTACCACAATAACAAAATAAAAAATTGTACGACTTATAAAGTCATAAACCTATATAGATCGAAAACATATACATATTTTAAAGTATGCAAATCTAATTGATCTAGAGGAATCAGAATATATATTCTATATATTTTTTTTTTCTCTCATTGACATAGTGGACATAGTGGATGGAATCGTCTCAGCAAGAGTTATTTAAAACTCCATCAATAGAGTTTTAAGTTATAGATCTGAATTTTTTTAACCTTCTGATTTTTTATTTTTTTTTTGGCCACAAATATAAAGGGAAAAGAAGAAAGAAAAACAAAGAGGCCATTGTATGAGGACGAACCACGAAATGTATCCAAGTCGGTATTTTGTGCACCCAATTAAACGACATCACCGACCAGCAATGCCTTTCGTGCTTAATATTAGAGTTGTCAAAAAGAGCCCGGCCCGACCGATCCGGTAAAAGGTCGTGTTGGGCTTCAATTTTGGAGGCCCGAAATGAATCGGGCCTAATTAGCTTCGAGGTACCAGCCGATCGGGTTCGGCCAAAAATTTATGTGTATTTTCATGAGTTAGGCCGAACTGAGCTCCAAAAATAGCGGTCCGATCACTATTTGACACAGTTTTTTCCATTTGACAATTGTGCTTAATATGTTGCTCGTAATGAGATGGTGTATTCAAGAAGAAGCAGTCGAAATTAATTTAATGTAAAAACTACTAAAAAAATTAATGAAGGAAATTAAGAAAAGTAAGTTATAATTCTACCAAAAAAGAAAAAAAACTAAAAAATAATTTAACTGATAATATATTTTATTAAAGTAATATTATTTAAATTTATTTTTATGGATAAGAAATTGAAAATAAAAGGACTAAAATACATGTATATACATATAACACTTTCACACAGAGGTGTTAAAGTGAAAATCGCATAAAGTGTAGATAACAAAGTGAAGATCGAATTTTAGCACAAAGTTTGGATGACAACGTGCAATAACATCGAACTAATTTGAGGTGAAAGATAATTTTTTCCCACGTGCAAGACACTCAATAGAATCCCCAGGAAATATTCCACCTGCGGCAACCCTCAGATGGTTATATGCAAAAACTGTAGTAGACAAATTAAAACTTGAAACAGTTTATAACAAGAAGTGTAAAAATGACCTTAAATTGTTAATTTGATAATTTTTTCCCCACGTGCAAGACACTCAATAGAATCCCCCGTTTTTCCCCCCTCGGATTTATATTTTCTTAAAACTTGATATATTTATAACAAGGAGTGTAAAATTGATAAAGTTAAATTGTGTTTTTCCCTTTAATTTTCTTATATATATATAGGGAGGGGATCCTGTGAGACCACTCTTATAGGTGGGACAGTAGGAACAGATCTACACCATCAAAAAAGTAAATCAATGGCCAAGATATGAACAAATATATACAACAAGGGAGACTGAAGCATGGGATGGTAAAGACGGACAAATAATTGAAGAAGATGAATTCTCACTCGATGAACTTATGGGAGATGACACTGTAAGCAAGGATGATGAGTGTAATAATTTACTTTATTTTTTACATCTTAGAGAACAAGAATTTGAGCTAAAATCAGTTTTGATGTTACGAGTTGATTATTGTTGCTTCAAAAAAAAAGAAAAAAGAAAAAAGAAATTAAAGGGTGTATGTACACTGTTTTATTTTATTAAGGGTATTATAGTCTTTTTAACTTATGGCATTTTTGTAAAGAGTCTCTTGTCAGAATCCGTTAGACGGATCCCCAACCCCAACACATCCTATGCATATGGGTTTCCCGTTTTCTACAGTGATTTCCATATAATCCGCTATTCCGAAGATGCCATTTATGAGATATGCAACAAGGAGAAATCAAATCTTCCATGGAAATCCTCTCTACTTTGGCAGTCGAATACTCATCGCAGTTCATCCGCTGCCATCCATTTTCCTCCTCCATCAACGACCGAGGTTGAAACCTCCAAGCTCCCATCTCTAGCTGAGCATTATTAAGTGGAGGCAAACCTCATCGAATATAAAGAATCATGGAGCCTTAAAATTTCCATCCCTTATGCTTTAGTAAAGGATATCAATCGGGAGTTGCAAAAAAAAAAAAAATCTTCCATGGAATTGGGAAAAACTACTAAAATCTAATATTTAATGGGAAATTAATACTATTTATTAGGGGCTTTTTTCGGAGACTACTAATACATTTTAGAGGAAAATCTAATAATTTTAATGCGAACTACTAATACTTTTTAAGGAAAAACTAATATTTTTCGGAAAATTACTAAAAATATTTCAATGGTAAAAACTTAATATTTTTCGGAGAACTACTAATATTTTGAAAAAACTAATACTTTTAAAAGGACTAATAAAATATTGTTCAAAGAACTACTAATTAATACTTTTTCGAGAGACTCGCTAATACTTTTTTCGAGGGACTCAAGTAATACTTTTCGAGAGAAAAATTAATTATATTTTGGAGAACTACTAAAATACTCTCATGGGAACTACTAATACATTTTCAGAAGAACTGCTAATACATTTTAGAAGGACAACTAATACTTTTCAAAAGAACTTTTTATACCGGTGGTCCTTGAAAACTACCAAAACACCACTTTGCTAATATTACGGAAATGCTCTGGGTCGGTTTGAATCCGTCTAATGGTTTTTGTCCCATTAGGCCGTCGGACGGGAGTTTTTGTCTTTTGTAAATGTTGGGAGTGGGGTGTATTAATCAAATTTTGGGAGACAAATAACGCCACCCTATTTTTAATCATATTTATACAACATCGTATTCATAAAAGGGATAATTACAAAAAGTATCCCTGAGGTTTGACCTAATTACAAAAAAACCCAGCTAACTTTAATACTTACAAAAAGTACCCGTGAGGTTTGATTTAGTGTTAAAATTAAGGGGTAATCTGCAATGATTTTACAAATATAAGGGGATTTTGAAATATATTTCAAACCTCGGGGAGTCTTTTTTTGTAAGTTTTAAAGTTAGCTGAGTTTTTTTGTAATTAGGTCAAACCTCAGGGGTACTCTTTGTAATTATCCCTTCATAAAATGAAGAAAACTTCATTTCCTAAAACCAATACATTCATTATCATTATTGTCTTTCTTCACACATTATTCGGAAATTCCGAAAGAAATTGTGTTGAAACGTGAAAATCAATTTAATAAATGGCACTGGAAGATGCAAGCAATTTAGACTGGATCAACAATGACTTCGTCATAATCAATTTTTTATGTCCTTGGCCTGGGCAAGTAGGCGTCGACTATGAAAGTCATCATGGATCATTTAATCATTTATTTCCAAATTCTCAAAAGTTTAGAACACAACACCAATAGACCACCCATGAATCAATATCCAGTTTCAATTGCTTTGACATTTCTCTGTTTCCTAAATGCATTCTTAGCCCATAGTAGTAATCCAGCTCACTTCACAGGTGATTTTTCTATTAATTGTGGTTCTGTTGGAACTTCTGCAGCAAGCAATGGCAGGAAATGGATGGGAGATGTACTACCAAAAATTTATACCTTGCTACAAATAGAAGGTTCATCGACCACCTCAACAGCTATCGATAAATTTATATCGTCGGCCGATCCAATTCCTCATAAGACGGCGAGAATATCTAATTCCCAATTTTCCTATTCATTTAAAGTGAATCCAGGTCAGAAAATTATCCGCCTTCACTTTAATCCGTCTCCATATAGAGGTTTTAAAGGTTTCAAGGACTTATTCACTGTCGAAGCCGGTCCTTTCACCTTGCTCACAAATTTTAGCGCTTCACTTACTGCTTATGCTCTTGGTGTCAATTCATTTTCCAAGGAATTCTGTTTAAACATACAAGAAAATCAACAATTCAACTTAACTTTCTCTCCTGAAAGGGTACAATCACTATATACATATGCTTTCATAAATGGCATCGAGATTATCTCAGTGCCGACCAGTGTTTCTTACTTTCGCGGTGGAGATATTGGAGTCCAAGTGGTTGGTCAGAACTCTCTGGTCTATGTTGATCACCACACCGCACTTGAGATGATCCACCGGCTAAATATTAAACGGACGTCTACTGGAGATTTGGATGACATGTTTTCGATGTGGGCGACGCGAACAGCAGACAAGGCAAAAAAAGACAACACCTGGAAAGTACCAGTGGATGTGGGATACAGGTACTTGATCAGGATTCATTTCTCGGAGATGGGACTCAAGATTGCAGGGATTGGTGATGTGATGTTTAACGTCGTTATTAACGAAATGATTGCTCAGACTAACATCGACATGGTGAAAGAAAGGGATGAAAATAACACTCCATGGTATAGGGACTACATGGTGACGATGAGAGGCCCAAAACGGAGGGTAAGCGTGATCTCTTGATTTCGTTGCGTTATACGATGAAGTAATTGATGGACATGGACTCCTTGCTGGATTTGAGTTATTTAAGTTGAGCAATCCTGACAATAGTCTTGCCAGTCCAAATCTAATACCTCCGGCTCGAGATTCGCCATCCCACAATGCCCAAATTCTGTTCAAGGTTCTTGGGAGAAATGCATTTGCAACTGTCGCAATAACTATAATTTCTCTAGTAAATATCATCGTTCATAAGTTGCTGGAATACTGGGAAGCTAACAGTATCAAAGAGAAAACAAGCCAACGGCCAGGGCTCAACGACTCTGTCGTCGTTTTCATTAGCTGAGATCCAATTAGCCACTAGAAATTTCAGTGATGCACATTTAATTGGAAGAGGTGGATTTGGTAAAGTTTACAAAGGGCTCATTGATAAAGGGCAAACGACGGTTGCTGTGAAGAGGTTAAAATCAAACTCCATGCAAGGGGCACGCGAGTTTTTGATGGAGATTGAAACACTGTCCGAGCTTCGTCATGTTAATCTAGTTTCTCTTATTGGTTACTGCAACGAGCATAGAGAAATGATTCTTGTTTATGACTATATGGCCGGCCAAACACTGGCTGACCACCTCTACAAACTTCAAGGAGAGCAACAACTTTCCTTGTCTCACTTGGAAGCAACGTCTTAATATTTGCATTGGCGCTGGTCGGGACTAGACTACCTTCACACGGGCCATGGAGTCATACATCGTGATGTAAAGACTTCAAACATCCTGCTTGACGATAATTTCATAGCTAAGGTTTCGGATTTTGGTTTGGCGAAACATGAAGATAGAAGGAAGTTAGAAAGCCATGTCAGCACAAATGTTAAGGGCACACGAGGGTACCTAGACCCGCATTATCTCCACACTCGTAAACTAACAAGGAAAACTGACACGTACGCTTTTGGCGTGGTGCTGTTGGAAATATTATGCGGGAGACCAGCTGTGGATTACGGGGTCGCAGAGGATGAGCATATTTTGACGATGTGGGCTCGTGATAAAATCACCAAGGGAGAGGTTGATCAGATTGTAGCTTCAAGTCTGAGAGATGAAATATCGCCAGATAGCCTGAATACATTTGTTAGAGTTGCTGAAAGATGCTTGCTTCATGAACCAAAGAATCGACCAACAATGTCTCAAGTTGTGCTACAACTTGAGCTTGCACTCGAGCAACAGGACAACGACAACGATCAAGTTGTGGTGTTAAATGAGATAGCAAGTGCTTGTGACGACATCCGTCCTAGTAACGATGAAATTTATGTATCGGTGAACACAGTGCAGTCCACAATGCCCTCTACTGATGTGCAGAATCTGGGATATCCATCGGAAGAACAAACTAACAGCCAAGTGGCTAGTGCTGGCTTTCCATGTGTAAGAGGAGATGAGAGAAAATCCGTAATACTTAAGCCATTACGCCTTTTTTTTAATATACTCTTCACAGCAATAGAATTATCGATGCCCCTTGGGCGCGGGCGTGGGTGCAGAATACGCACCGAATCCTCCGCTGAAAATGCGGGCGCGGCGGCTACCACTCTACCTCTAGCTTGTAGCTCAAGTGGTATCACTAGCCCTTTATAAGGGTGTTAACGGGGTTCGAACCCTGTATCTCTCGATTCTTTGAATTTATCTCATCCCTCCAACCAAGTCCCAACTTATTAAAAAAAAAAGCGGGCGCGGCGGCTGTCCACGCTGATGAACATTAATGTATAAATAAATCTTTGCAAGAGCTGCAAAAGAAAAAAAAATATGAATAAAGAAAGAGAGTGATCACAGCTTTTAGATGTTTGGTTTTTTGATATTTTTCACCTTGATTTGTTTTTCAACAATGCCATGTATGTGTATATGTATTGATTTCAAGATTTTGGCATCTTATGTAAATATTGCCTCTGTACTGAACTTCAAGGACACGATCAGATTTTGGTTCTCAATTTATTCTATTTTTTTAGTAATGAAAAAAATCTGAAGCTTTGAGGTTGCACTCAGAACCAAATTCCAAGTAACAGAAATTTGTATGCCAGAAATGATTATTTCTTGCATCCAGAAATGGATTGTCAATATGTTGGATAGGAAGGTTGTTGAATTCCATTAGGCTCCATTTGAATAGATGGTTTTGTATTTGAGAGGAGGATTTTATGGAATGAATTTCAATTGACGAGAGAACATGAATTTCGGTTATAAAAAAAAAATGCATGCAATGTCCGGCGGTCCACAAGGGAAACCATATATATTCCATTCGTTTCAAATATATAGTCCAATTCGACTTTTTACACAGACTAAGAAAAATATTGGAAATTACAAATATGTTACTCCCTCTGTACCAAATATATAGTTCAATTTGACTTTTTCACACACATTAAAAATAGTATTAGAAACTTTGTTTTTATTTTTATATTTAATGAATAAGTTGAATTATAAAATGCATATTAAATAGGGGTATAATAGTAAAAGAAAGACAAAAGCAGGGACGGACACAGGGGGCTGGTGGTGGCAACTGCCCCCCTCATCTTGCGATTGACCCCCTATAATATATTATTTAATAAATTAATATAGTATATAAATATAAACCAAAATATATTCCCCCAAAAAAAAAAAAATTCCACGTAGTTTAGTTATAAAACTTGTATGTTTTGTTTTTATTTATATTAGATTTGATTTTTTAAATATTTATATACAATTGTGGAGATAGGGAAGGCCAACCCCAGGCCCGACACCCTTTTTTTAAAAAAAAAATTTAGTTAATATTTACGTGTATTTTTTTAGTTTTTTTATCCGGCTCACTCCAATTTCGTGTATCTGCCTACCCGTGATAATTCCTAGACAAAAAATTGTTACGGTGTGTATCTAGCACATCCCAATTTCGCGTAGCTAAAAATTATTACTGGTGGGCCGATCAAAAAATTGGGGTGGGTAGATAAAAAAACTAAAAAATAAAATAAGTATTAACTAATTTTTTTGAAACAATTTACCTAGTAATTTTTATTTAAAAAAGGGGATCGGGGTTGGGTTAGCTCACTATCTCCGCTTGATTGATATATATATATATATATATATATATATAAAACACTTCACCCTCCTCACGGAAGATCTCCGTGTGGCGGCTATCAAGACTATCTCAAAACCTTTACCCCAAGAATAAATTTTTGGGCCCCTGTACAAAAGTACTATTAAATTTAGAAATTAGAATATATATTTGGGACATCCTAAAAAAAATAGAACAGTGGATTATATATTTGGATCGGAGGGAATAACTCGCCCTCTTCGCTGAGCATTCACTTCGCGAGGAGTTTCACGTCGGTCTGACATTGAAAATCCGAAATATGATGACCGTTGTCCCCACATCCGAAGAAGACCCTACGCTCGCCATCGTACGGTTCACAGCCTAGTTATCCTGGGCCGATGTTGGCGCAGAGGTAATCCTCATACATGTTTATTTGTTACTTTGTATTCGTGGTATCTCGTCCAAGTTTTTCTATTCCGACAAAAAAGTTTGTTCTTAAGTGTAGCTATTTTTGTGATTATGGCTTTGTTCTATCAATGATGGAATGTACCTTAAGAGTTGTGTATGTTTTAATGTGTAATAACGGGGGCAGGCAGTTCTTGTGTATAAGAAGGCCCTCAACTTGGCAACTAGTGGAACAGTTGGTGAACATGCTATACCATAAAACTGGATAACTTTTGAGGGCGTGGAATATTGGAATGAAGGATCAAAGATTCCTGTTTCTTACTGTTACGGTGTTACTAATATTTTGAAGGAGAACAAGAGGTAAAAACCGGGCATGATTTTTCTTACACTAAAATGATTTTTATTTTTATTAGAAAGATTTGTTTGATTTTATTTTTGTGTGTCAGAATGTGCACAACCATTTGATTGAGTGATGCTTCCTGTTCTAAACAGCTATTCCAAAGATGCTTTTAGTTTTCTTGTCAAGTATCTGGGAACTTTTTCTGGTGAAGATGTATTGGTCGCGACGAAAGCTAAGAAGGAAGAAGCTGTTAACACCCAGAGGCGTAGATAGGGGGGGGCCAGGGGGGCCCCGGCACACCCCAAATTTTTTTTTGTCCCGTTTTTTCAGTGGAAAAAAAATTAAAAAAAAATTTATATGTGTTTTTTAAAAGAGAAAAAATAATTGAGCTAGGGGGAAAATGAGGGGAAAAAATTTTGGGCTAGGGGTAGCCAGCCGGGCTGGCTACGCCAATAACACCATTATCGAATTTATTAAGGCGCCCATCATATTTCAGGTAGTATTATCTATCGATTCAAGTTTGTTGTGACATAAAACTTTATTGACCTTTGTGCTCTATATTGATCTTCATCATTTAGTCACATTTGGGGTGGATGTGTTGAGGAGTTGAAACCGTGTCTCGCAATCTATCTGCTAGATATGTTTGGCTTTGCAATTATTTTCCAATTAATGTTCTGCTGTTAAGCAAGCAATTTTGCATGAAATTTGTTAGATGTAAAATTGCTGAGTGGCATTTTTCATGTGGTGTCATTTCTTTTATTTATTGGGGATCAAGCTTTCTGTATCATGACTTCGGTTTTAGCTTTGCTTTTATTTATTCGAGAAGGCTATAATACAACTTATGTGTTACGATGGGCAGATGGTAAAATTACGGGTTGAAAGTTATTGATTGTAAATTCAATATCTAACATGAATATCACTTGAAGGAGATATTAATCAAAAATGGATATGATATGATCCTCAATAAACCTTCACAACTGGAGTATCTAAGATGAATATCACATGTTCCATTCATTTACAACGCGTCTTTGTGATTGTCTTCATCGGAATATTGAATTTGCATTTCAAATTATTAAATAATTCGTATTTTTTTGGACCAGTGTGGTTTGCTAGATATGCTAGCTATAGCACAAC
The DNA here is from genome assembly GCA_016081115.2 of Rehmannia glutinosa. Lineage (NCBI taxonomy): Eukaryota > Viridiplantae > Streptophyta > Magnoliopsida > Lamiales > Orobanchaceae > Rehmannia > Rehmannia glutinosa. The sequence continues at coordinate 6,402 of JABTTQ020001664.1, read as the reverse complement.
TGGAGAAGGATGCTAAACATGCAGTTGTGTAAATCTTTCTGACTCGGAGGCTGGATGCGTATTTGAATTTCCGTTCATCAAATTCTACTTTGCTGAAGAGCTACGGTAAGCGTTCATTCTTGTTTAATTGTCTTATGAGCTGCATAAATTGGGTGGTTGGGGCATCATTTAGTAGGTATATTTAACTGGTTTGGCGGACATTGTAACCACGGAAATGATGCAGGTCTTTGCATGAAGATCGTGTTGCTGAAATGAGATTGATATCCTTGGTGGATCTTGCCACAAATGAATCTGGTGTAATTCTCATTGATTAAGGACACACTCCAGATAGGTTAAGTCATAAGTGGCCTCTTTGTATGAGCAGGTTTTTGTGCTTTTGCCTTCACCTCATAGCTTCTTTGTTTTCTTAGATTGAAGACACTGAAGTGGAATCATGGGTTGTCAGGAGAATAACAGCTAAGTTGATAGACTGCAGAATCGATCAAATGAACCAAGCAGCAATTGTGAGGTAAGCGATATTGCTAATTTGAAATCTTAATCAAGGGGGGCGAATCATTTATGATCATCGATTTTATTATTTGGTGCAGCCGCTGCACGGAGAGCGTTTTTGGGCATCGTCAATGGGAAGCCCTTTGAACAAAGCTTGCAACCTGGCGGGTAATAATTTTAGTCGGACTTTGTATTTAGCTATGCACTATAGTAGCACAAGATGGTGATCTAATTGGGTGGAAGATGATTATGGCTTGGCAAAAGATGGTTATAATTTGGAACAATGGGGAGGCAAAGGGTGCATGTGTCATGAAGCAAGTGAAATTGTATTGCCACCCAAGGTCCCAGCTATTCTCAGCTATTCCCCTGAATCATTGTGCCGAGTTAGTGGTATTAATTGTTTTACGGTAGCTTGTAATCCTTGTGTTTTTAGCAATTTAGTTTAACATATACGGCGTAATTGTGCTGGAGAGCTAGATGATGTATTTACATTCATGATTCAACCTTATGTATTTAGTTTTTACTTACAAATCACATGCCCTTTTTCCATTTAACTTAGTTTGAGTTTTTTTTTTTTTTCAATTCCCACAAACCACCACGACCAGGTTCCTTGGCTGCACTGATAGGGATGAAAACCAATTTGTTATTTGTCCAATATTAACTGACTATAGAACGTTTGACTGTTCATTTCCGTAGGTTTTGTTGGAAGTCCTCTGTTTCAAGAGACCTATGTTACTGAGCCAGGTAATTATCTTCTGCATCAAAGAGAATACATGCCGTCAAATTGTTGATCTGCACCTACTTCGGGTCGAACTTATAAACTGCTCCTCAAAATAATGTAAAATTATTAAAAACTTGATAGTAATAGCAACTCACGAAAGATAATGGGTTCTGGAAAATTGTATGAAAAAATGTACCCTTATTTCCATTGTAGGGAATAAAATGGGGTGAAACTGAAATTAACCCTGATTCATCTGGCGAAAATGTCACAGTTAATGGTCTTATGGTCAACTCGTCGCGTTGTTGGCTCAAGGGTCTTGGGGCCACACGTTTTTCACTATAAAGCAAACTTCAATCTGGTAGGACCCACATATTCATTATTGTAATATTGTCCCTGGGCTTCTTCACACGTTTCTACTTTGTCGGAAATTTCAAAAGAAATTGAGCTGAAACATCAAAGAAAATCAACTTGTTGAAAGTGAAAGTGATTGGACACTAAAGATGTTTTTTTTTTTTTTTTTTTTTGAGGGGATTTGGACACTAAAGATTGAATAAAGAATTGATCATAAATTATAAGTGAAGAAAACAATGCTAGTCAACGTTATTTTATTCAATTGTTTTGTAACCTGACAATTAGGCGTGGACTATGAAAGTCATCATGGATCACTTCATTTATCATTGATTTCCAAATTCCCATCATCATTCCTCTGGTTCACAACACACCACCAATAGACCCATGAATCTGTTTCCAGTTTCATTTGCTTTAATATTTCTCTGTTTTCTAAATGCATCCACAGCCTATAGTAACAATCCAACTCAAATCACAGCTGATATTTCTATTAACTGCGGTTCTGTTGGAACTTCTACAGCACACAATGGCAGGAAATGGATGGGAGATGCACAGAAAAAATCATCTTCATTGCTACAAATAGAGGGCTCATCAACCACCTCAACAGCTATCCATAAACTGAAATCATCGGCTGATTCAATTCCTCACAAGACGGCGAGAATATCTCGTTCCCAGTTCTCCTATGCATTTCAAGTGAACCCAGGTCAGAAAATTCTCCGCCTTCACTTTAATCCGTCTCCATACCGAGGTTTTAAAGGCTTCAAGGACTTGTTCACAGTTGAAGCGGGTCCTTTCACCTTGCTCAGTAACTTTAGCGCTTCGCTTACTGCTTATGCTCGTGGTGTGAGTTCAATTTCTAAGGAATTCTGTTTAAACATACAAGAAAATGAACAATTCAACGTTACTTTTTCTCCTGAAAGTAGTCAATCATTAGATACCTATGCTTTCATAAATGGCATCGAGATTATCTCCGTGCCCTCCAGTGTTTCTTACTTTCACGGTGGAGATGTTGGAGTGCAAGTGGTTGGTGAGAAGTCTCTGGTCTATGTTGATCACAACACTGCACTTGAGATGATCCACCGACTAAATATTAAACAGATTTCTGTTCCGACTAGTGGAGATTTTGATGACACATTTCCAATTTGGGCTCTGCGAAAAGCAGACAAGGTAAAAAACAACACCTGGAAAGTACCGGTGGAAGTGGGATTCAGGTACTTAATCAGGATTCATTTCTCCGAGATTGGACTCAAGATTGCAGGGACTGGTGATGTGATGTTTAATATTCTCATTAATGAAATGATTGCTCAGTCTAATATTGACCTAGTGAAAGAAAGGGATGATAATAACTTTCCCTGGTATAGAGACTATACAGTGATGATGAGAGGTCAACAAAAAGTGGGTAGACGCGATCTCTTGATTTCGTTGCAGTCATACGATGAACTAATTGATGGTCATGGACTCCTTGCTGGATTTGAGATATTTAAGCTCAGCAATCCTGACAACAGTCTTGCCAGTCCAAATCCCTTGCCTCCAGCTCAGGTTTCACCATCCAAGACTACCCAAAATTTGCCCTCAGTTCTTGGTCATAGAAATGCAATTGTAGCTGTTGCAATAACTATAATTTGTCTGGTAAATATCATTGTTCATAAGTTGCGTGAGTATTGGGAAGCTAGCAGTACTGAGGAAGAAAACAAGCCATCAGCCAGGGCGGAACGACTCTGTCGCCGTTTTTCACTAGTTGAGATTCAATTAGCCACTACAAATTTTAGTGATGCCCTTTTAATTGGAAGAGGTGGATTTGGTAAAGTCTACAAAGGCCTCATTGATAGAGATCAAACAACGGTTGCTGTGAAGAGGTTAAAATCAAACTCCATGCAAGGGGCACATGAGTTTTGATGGAGATTGAAACACTTTCCGAGCTTCGTCATGTCAATCTAGTTTCTCTTATTGGTTACTGTAATGAGCATAGAGAAATGATTCTTGTTTATGACTATATGGCCAGTGGAACACTGGCGGACCACTTTTACAATCTTCCAAGGAGAACAATTACTCTTCTTCTCTCACTTGGAAGCAACGTCTTAATATTTGCATTGGAGCTGGTCGGGGACTTGACTATCTTCACACGGGCCATGGAGTCATACATCGTGATGTAAAAACTTCAAACATCCTGCTTGATGATAATTTCATAGCTAAGGTTTCGGATTTTGGTTTGGCAAAACATGAAAATAGAAACATGTTACAAAGCCATGTTAGCACAAGAGTGAAGGGCACAAATGGGTACTTAGACCCACATTATCTCCACACTCGTAAATTAACAAGGAAAACTGATACATATGCTTTTGGTGTAGTGTTGTTTGAAGTATTATGTGGGAGACGAGCTGTGGATTTTGGGGTTGCAGAGGATGAGCATATTTTGACCATGTGGGCTCGTAATAAAATTAGTGAGGAGAGGTTGATCAGATTGTAGCTTCAAGTCTGAGAGAGGAAATTTCACCAGCTAGCCTGATGACATTTGTTGGGATTGCTGAAAGGTGCTTGCGTGATGAACCAAAGAATCGGCCAACAATGTCTCAAGTTGTGCTACAACTTGAGCTTGCACTCGAGCAACAGGACAGCAAACAAGTTTTGGTGTTAAATGAGATAACAAGTGCTTCTGATGACATCCGCTCGAGTAAAGATGAAATTGATGTATCAGTTAACACAGGGCAGTCCACAATGCTCTCCACGCATGTGCAGAATCTGACATCTCCACCGCAAGAACAAGCTAACAGCCAAGGGGTTAATGCTGGGCTTCCATCTTCAAGACGAAATGGGAGAAGAGCCACAACGCATAAGTCATCACGACTTTGGCCGTGGGAGGCGGCGTTTTGGAACAGAGTTAAACCATCCAGAAGAAACAATTCGTTTTCAGGTATGACCACAATAAAAGTCGATGACATTTGCTTTTCGTATTTTGTTTGTAAACTTTTCATGGTCGATAATTATCTATGATAGTACTTTATGATTTATGTTAGTAATGCTTACCCTGACATTTGATAAATTACTGAAAAGTGTCTTGATTTCTAAAAATAACTCAGTCCCTTAGTGACATCAATCCAAGAAATGTGGCTGGAAAGATGAAAGAATGAAGTTACAATTCCAACAAAAAAAAAGAAGAAAAATTAATTGTAAATTGAGCATTGCACGAAGTAGTGAACATTGTAAGGTCACCCTTGTTCCAAATTCTCGAATGCAAATATCTCCATCTTTTTTTTAATGTCTAAAATTTATATTTGTTTTTTCTTCTTCGTTTATACACATCAATAGACACACACGGAAATGTATATGCACCTAATCATAAGACATATGTACATTTTTTAGAGAGGGAGTTTGTAAAGAAAACTCCACTGATTTGGGATGTTAGTAAATCCAAGAATTCTTTTGATGATATGATTATCCCTTCATATTATTTTCTGAAACTTATATGATGTTTGAGAATTGCAGAAATTTGGGATGAACCAAGCATAAGATCAACCAAGTTTGATTTGGATATGATTGCCGCAGCCACCAGTCAATTCTCCTCTTCCCTGAAACTTGGACAGGGTGGGTTTGGTTCGGTTTATAAGGTGACTTTCTAGACTGACTCATTCTACTCTTTTCCTGCACTAGATAGGATAGTAAGTTGATCATTGAAGTTCATCCATCCCTAATTAAATTATTTGTATAGGGTGTGTTACCTACAGGACAGGTAATTGCAGTTAAAAGGATGTCACGATCTGCTGCACAAGGCCTCCCGGAGTTCAAAAACGAGATTCTTTTGCTTCCCATTCTTCAGCATCGAAACATCATCAAACTACTTGGCTATTGCATTCATAGAGAAGAAAAGTTGCTTGTATATGAGTTCATGGAAAACAAAAGTCTAGATACTTTTATAGTAGGTTGGTGACTTCTGAATCTTTTTACTTCCTCCTCCACTGAAAGTAAAAAAGGGATCATTACAAACACCCCGAGGTTCGATCTAATTACAAAAAAACACTAGAGTTTTTTGAAAATTACAAAAAAAAACTTGAAATTTGATTCCGTCTTACATTTCCCCCCTTCATAAACAAAGAAACATTTCAAAACCTCCCTTGATATTTATAGAAATATTACAGTTACCCCCATAAATATAAGACAATCAAACCTGGGAAGCTTTATTAGTTTTGAAACATCTCTAATTTTTTTGTAATGAGCCCAAAACTGGGGATTTTTGTAATTATCCCAGTAAAAAGGATAACAAGTTATAGACTCCAAATTCCCATTTCCTTATTTCATAATATGGATTAACAATTGAATGAACTAACCTTCTTACTCATAGATGAAGCGCAAACAACGTCGACTACTCCAATGGGAAGTATCGCTTCAAAATCATAATAGGGATTGCTCGAGGACTGGTTTATCTCCAGCAAGATTCAGGACTGAGAGTCATTCACAGAGATGTCAAATTAGGCAATATTTTACTGGACATGGAGATGAATCCTAAAATTTCCGACTTTGCCATTGCTAGGACTTTGGTAGAGAATTATTCTGAATTGGAAACACAAGTAGTTGGGACCTTGTAAGTATCTCCCTCCCTTTTTTCTCTTTTGTGATTTACGTTTTCTGGAATAACTTTAGTATTTCATTTTTTTGTATATCCAGTGGCTATATTTCTCCGGAAAGTTTTATGCACGGGACATATTCAGTTAAATCCGATGTGTATAGCTTTGGAATCACAATGCTGGAAATCGTGAGTGGCAGGAGAAGAATGAATCGATCTTATTCAGAGCCCATGACCCTTCGCGACTATGTAAGTGGTCTTTTGATATGTTGTATTCAGTGTATAA